>JAFREQ010000024.1:1280000-1410000 GCA_025331565.1 Holacanthus passer | reverse complement strand
GAGAAGGATCCAGACCAGATTAGGACACAACAATTATAGCAACACTAATCAGCCCTCAGAGAAACAAAGTGATCTAACTGTGCTGCTTTTAGTTCCAACCTTTCAGTTGAAATTAACAATGTGGAAAAAAAGAATCTGCTAAATAGATTCAGTGAAACCTTTCTGGAACATTCAAGCTTGTTCAGGTTTCATTTTCACTTGATGTCTGACAGTAAATAAATGATAAATGATTTATTCAAACATTTTTTTTCGAGCATCAGAACTTTTCGATCCAACCTTGATCAAAACTATTTCCTTCCTTCTTCTGTCACTTCCTGAAGGTTTGTAACCTGACATGTTTATTACAGATTATTGGATGAGATTCTCATGTTGTCGTTTCAGCAGGTGATTGACAGCAACACAATTCAGTGCAGATCATTTTGTTTGTCTTGCAGGAAATTTCTGTCAGATAAGAGCTGGTTTGTTCTGACACTAGTAAATTGTTCCTGTGATGTGGAGATGAAATACGTCCCCTCTGAAACGGACAATTCTTCAGAGTAAAAAGGAGAAACAGGTCCAGACCTGCTCGTCCTGGAACCTGTGTCACACCATCTAAATGCAAATGATGATGTCAGTGAACCAGGAAATGCAGAAAGACTTTGGCTGGAGTGAACAGGTTACTCTGGCGTCCTCTGCTCTCTCTGCGATCGCTGGTCATGTTGACTGAAGAGCCGGAACGAGCTGCCGTTAATGTGATTCATGACTGTGGTTTAATGTCAGTTTGCTAGTTGTGTGTCAGAAACATTTTACTTCTCATTTCATATGTTGAAATACACAAAAACACATTCACCACTTTTGATCATTCATTTCTTTCCAACATCAACCAACACAACGTCCAGGAGCAAAGACATATCATTTCTGTGTGTATACGAACGTGTGTCCAACAGGACGGCGGCTCTGTGTCTGCTGGACGTGTCAATACACTAATGGTGTTAGAAACCATTAAAAAATCAGTAATGTAGCTTTAAGACAGTAAAGAAATGAAAACAAATGTCAGTGAGCAGCTGCTGTTTGACCCAGATCTGGTATTTAAGGAAGCTCTGTGACCTTTGACCTTCCCTCTCTGAATGAAGGTGGACGGGTCAGCGGCTGTTCGTCTTCTCTCTGCTCCACTTCTGTCTCCAACATTCGCTCAGGTTGTCAGAGACGGTAGCTGACTCTGCATACCCATGATGCATCTGTGCAGCTGTCACGTAACCACGTTTGAGTGACAGGCGGAGGCCTTTGTTTATTTCTGTGGAGGCTGAAAAATGCAGACTGAGCTTTGTCAATTTAGTATATGTCATTATTATATGACAATTATGTGATAATTATATGATATATATTTAAAGGCCGGTGACAAACATCATCATCATCATTTCTGTGTAATTTTCTGAGGCTGATAGCGAGCGGCTGATTCAGACTCATTCATGTGGCAGGACATCAGAATTTAAAATATGTCACATCACCTGCCAGTTTATTAGGTACAGCTAAACATAATGCCATCTAATAAAGCCCTGCAGTGAATCCTACAAGAAGGTTTCAATCACTTTTTGTTGAAACTTTTTATGAGAGCTGTCAGTTTGGATCTCATACTCTCTGTATAATTCAATACAGTTCAACAGCACAAAACAAAGCAACATGCTCCAAAAAGATCACACAGTTCATGTGTCCACATACTTTTGGCCATATTGTGTATTTCATTTTTTTACTAACCTCGACTTCGTCATAAAGCACAGTTATATAAAGTCAGTGTGCAGACAGCTGTTGAGGCCCAGCTGTGTCTCTTGTAATGATCTTATAGCAGCAGCTGAGGCGACCTCTCCCACAACCCCCCCCCCACTCGCTCGGACATGCAAGTCCAAACAGAGATGACATCACCGCACACTCAAACGTGACTCAGAGCGGCCGAGCCAGTGGAGCGTGAAGCTCAGCTGCCCGCAAACTCTCCCATCTGTCGCCTGAGATCCACAGCATCAGCCCCCAGCCGAGCTCCATTGGGCCTCCAGGGCCGGAGCCAGCAGGGCGAGGAGCGAGGGCGAGGAGCGAGGGCGAGGTGGGAGGGCGAGGTGGGAGGGCTGCTTGTCTTTCCCCACAGACAAGCGAGCACATCACGGTCACAGTGAATCAGTGCAGCACTCGGTGGTGGTGGTGGTGGTGGTGGTGGTGGTGTGCCGGCTGGATTGGCGTCCTCGCTTGCCTCGCGAGCTGCTGTGTCATCCCCCTGCTCCCCCTCCCCCTCCCCCCCCTCCACAGACATGATCTCCATCTCTCTCTGTAAAATGTATAATTTCCCCTCTGGCCTCTGTTGTTCTGCTGCTCTGAGTCTCTGCTTTGTCAGTGCAGATATTTGAAGGCGTTTGATGACACAGAGAGACGGATCCTCCTCGGGCCTCTGCTGGAACGGACTGGTCTTGGTCTTGGTCTTTTCTGGACGTAGATTTGACCTGTGCAAAGAGTTCACATATATATAGTTCAGTATTTAAAGTTGGATTGATTGTGTGCGGGAGCGCAGCACTTTTCTGTCCTTTCACAGAGCTAAAATTGCTGTTTGCTTTTTCATTAATCACATATTTCCCTCATTTAACAATATTGTCACATGTCCAATAATGTCCAATACTGATGTTCTTTTTTAGGTCGTGGAAATACAACTGAAGTGTAACCACAGGAAGTACAGTTGGTCAGTTTAAACCTGAAGAGTAGCTGAAGCCGACAAAGACAAAACTCACATGAAGCAGCAGCATAAACCTTCAGACTGAATAAAGACGTCCGTTCTTACTCTGCTGTAGCTTTTAATGCTTTAATAGTTCTTCATGAGATCTGAAGACTTCATATTAGATATATTAGATGATTTGATCTGCAGACTGACACAGACTGGAACAGCCCTGCTTCAGCTTGGTCCAATCATATTTACAATCGTCCCCGACTTTAGGCTGCTTGTTTTTCTTCCTGCATGTTTCTGATGCTGGAAAAGATCAGTGACAACATGAAGGTGATGCTGCTCATCTCCTTTCCAATAACATCACACATATTTTGTCATCTACAAAAGCTTTTTCCACAAATTTAAATCAATCTCATTTTGTGCTCGTCTCCACTTTGCATGCAAAAAATCCTGAGCGCAAAAAAGAAATAGAAAAATAAATATTGCATGAGTTTATAGCCTCGACTGAAGTGGAAAAGTTGGTACATCAGAAATGAGTAATTGCAAAATGATTTGTTTTCAGGTCAATGGGGTTTAAATGTTTAAAGCTGGTTTCCACTGCAGTTTCTTGGTTGTTGTCAGGAGAGGATGCAGAGTCGAACTGAAGCCGGGAGCTCAGCTTTCTGCAGAGTCGCTTCACTCGTCTCCTGCAGCACCGACTCACTCGGCCGTTGGAAGCTGAGCTCCACATTAGTTTCAGTTCATTTAGGTTAAGAAATAGATGGAAGCTAAAACAAAACTCTGCAGGGAAGGTGGTTATCATTCATTGTCCATCATGGTCTCATCAAAAGAGTCGTATCTCCTGCAGCGTCACACATTTTATTTGGCCAAACTGTTCCGAAGATTAAGTTCAAGACTGAACTGTCAAGCTTAATTTCAGAAATGTGCTTAAAACCTGCTCATCATCTTGATGGAAACACAACTACTGCAATCGTCCCTTTCTGTCTCTGGGAAACATAAAGAACAAACTGGATGGACTGATCACGTATGACGCGTCCTGGACTGAGTTCTCTGACAGGACGACCGCCACGCCTGATGAAAATGATAAATCCAGCTTAATAGTCCTTTAACTGCAGCTTAACTCCTCAGAGCATACACTTCATTTCAGTGTCACATTTATGATTTACAGCTCACGGCAGCTGATGGTGTGTTTGGACACGCGAGGCTCGGTTTGCATTATTAACATACATGAACGACACATAAACAGCTGTGAACATCAGCTGAAGGCAGCTTGAAGACGACTCAGGAAATCACCAATTTACTGCCACTCATGTTTTAACTGCATCAAAACAGGACGTTGATACCACGCATAGATACTGAGTCATGTGGCGTTGTTGCCTGTTGCAGGCGACTGTGCAGCGTCTGTGTGTGTCTGTGGTCAGATTTCTGCCTCAGTGTAACTCACCACATTTTCAGACAATCTGCACAATCAATGTGAATGGATTTGTGCTTCCTTTCAATGCTGTTGTGAATGTTAGAAGTTGGTTTCAAGATTCTAGAGATTCAAGATGTCATAACCAGGATTTTAGAAATGCTGAGTCACACACCTGATTCAATTACTTAGATCCTTAATGTTTTATTTATTTAAAAGTATTGAATATATTATTTATTGTTAAGAATAAAACTCTTGACTTTTCGAACCAGCTTGATCTTGGTTGGATTTCGTCTCTGGATTTGAACTGAAACCTGCAGGTCTGACAGAGCTTCTCATCCCTTTTCGACCCTGAAACGTGGAGTCGACTGATTCTCTGACCGAGACGAGAAACCGCTGCGAGGACAAGAGACCGACACGACTTACTAAAAAACTATCAAGGTTATCTATTGATTTCTGTGAGGCCCAACGGCAGCGGCCTCAGTTCGGCCTCGGAGACCTTGCCGCCGTGAAGAGAGCACGGTGAGAGAGCAGCAGGAACCATGTGAGCCGCTGCTCCTATCATGCAGACGTCACGCCGTGAAGTCTGTGGCCTAACACTGAACAAGGCTGTTTCACGTCTCCATTGTTGGCAGGTCAAACAGCTCGGTCCATATTTTGCCCCGTGTGACCTCTTTCGCACGATCGAGGTCAAATCTTCCGCCGCTCTCTGAAAGCAGAGTGAACTTAACAGAAGCGAGATGTCGTCTGGACGATTTTCCCGTCTGAACACAGCCGGGACGAGGCGGTCGGGGAAAGCTCACGCTGCGTTTTCGCTCAGCGCGGACAGAACAGAATGATGAGAGGAAAATTGGTTTTCACAGGTTTCGAGAGAAACAGGTACAGATCAGTGATGAAGGTGATGTTGGTGGAAGGTGTGTTTTTCTGTTTCCATGGAGGTTCGCAGTTTCCTCATGTGTCCAGTCTTTGTGTTAAACCAGGCTCAACACGTCCTGGATCACTGCGCTGAAAACACAGAGATAAAACTCAGATAAACCCGTTATTCCTTTAAACAGTTGAGGCTATTTCAAACACGGTTGTTTGCAGCATCTGTTGTTGGAGGCTGTCGGATTTATGACGGGAACAAAAGAGGAAATCAGTCCACACAGGGTGGAGGTGGACGGACGTGTCAACAGAACCATCGTCAGCTGACCTCAAACACACGTTCATTCCTGTAGCCATGACAACAAAGCTCCTCAAACCTGAACCTTTCATTTTCACCCAAACTACCATCTTTTCTTACGTCTAACCAACTTTGGTGCCTGTTGAAGGAGGCGTCAGATCTGAAAAAGCAAAAGAGCAAACAGTTTGTGGTAATTAGTTTGTGTTTTGTCTCTCTTGACTCGCAGTGCTTTTTGGTGCCATATTAAATGTGAAAAATCTAAGTTTTCCTTGTGTAATGTCTCACTTGCATGGGACAGTCTGAGAGGAGCCGACGACCGCGATCAGCTCCTTTCAACAGGAAACACAATAAAGGCTTTCTGCTTCTTCCTTGGCCTCTTCAGAGAAGCACTTATTCTGCTTCCTGGCCTCACGCTCGGAGCTCAGAGCGAGCAACGGGCACAGATTGATATTTTCTGCACTTTCAGGTAAAAATTGGTGACGATCACTCAGGTGTGTGCGGATCCTCGAGTAACTCGACTCCTTCAGGCCGTAAATACAGAGCGCGTTCTTAGTCATCCAACCTGGTTAGATAAGCTTGGTCTGTCAGGTTGCTCTGCCCTCCGTCCTTCAGCCTCGTCCGTCCATCGAGAGCTGGTCATTTGTCGGCAACTACCAGCCACTTCAGCGGTTGATCAAGCAGCATTTCACGCTTCTTCCTCTGCTCACGAAACGTTGCTGGATGGGAAAACACTGGCTGCTGCACTTGCTTGTTTTCTTGTCAAAGCAGAAAAGCATCCTCTTGTTTCCAGCTGATTCAAAATGCTGCTTTTATCCAGGAAGGAAGTTCGATCATTAATCTTTTACTCTGGCGTCCTTCCTCCGTCTCATATTGACTTACACAACTGATTTTCTGATCATGCTCGTTACTTATAATGATCCAGCTCCTGTTTTTACTCTTGTTCCTTTTCAAGTTTTCATCGCAGCTGTTGGCTCTTTTTCAGTCTCTGAGCAGCTTCGCACTGTTTTAAAAACTCATGATGTGGGCAAATTCTGTGTTTTCACTCATTCATCCAGTTTGGTTCTTAGTGTAGTTGTCTTTGCTTTCCAGGAATAAATGTACATCAAACAGTGGTTATCCTGCAGGAATGCGCAGCAGAAATCAGCTTTACCAGGCGTATCCCTGCAGACATCATCAGAACCACATGGGCTGTTGTGCAACTTTCTTGTTTGAATAAGTAATGAGACGCACTCGAACGTTAGTCATCATCTTCACGTCCCCTGGAGTTTCTGAGGCAGATTAAAAAAACATCACAGCGTCCTCTCTGCCTTTATGGTGCAAACTGAAGATGAACGCTGCACTTAAAGGCCCCGAAAACCTTTTTCCTCGATCGATTCATGACTACGCGATGGGTCGATGCTGAAATTACATTTGTAAAAATTAATGTTATATTCAAGGATGAGTTGTTTGTGTATTCAGGACATGTTTGCATTGAAAGGAGCGAGTACCGGCGTCACGCAGGAGACTCTGGACGGACGACGACGACTTGCAAGGCGGAGGACGAGTGAGCTCTTTGTTGATTAGTCTTTAAAAGTAGTTCAAGTAAAAATCATCAAACAACTACAACATGAATGCATCAGTGATGATACTGTCATATATAAAACACTGTTCGGCATCATGAGATCTTTAACTTTAAATACTTGAATGTTTGTGACCTCGAACAGCAACAACAGCAAAATGCTGCATATTGATGCATCAGCATTAACAATCTAACAATGTCAGGTAGAATCATCTCAGTCACGCGGGACTGTAGTACTTTTACTTTTGATACTTGAAGTTAAATAAATAAAGAGCAGCAGGTGTCAGCGGAGGAATGTGTTTGATAAACCGTCCTCAATCATTTATGACGTCAAATTACTAATCACCCCCTCAAAGAGCTGCATTATGCCCCAGGAGACTTTCTACTCTCTCATTCGTGTCGTCAAATTCTCTTCATTTATTCCCACAAAGTAAAGTTCAGCGCCACCGGTTTCAGACCTAAGTGTCTTTTCTAGTCACAGGGAGAATCGGTCAGTGGGAGGAGCTTAGTCACGTCTGAGAAAATAACCCTGACGACATGAGGGGTCAAGCTCCTACATTTCCCACGATGCAACTCAGTGGCTTCTTATTGTGAACAGACAGATGTCCATAATGATGTCATCTGGTTTATCTTTAAGACCCACAGCTTGATGGAGGTGCAACTAAACTGCTGGAGTTCCTCTTTACTACATGGTTTATATTTAAGGTGCATTTGGTGAGTTTGTGAGTCAAAGGATTTTTGGATCTTGAGATTAAAACTCAAAGAAAAGTCATTGAAAAGTGAAGTATTGTAGAGATCTAGGTTACATATAATTCAGTGGTATTTGAATTTTAAATTAAAATCAAACTTAATTTTATTGTGAAGCAGGTTCAAACAACGGGTTGAAAAAGTCACTGATCTGCTGCTGAAAAAAAAAAAATCTTAAATTTCACTTTTCAGCCTAATTCATCGCAGTTTTAAACGAGATGTGAAGAATCCGACAGATCCGAGCTCGCTGGGATGCTTTTGCCAGCTTTTAACAAGTTGGTCTGAATGTCCCAGAGAGACTCTGAACCTCTCAGTGAACCGCTGACCTCCGACAGGTGTGAAGGTCAAAGGTCAGAGCTCTTCACACAGACTCACCAGCAGCAGCTTTTCTCACCATCGCACCTCTCGCTGTGGCAGAAAGCCCATCTCCTCTCCGGCTGTCACTGATGAGGAGGATGAGGAGCTCTGAGGAGCTGCAGGTGGAGGTGCCTCATTACTGCCACCTACTGGCAGCATCCTCTCCACCTGCACTGGAGCTGCAGCATCAGCAACACAAGAGACTAGGAGACAGGTTTGTGACAACATGGACAAAACAAACTGAATATCATCATAGTGTGTCAAACTTCCTGGTTCTACTTTAGCGTCTGCTGTTTTTATGTCACACAATTTGAATTATTTCATATCTTCTTCTCCTGCAGCCGTCCTTCTTCAGAACCCTGAAAACAGTATGTGCTCAAATGGAAATGATTCAAACATGAAATTCTTTTGCACATGATGAAAGCATACATTTGTATTATTTTAACCATTTTTCTTAAATATTCTCTCGTGCATATTATTTAGTGCATTTCATCTTTTGTTGTAACCAGATTTTGTGTATCTATACACAGCCGTTACTGCTCTGTGAGCACAAAGCGTAGATGAGGCCGGTGGCCGTTGGTTTTGCATGTGTTTTCATCATAAACCTAATTAACACTTTAACTGAATGAGGAGACATTAAACCTGTAATAACAGATATTCACTCTCTTTCAGCTCTGATTTTGTTCTCCTCCACTTACTGAGGGAAACATGTGTCTCTGCTGCTGCTACATTAAACATTGATGATAGACTTTTTCAGGGGTCACAGATTGATAACTGGTTCAGTCTGGATCAAACGGGTTGATGTTTTCACAGCGTGTTGAAACAGACGAGATTCAGTCATCCACCACATTCAGCTGCATCTGGATTCAACTGACGTCTCTGGATCCACTTTGTGTGAACAGTGAATATCGGTTTCTGTTTATTCATGTACCAGATACTCAGTATGATTTGACCTGAAGCTGCTGATAGCAAACACTTTCTCTTTTCCATTTCAATGAGCGTTTCCTCGCGAAGAAAAAGTCTATTCTTCTCCCATGATTTAACTCTTCTCTTGTTGAATCCCTCAGAAACGGCCTGATGCTGCTGGAACTCTGAAGCCGTCTATTAAGACTAATAAGCTGAATTTCAAACTGCCATTTCAGTCCAGCGCTGGTCTGAACACGGCTGCTGTCGTTTCCATTTTCCTGCCTGACTTTCAGATGAAATGAATAAGAAGCCGACAGAGCAGCGAGGGAGATTTTATTTGCATGTGATTCAACAGGAAGCTTCAAAGATGAAGAAAGCGACGCAGGCCGCATCATTTTCAACAGCAGTGAAAGGAAACAACAAACCTGGTCACATTTATTTCTGTTTGTTAAACTGTGTTTTTCTCATCTTCCACTGGGAACGAACCAGACTTTCATGTCGTTTCTGAACGCTGCAGTTTGATTGAAGCTGTTTCTGCAAAAACATGTTGCACAGATAATAAATCTGCTGCTGAGAACATGGAGCCATAACCAGAGGTCAAATACAAGTTTACTGTAGTATTCTGCAGAGGTGGGAGAAGTATTAGTAAAAGTACAAATACTCCACTACAAGTAAAAATCCTGCATTCAAAATCTGACTTCAGTAAAAGTATTATCATCCTAATAAAAAGTCTTTAAAGTCTCTAATGTCCTTAAAGTCATTAAAGTCAGACTGTTTCCTGTCAGAGTTTCTCTCTGGATTCTTCTTCTGCTGCTTTAATGTGTCTGAGTCATTTTCCTGCTGGAGATGTTGAAGCTCATTGAACGACTTTATATCCTGTCGGCCGCTTTCATCTCCAGCAACGAGCATCAGATTGTAGAAGATCATCATGTGTTTGTAGCCTGGTCGTCCTGTGAGAACCACGTATCTCTACAAAGCTTCATCAGACAAACAGCCTGTTTTCAGCTTTGTGTCGATGCTTTTTGATCCAAGAGGCTTTTTAAAGAGTTGATTCAGCTTCAGGAGGAGGAGAATAAAAGAATAAGGTTGCATAAAATAGAAATACAGTAAAGTAAGTTCCAGGGTTATTTCTCCAGTTTACAGCTTCTCAGAAGGACAATGGACGTTTGAATAGCTTTAATCTTCACGATATGGAGGAGCAGCGTCGTGAGAGGGAACGAGCCGACGGAGCAGCTGACGGGTTTCGTGCAGCCACTCGTCTGACTTAAGCTCCAGAAACAGGCGCCCCCCGCGGTGACCTCCGGATTAAGGATTAGCCACCACACACAGAGAAGCTCGGATTATGCTTTTGTTTTGTTGCGTCCACCGCTGCCAAACCAATGATAAAGTGTGAGGGTTTCTGAAGCTTCCTGAGAGGCAGGAAATTAAAGACGGGGTCGAGGTTTGAAGAAGGAGCAGAATAGGAGGAGAGAAGCTGATGAACAATGACACTGCAAAAAATAAAGAGATTAAACAGAGAAGGTTTGTGACCAGGACGTCGGTCTGAGTGAGTCATCGAGACGTTACCACGAAAAACCAGGAGTCGACTCATCAGAACAACAACATTAATGGACATTTCAATAATCGATCAGTCGCTTCAGTCAAACGTTCTCTGTCTGAGACCTGATTCTTTTCATGGTCTTGGTGCAGTTACCTGAAAATCTTTGGGCCTTTCATCAAAGCTCCACTTGTTCCGGAGCTTTTAGCTGCTTCACGTGTCTCACATGGAGTCGAGACATTTTATTGTTCTTGTCAGTTTTGTTCTTTACCTTAAAAAATGATGAAGATGAAGATGAAGACTGTGTCATGTGTTCGAAAGCACAGGAAATGGATTTTAAACGTGTTCACCTTCCTGCTGTCTGTGACTCCGAAGCTCAAACTGCTCCTGATAGATGAGGCAGAGAAATTACATCCATCGAGTTAAAGGGAAAACTATTTCAAACAGTCGATAAGACAAATTTGCAGGAGACAGTTTTGCATCAGTGGCCTGAGACAGCGGACGTAAAGCACTTTGGATGAAAGCTGTTCTCACATGGATCAGTCTGTTTGCAGCTCCTGCTCATGTCTCAGGCTCCTGCAGAGAACAGACCTCAGATCAGCTGTGGCTGAGTGAGGAATCTGCAACATGAGTAAACTGATGCGAAGATGACGACACACACTCTCCTCGAGCTCAGGCACTGAGGAGTTGATGCTTCAGTGTTGAGTCAAACTGCAGAAACCAGTTCTGATGAGTTCTGATGAGTTCTGATGATCAGAGTCTGATCAGCTGGCAGCTCCTCCTGCATCCACACATCCGGAGGACAGAGTCTCAGCGGGACACACGAGCCACGTGGACACGCGCGTCCTTCATGTTATAGGCGGAGGATCACCCGTCATCGGCTCCTCAGCCAATAGAGGAGCCGCACGAGGAGCCGCTTTAACCCGCTCCGGAGCGCAGCGCGGCAGAGCGCGGCTGCCGGCGGGGGGCGCACACCCGCACACCGGACCCGGACCCCTGGACCCGGACCTGCACTCCGGAGCCGCATCCCGGCTCTGACCCTGATCCTGGACTCTGAGCTGCAGGGTCCGGGGGGACCTGCTGGATTCTGCGTGTTGAAGGTGGTTTGAGGATAAACAGAGTAAGTTGTCTGAAATATTTGTGACTGTGAATCTGAGTCAGGATGAAAAATATCAGCAGAGCTGGTTTCAAAGAGTCTGAAAACCTGCGAGACGAGTGTGTTCAGGAAATACAGTGTTCAGTATGCACTAATGTGAAACGATGGAGCTGGTTCTTGTTGGAGCTGGTTCTTGATGGATCTGGTTCTGGTGTGGTTCTTGTTGGAGCTGGTTCTTGATGGATCTGGTTCTGGTGTGGTTCTTGTTGGAGCTGGTTCTTGATGGATCTGGTTCTGGTGTGGTTCTTGTTGGAGTTGGTTCTTGATGGATCTGGTTCTGGTGTGGTTCTTGTTGGAGCTGGTTCTTGTTGGATCTGGTTCTGGTGTGGTTCTTGTTGGAGCTGGTTCTTGTTGGATCTGGTTCTGGTGTGGTTCTTGTTGGAGTTGGTTCTTGATGGATCTGGTTCTGGTGTGGTTCTTGTTGGAGTTGGTTCTTGATGGATCTGGTTCTGGTGTGGTTCTTGTTGGAGCTGGTTCTTGATGGATCTGGTTCTGGTGTGTGCAGGATCAGCAGCTGCAGATGGAAACAGAGCTGTTGGAGGTTTCATCTGAAACTGAAAACAGAATCAGTGACGACAGGAGTCTTTGTCATCATGGTTTTTATTTTACTCAGCATGTTTTTAACTCAGAGAATAATAAAGAAAATAAGACTGATGTTATTTTGTGTTTTAAACGTCGGTGCAGCTGAAGGAGGATCTCCAGGAACCGGCCTGAGGCTTTGACTGCATGTGGATTAAAGACACCAGCTGGGTTTGTTTACTACTACAGCTGCTGATCCCCAACCAGATTATGACGTCACCTCCTCCAGCTGGAGTCAGTGTCATCCATCCATCCATCATCCATCCATCCATCATCCATCCATCCATCCATCATCCATCCATCCATCCATTATCCATCCTTCATCCATCCATCATCCATCCATCCTTCATCCATCCATCCATCCATTATCCATCCTTCATCCATCCATCCATCCATCCAGCCATCTATCATCCATCCATCCATCCTTCATCCATCCATCCATCATCCATCCTTCATTCATCCATCCATCCATCATCCATCCATCCAGCCATCTATCATCCATCCATCCATCCTTCATCCATCCAGCCATCATCCATCCATCCATCATCCATCCTTCATTCATCCATCCATCCATCATCCATCCATTCATCATCCATCCATCCATCCATCCTTCATCCATCCATCATCCATCCATCCATCCATCTATTCATCCATCCATCATCTGTCATCTGTCATCCATCCATCATCCATCCATCTATCATCCATCCATCTATTCATCCATCATCCATCCATCCATCATCCATCCTTCATCTGTCATCCATCCATCATCCATCCATCTATCATCCATCCATCTATTCATCCATCCATCATCCATCCTTCATCCATCCATCCTTCATCTGTCATCCATCCATCATCCATCCATCCATCATCCATCCATCTATCATCCATCCATCATCCATCCATGCAGTCTGAGCTCAGGAGTCGAGCTGACCTTAGATCAGTCCTGTTGACACCAGCTGCTGTTGCTGTTTTTTACTAAATTAAACCTTTAGCAAAGTTAAAACACTGATTCTTTACCATTTAAGAGCCAGAACATAAATGATTTGTGAAGGATTGTTCTGCTGCAGTTTTTGTCCTGATGATTTTTTTAAACACTTTTCTCTGTCTGTTTAATTGCAGGTCATGAATTGAAAGCTGCAGCGACGGTCGAAGCGATGATTGAGGCCGGCACTCCGACCATGTTGGACAGAACCGAACCGGCGCCCTGCACCGTGTGCTGCTGTACGCTGGCCAACAAAATCCTCATGGTGCTCTTCATGGTGCTGCTCATCTTCGCCATCTTGTTCGGGAACCTGGTGACTCTGGCCGTGATTGTGGGGACGAAGCACTTCCACACGCCGCAGGGCTACCTGAAGGCGTCGCTGGCTGTGGCAGATCTGGCCGTGGGGATATTCGTGGTGCCGCTGTCCGTCTACGCCGAGGTCTATCTCATGGCGACCGACTCGGCACCGGAGTGGACGTCGTACAACTCGCAGTCGGTGAGTTTCCACCCGTGCGACGTTATCGGCCCCATCTTCGCCGGATGCACTTTGGTCTCCATCACGACCATTTTCCTGCTGACCATCGAGAGGAGCATCGCCGTGCTGAGGCCGCTGCACAAAGACTCTGTGATCACACGGAAAAGGACCACGATCCTCATCGTCCTCTCGTGGGTGGGGAGCTTCTTCCTGGCCGTGTCTCCGCTGGTCTTCAGCAGCGAGATCGCTCTGGAGTACAACTCCTGCAGTCGGATGTGTAATTACGCTCTGGGGACCATCAGCGAGTTTCCCAGTCAGGCCTGGAACATCCTCCTCCTCTTCCCCGCCTTTGACTTCACCCTCCTGGGAGGAACTGTGGTCATCAACATCGTCTCCTTGTCCAGCATCAGGCAGCACTCGAGGCGCAGGAAACACCTGGCCGAGTCCGAGTGCCAAAGCGCCACCAAACCTACTTTCTCTGACATCAAAGCAGCCAAAACCATCGGGACACTGACGGTGGCGTTCACCGCCTCGTTCACCCCGATCGCCGTCTTCGTGGTCGGGAACGTTTTGGGGAAAAAATGGTGCAACTTTTCTTTTTTTGCCTTCTGGATTTTGGCCACCAACAGTTGCTGGAATGTCATAATTTACAGCGTCAGGGATCAGAAGTTCAGACTTCGTGCTCACAAGCTCCTCCTACTTTTCCGGAGGAAAAAAACAACCAACGCCTAAAACATTCAGGGACCAAGAGCTTGAACCTGAGCCGGACGTCATCATATGGATGTTTGTCACACAAACTATTTGTTCAACACGTCGTGAGTCTCGTTTAGAGACGCGTCTGCATGTTTTGTGGAATGTTGTTGTGAAATTTAAGTTTTTTACATAATTAAAAAGCATGGAAAGTTTTCAGACCTCAAGTGTTGGATATTAAATGTCCCTCTTTGTGGACATGTGTCTTGTTCTGTGTAAAACTGCGACGACAGAAGCCTTTTTCAGTCTGTGGGATGGTTGTTAACCTGAGTGTCATCAATTAAAACAAGATTCAAACAAAACCTGTTTTCTGATTCCAAACTGTGTGAAGACGTCGCGGTTTAAATACAGTAAATGTCCTTTATGATCATGATTTCTGTGCGATTAGATCTGATGACTCTCCTTATCTCAACATTCATCTGTTCCTGCTGGTCCGTCTCCTACGATGATAAATACTGTTCATTTATCACTTGTCATTGTCTCCACCAGTTTTAAGACGACGTGGTTAAACGTCTAATTCAGAAACCAACAAAGTTGATTTGAACCTTTTCAATCTACTTTCAGATTCCAGTATCTTACATTCCTGTGTTTTTAAAAATTTTTATTTAACATAGTTTTTTTTAATGTAACAGAGTAGGGTCGGCCTCTGGACCCCGACGGCCCCTGGACCCACCCCTGATGGCCCCTGGAGGCAAATAGTGATTTGTGATGCTGGGCTATATGAATGAAGTTGACTTGACTGAAGCAGAAACAACAGCTTCACAGTCTCAGTGGTTTTAATGTCTGAACATGTCAGTGACCTGATAACAACAGTGTTAGTGTGTAAAATGAACAAATACTTCTGAAAGCTGCTGGATAATAATCAGCACTTGACTGGAATTATAAAGACAAACAATTAAATTGGAGTTCAACATCAATGTAAAAGGCTTCTCCACATATTTCTGAAGAAATACTAGAAATTGAAGTCGGCACAAACAAGGCAGCTGCAGGTTTAAAAACGATCACGTTCACAGTTGTACTGCTGAAATTCTACTGACTCCACAGAAATGAGTGCAGTCAAAAAAGCAAAGTCGGAAAATCAGCCTGAAACAGTCAAACAATTAAACTCGGTCTTAAAATTAGTTCATTGATGTTAAATCAAACATCATCTTGGTTTTTGACTCACTCCATTATCTCTGACAAGGACGGACTTCAGCCAGTGACGTTCATCAAGCCGCCGTCGTCCCTGAACACATCACACAGAAACTGAGAGAGAGAGAGAGAGAAAACATTTACTGTGAAGGAGTGAAAGACTTCCTGCCACGTACATCGACTCGGTGAGTCACGGAGCGGACGAACGAACAGGAACAAAGACGGATAAAAGCAAAGAGACGGTGTCCCTGACTTTCAATATCAATGAAAACTCACTGACGGAGACTGAGCTGATTTTGAGACACAGACGAGAGAGAGAGAGATGAAGTGAAAGAGGACGAAATTCATTTTGTGGCCAAAACCAAACGTGGCTTTTGTTCGGACAGTGAAATGAAAATAGTCCCGACAACTGTCCAACAACGAGTCTCTCACATTCATGGTCCTCAGTGGATGAATCCTTGGTAAACCACTGACTTTTCATGACGCCCCAACAGGAATAAAGTAAATAAAAATAAACTTGTAAGGTTCAGTAAAAAACAGACTATTTGAAAGCAAGATTAAAAAGGTCTTAAGATGTTTCCAGAAGGAATTTACAGACACGATGACGCACGAACCAGAGACCTGAGGCGAGAGAACAGGAACCTGTGTGGACCTAATTAGACTGAATTGAATTTGGACCAGGCTCACGTGAACTAAACCGAGCAGAGCCAGGAAGTCCTCCCTGATGAACTCCAGCTCAGACGTGAAGCTGAGTCTGACGAGCTGAAGCTGAGGCGTCTTAAGATGGCCACCGCACAGACCTGTCATCTGGCGCCACCTTCAGGACAAACTTTACATGCTTTTTGCCACACTAGTAGTAAAACAATATCAAAGTTGTCTTTCAATTTTCCACAAGCTGAAAAATTGTATTTCCTGATGTATAATGAAGATCAGCCTCAAATGGCCATGAGAACGACTGCGGATTTGTTTCAGTATAAATTAAACAAACCATGTGACCAAGTCAGATCAAACTGTATTTTACTTTGCTCCCCTGAGCTCACCTGTTCTGCCTGCTGATTGGTCCGTCTGCAGCTTTGGTCCCTCCTCTTCACATCCTCCACCTGCAGGCTCGAACCCTCCGGAGGATTTCCCCTGATCAGCCTGTGATTCGCTGTGGCTCTCTGTCACAGAACCTCGACATCAAAACACAGAGAACGTCAGATGTGTCCTTCCACCGCCGCAGAGGTTTTCTGGCAGCTGCTTCCCTTGAGTGAAATGAAAATTGCTTTCAGAAAGTGCACCAGGCTTTGATGTGCGCGACGCCTTTGAGAAAGTAGAAGGTGATTAAAATCAGTGTTTTCATATTTCAGTGGCTGTCGCGCTGTTCATCCTTTGAAAAGATGATGTGTTCATGTTGTGAAGCTGGAGAGAATTTCAAGTTTTCAAGAAGTTCAAACTCTTCATTCAGTCCTGCAGCCAGAGATTTTTCGACATTTCGAACAGAATCAGTCGTCCATTCGTGTGTTTTTGGTCGACAGTGGAGTCTGAAGCCTGGAGGCACAGGTCAGACATTTTCTATGACGAGTGTCAGTTTACAAAGACAAAGACGACTGATGCTCCGGGTCTGTCATTTATGCACAGATTTGTTTTACTGTCAGAAGATCTCAGTTACACATTCACACATAAAATACCACCAGTAAAATGTGACCTGTGATTATTGTTAGTTTGATTTTTCTCTGTGCAATTTGATTTTATTTTAGGAACAGAATCAATCATTTTCATATCCTCTTGTATGAAGGTCCAGATTTTGGCCTGAAGGAGACTCAACATGGAAGATCTGGATCTCATTGGTTCAGTTTCTCAGACTAACAAAGTGATGTTGTCATGGATATTAAAAGTTGTGAGTTACATGAAAAAGTAGTTTGAAAAGTCATGTGTGATATTAGTATGAGTCAGACGAGTCTACATCATCTGCTCTCCGCTCGTCTCAGTCCGTCTGTTTCATAATCCAAACAGACAGCCGATCAATCCAATCAGTCAGTCGCTCTAATTGAGGCGCGAGCGTCTCTCAAACCAGACTTTATAATCAGGTCATTTTCATCTTCACAGAGCTTTAACGAAAACATCTTCTTGAGGTAATGAATTCAAAAAAACCATCAGCATTGATTTTAAAGAGCTTTAATCAAGAGAGCAAATATCTTGTCTGTGGGTGTTCACATTGAACTTTCTGCATCTGGCTGACGCTTTTATCCGACTCGAGTGATCTCGAGGAAACAGGCGACAACAGGCCACAACAGGCCACAACAGGCCACAACAGGCGACAACAGGCGACAACAGACGACAACAGGCGACAACAGGCAACAGCAGGCGACAACAGGCCACAACAGGCGACAACAGACGACAACAGGCGACAACAGACGACAACAGGCGACAACAGATGACAACAGGCGACAACAGACGACAACAGGCGACAACAGACGACAACAGGCGACAACAGACGACAACAGGCGACAACAGATGACAACAGGCGACAACAGACGACAACAGGCGACAACAGACGACAACGACGACAACAGACGACAACAGGCAACAGCAGGCGACAACAGATGACAACAGGCGACAACAGGTGACAACAGACGACAACAGGCCACAACAGGCCACAACAGGCCACAACAGGCGACAGCAGGCGACAACAGACGACAACAGACGACAACAGACGACAACAGGCCACAACAGACGACAACAGGCCACAACAGGCGACAACAGACGACAACAGGCGACAACAGACGACAACAGGCGACAACAGATGACAACAGGCGACAACAGACGACAACAGGCGACAACAGACGACAACGACGACAACAGACGACAACAGGCAACAGCAGGCGACAACAGATGACAACAGGCGACAACAGGTGACAACAGACGACAACAGGCCACAACAGGCCACAACAGGCCACAACAGGCGACAGCAGGCGACAACAGACGACAACAGACGACAACAGACGACAACAGGCCACAACAGACGACAACAGGCCACAACAGACGACAACAGGCCACAACAGGCGACAACAGACGACAACAGGCGACAACAGACGACAACAGGCGACAACAGATGACAACAGGCGACAACAGACGACAACAGGCGACAACAGACGACAACAGACGACAACAGACGACAACAGGCAACAGCAGGCGACAACAGATGACAACAGGCGACAACAGGTGACAACAGACGACAACAGGCCACAACAGGCCACAACAGGCCACAACAGGCGACAGCAGGCGACAACAGACGACAACAGACGACAACAGATGACAACAGGCCACAACAGACGACAACAGGCCACAACAGACGACAACAGGCGACAACAGACGACAACAGACGACAACAGGCCACAACAGGCCACAACAGATGACAACAGGCGACAACAGACGACAACAGGCAACAGCAGGCGACAACAGGTGACAACAGACGACAACAGACGACAACAGGTGACAACAGGCCACAACAGGCGACAACAGACGACAACAGGCCACAACAGGTGACAGCAGGCGACAACAGACGACAACAGGCCACAACAGACGACAACAGGCCACAACAGGCCACAACAGGCCACAACAGACGACAACAGGCGACAACAGATGACAACAGACGACAACAGGCGACAACAGACGACAACAGGCCACAACAGACGACAACAGGCGACAACAGACGACAACAGGCAACAGCAGGCGACAACAGGTGACAACAGGCCACAACAGGCGACAACAGACGACAACAGACGACAACAGGCGACAACAGGCAACAGCAGGCAACAACAGGTGACAACAGGCGACAACAGACGACAACAGGCAACAGCAGGCGACAACAGGTGACAACAGGCCACAACAGGCGACAACAGACGACAACAGGCCACAACAGGCGACAGCAGGCGACAACAGACGACAACAGGCCACAACAGACGACAACAGGCAACAACAGGCCACAACAGACGACAACAGGCGACAACAGACAACAACAGGCAACAACAGCGAGAGATACAGGATCATCAGCGCTGCTCTGTCGCTCCATGTTTCTACTGTTTACTTCACAGTTATCCTGATGAAAGATAAAATCATTTTCCAGAGGTGTAAAGTCCTTTTTAAAATCTGATTTGGTGTCTCATAAACTTTCACTCACCTTAGTTTGGGCTGGACTTCCTGGATCAGATTTAATTGTCTCCTGTGTTTAATTGTGCAAAGGTGCAAACATTTCAGTCCATGTTGGACTTTCCACTGCAGAATGAGTCTCATGAAGAGTCTCCATGTGTGAGTTTCACTCCGCAGCTTCATCATGCGGGGCTTGATTGAACACACATGAAACTGTGTTCAATCAGCTGCAGGCGTCAGCAGGCCAAGTCATCACAGAGACACCAGAACCAGACGAGCACTGACACATGTTCATCCAGACAACAGGAAAACAGGTCACATCTCATTCTTCATTTAAGCCTCTTTAAGCTTTTTAAGGTTGAAGATATGTTTGAAGCTGGAATTCTGCAAAAATATATAGTTTGTTTTACAACAGAGGGATCAGATAATGATTTTAATATCTTGCCTCCATTTTCTCTCCTTCATAAGTTTGCAGTGCAGCAGGAGCTTCGTTGAGGATCTCGAGGAGCTGAGCAGACGCTCAGTGCAACACTGTGATATCTCCAACTCAGTGAAGAGGAAATAGTGCACTTGATGGGAACTATTTTCAGCAGCGGATTAATTCTCATCTTTTGTCTGTGTCTTCAAAAAATGTTAAGAATCACTGCAGCAAAAATAAAACCATTTTCTAGTTGATTCTCTTTAAATGTTTTTAAAGGACAGTCGTTTTTATCACTGTCACATATTGTCACAACAGAAGAGTCTGTGGTTCGATGATTCACGTTTGTAAGAACAGTGAGATTAAAGATGGTGGATCTTATTTTATAGAAATGCATGAAATAAAATTACAACGACCAAACTGCAGCTGAGCTGTGGCCTTTTTTTGTACATTGATTAATCAGTTGATTAAATTTATCTAAAACTAGTTCAGTTTAAAAAGAAGTGAAGGTTTCCTTCAAGTCAGCGCTCAGGGAAGGAAACTCCCTCATGATGTTTCTCAGGAGCCTGAATGTGAATAAAGTTAAGCCGATGTGAAAGTAAAGTTAGAGTAAAAACTAGAGTTAAGGTGAAATTGAACAACGAAGGCTGAAGCCTGCTTCAGCAAATGACCTGGAGCCGTATAGTATTTTAATATTTTCCTTTAAAATAAATATGAATTTTCATTGGAATCAGTGTGACTGAAACACGAGGATCCAACAACATCTCACACTCAGTATGAACAACCTGCCTTCAGCTTCCTGTAAACACCTGTCGACGCCTCATGGTTCACAGTTTTAATGTGTCTGAATGAGCACAAAGAGGGAAAATAATTGCGAGTGTCAGAAAATCAAAGGCGTCCTGAAAGCAGATCCTTATCTGACCAATTATGCCGACGTGTGCGTCACTAAACCCACGAATGAAAACCCATGACTTCCTCGTCAGGTGAGTCTTTCAGACGCTCCAATTAAAGCCGCTGCTGCCTTAAGCTGCTTATCGGCCAGAACACGACAAACCTGGAAAACTGGAGTCGGAGAGCGGATTTAATTTGTCACAATTACGGATAATGAGTTTAAGACAGTTCAGTCGGACGAGACAAGAAGCGTCTCCAAATGTTGTCTTGAACTTTGTCGGCTCATCCTCTGAACATCGATCCCAGAGGTGTCGTCGTTCTCTCTGTTCTGTATTGGGCTTCTCCATGTTAAATAATAGAAGCACCGTGAGACTGAAAACAAGAGTCGACTGAATGTTGAAGCTTAAGACTCCAAAACTCAGTTACATAACGATGTTATCTGCTCAACCAGCTCCGACTGAAGACGAGTCTCCGGCCTCTGTTCTCTCCTCCTGGATTTACATTTCAGTCTCAGACTCATTCGCTTTGCTCCACGTTGACGAGACTTTACGTTCATACAGTTTAGAGACGTATTTGAACCATCGACCTGTGAACCTTTGCTCTCGTGTGGAGCTGCAGTTTAACGGTTAAATTAAAGTTAACATAAGCGACAGTAGGTTCCTCCATTTTGGACTCTCCGTCTCTCTGTGTCTTCAAAGCGCCGTTTGAAGGTTTGCTGTTGGCCAATGGCACAAATTTACAGGTCAAAGGTCACCGACCACACACACGCTCTTTGTGTCAGTCATTAGTGTTCAGTGATGCTGTGATGCATCGCTGTCATCGTCAACAACAACAGGACTCGAGTGTCTCTGATGTGATGACGGAGGCTGAAGGTGGACGATGTCTCATCCGTGGGACGGAGGTGAAAGAGGGACCTCGTGCAGTTCGTGTGCTGTTCGAGGTTCAGGGCTGTCGGCCACTTGTGATGCCTTCAGGGACGTTCACTGACCGCAAAGAGCCAATCAGAGCAGATTTAATGAGCCTGAGAGCAGGTGAAGACTTTTCAGAGGAAGTAGAATTTTATGTTCTGGATTTTTCTTTTTTCTTTTCTAACAACATCTTTATACCTTTTATAGAAGGAAACTACAACACAACCACACATCATCAATAAAAGTGAAAGGACGTGTGTTTCACCTGTTCAATAATGAGCCAGAGAACATTCACCTGCCAGGTAGATTCCACAATACTGCGTTTAAACCCAGTCCTCTGTCAATTATCTTTATATCCTACTGTTTTAACTTCAGTTTGAGTTTTTCCAGTTTTCTTCAAATTGGTGAATAGAAAGAATAAAGCTTCTCTTTAACACCCAGTTTGATGCACAGAGACACCAAATATTTTCCCCTTTGTCCTATTTTTACTGCAGAAGTCTTGAATTTCAATATATTTCTAAAAGCAATGTTCCAGGTTCCTTTTGGTAATTTATATTTATCACAGTCTCGATGGTTCATTGATTGTTTCTCAGAAAACGAAACTAATGTCTTGTTATTGTGACGCTGCTCACTTTACTTTCATCACAGTTGTTCTATTTCTCATATTTTCTTCCACTTATTTCCTCTCGACCTCCGAACATCATCACCTGTGACGTCGGAGATGCAGCACCTGATGCTGTCTCTCCTCCATCAGCCAAAGTGAAAGCCTCAACTCAGCGTCTGAAGCTGTGAAGATTCATTCGCTCAGATTAAACTGTTCAACCTGTTCTTTCTTGTTTCTTCCTCTTTCTCGTGTTTCATCATTTGGACATGTCAAGATTGTTTAAATGAACTTATTTTTTTCCCAGCGTCCTTTTTTTAGTCAAATGGAGTAAAATGGAAATACTCAAGTACATCAAAAGTGTACTTAAGTAAATGTACTTAGCTACTTTGTACTACTATAAATTGATATATATATATATATATATGTGTCAGTCGACCTGTGATGGACGTCTTCTGCCCCCTAGTGGCAAAAAACTGATGACTGTAGCTTTCAGGTCAGAGAGAAGAGAAGGTGAAGTGTCTCTGACTGTAACCTCTCGTGACAGAGCAGATACGGCCTAATTATTCCTGCTGTTTCTCTCCACAGAACGAAGCTGCTGCGTCTGCTCCTGTAGACGACGAGGGCTCCGAGTTGCTAATTGCATCTCTGTGCTGACAGAGGCAGCTGGAGGCAGAGAGGACGAGGCTTAATTAAGGCCCAACGAGGCACCTGTCACGGTCACGGCGAGGAGTCGGGTGAATCACCGCCGCACGCCTGAAACCTTAAATCTGGCCGTTCAGATTTCCTCTGCTGGATGATTCACCTCGTCTGCACAGTCGCCTGTCACCTGCCCGACTTCATCATCTTTAGGAGTTGGCTTTGGGCTCGTTAGTGTCTGAATAAGATCCACTTTCAGACAAAGACTGCATCTTCCTCCTGTTCAGCTCTTCATCTGAAAACACTTCACATTTCTTCACTCTGCTCTTTTTGCTGGAGTTTAGAGGCCACAAGTAGAAACGGCTTCTTTGTGAGGTTTTATATTGTATTTTATAAGATTATCATGTTTCTATTGTCAAAGCTTCATCAGTCAGATAAATGTAAAGGAGCACAGGTAGAATAAAATGGAATAAAAGTAAATGTACTTAGTTACTTCCACCCACTGCTTTTATCAGATGAAAGAGAAGATCACAGGTTGATCAAAGAAAAATGTCTCACTCATACTTTATTTAAAGACACTGGTGTTATTTTGTCCTTCAGATGCTCAACTACAGACATGGTTTTCATTTCAGGTGAATTCAGTGCATTATTCAGTGTCTCAGTCTGTGATTGGTCGTCCACCTGTTTCTCATCCTGTTATTTCCTGTCCAGTCTGGGCTCCATTTGGTTTGAGAAGAGCTACAGAAGATTCATGAGGAGAACCAGGAGAACCAGGACACAGTGACACACAGACAGCAGGACCCGTCTCAGTGCACAGGACACAGATGAGCTCTGTATCCAGTCACAATGTTCTTATCTGATGCCGCCTGCGTGAACAGCCTCCTTTTAAGATTCTGTTTTTCCATCGATTGGTTCTTCCCGCCTCCAGTGGCTCTTTGTGCTGAGTGGCTCCATCAAACTAATGAATCTGGGGCCGAAATGATATCGACGCTCTCTGTAGTATTTTAAACTGCAGCCTCAGAAAGACTGAAGAGGAGCAGCAAAAAGGGGAGAACAGAGAATCTTTGCAACAAACAAATAATACAAAAGAAAATAAAGATGAATTTGATGAAAGCGACTCAGTGTTTGGTGAAATATGGTGAGTAATTTGTGGTGACAGTTTTATAAAGTAAGATTAAAGATTCAGATTGAATTAAGAACAGAACTTGTTTCCTTCTGTCACATCAGTAACCATGACGACGTCACAGCAGCTTTTCCTCCAGACTGAAACTCCTCCTCTTAATAATTGTAGATTTTACACCTCAAGTCATATTTTCAGAGTTTTTCCACCAACAGCAGTCGGACAACAAACCGACAGTTTATCCAGATCAGGATCAGATCAAATTCTCCTGTTTTATATTGTCAAGATGCAAAATGCTACAAAGATCCCAAGTTCCCTGAAGTGACCGACGTCCTGTTCAACACAGGAATTATAATCTGACAATATATGACTCTGAAATGGGCCATTTGGCAAAACGAGCACTTTCACTTCTGGTTCTTTAAGTATATTTTTGATGCTGATACTTTTCCACCACTGCTGTTACTGAAGCAGGAAGTTGTTCTGAAAACTGTGACGGATGTTTACAATGTTGTTGCTTCCTGACCTGTTGATGGTCACACTCGTTTTAAGTGTTTCCAGATCTCAGTAATTAACTTGGAAGTTACAATGTTTTTATTAGTGTAATAATTAGAATTTAAATATAATTCAGGCTTGAATAAAACATCTGGTCGTATCAACGTGTTACACCCGTACATTCACTGTAATAATGACATATGAAATACTTCTGGTGGCTACACTCGTCTTTAGAGAACTCAGGACCAGGACCGGGACCAGGACCAGGACCGGGACCGGGACCACAGCTGGTGTGTGAACCAGAGGTTGAGAAACCACAGCCTGAGTCTGTGCTGTGGTTTGTGGTTGTTGGTATTTTATGAAGGAGTCCGACTTCAGAGGCAGCGCCGTGGTTCAAAACAAGTCCTGGTTTCTTTAGAGACCTGTGGTCTTCAAGCAGAATCCCCCAGAGAGCTGACGACTCTGGGCCTCAGTCCTGCAGCCTTCAGAGGAGGAGGAGGAGGAGGAGGGCTGAGATCAGTAGGTCTTCTTCCAGGAGCGCAGGTACAGCTGGAAGAGGAGGAGCGGGTTTCTGTTCTGCAGACTGGGGTGGAAAACATCAAAGTCTGCCCTCCTCACTCTCTGCAGGTAGTCCTCCAGCACCACCTGCACACAACACCACAGAGCAAGAGTCTGGTTAGAGCTCTGAGCTGAAAGAGCTCTGACAAAGTTTCACAGGCTTCAGAATAACCACAACCTTTATTTTCGAGTCAGATCATCAGACTGAACTGATGTTTCATTTCACTTTGATATTTCAGCATCGTGTATTTTGTTTGTAAGGAATAATGACAGCCAGAAAAACCTCAATGTTCATATGTGCACCTGATGATTGTTTGAAGACAGACTTGAGCAAATGTGATGGATCATTTCAATATTCGACGGCGCTGACTCATCGAGATACAAACTAATTCCAGACTCCAACTACGTCAACTCTGCAGCAGTTTTATCACATTCGCTCCCTGATTTGTCAAATCTCGGCCGCCCTGCCCCCCGGCCCCCACTGCTGTCTGTGCTTCATCTGACTCATATGAGTGTTTTCCTGCAGCTAACAGCTGTAAATGTTACTGAAACGTCCACACAAACAACAACAAGACCACAAACCACAGTTCAGCAGGTGTTTTGAAGTACTGAAACCACATCTTAGTTGCCTACAGGTGGTGACACTGAGCATTTTTAATTTTCACATTAACAAAATGGCAAAAAAAATATAAGAATAAAAATAATAAGAAAAAATTGGTTTATCGATAAAAGAAAAATGTGACAAAGAGCAATGGACAGACTTGGCGAATAAAACATGACATACACAAAACACGTGACGTCCAATGGAGAGATGAGAAATGGCAGCGGACTAAAACATCAGATGTGTGAGGAGGCTGGAAACGAAGGATTTCCATCATGTTCTCTACACTGTTTTTCAGCTTTGGTTTGATGACGTCATCCTGTTGTGCCCTCTTCTCTTCTGCAATGGTAAGAAAAGCACCTGCCTGGAGAACAGCGCCCCCTGCTGTTTATCTCCATGTCCAAGCCTCTGAAAACATGGACAGCTTCAGGTGTAAACTGCTGCTCTGACAGTGACTGTGGAGAATCTGCAGCCTGTTCAAAGTGAATTTCTGTTTGTTCCCTGAGGTGATTCTTATCGAAAACTCCCAGAACAGAGGAGACTTGATTTTTTGCCAAATTGAAGAAGTGTTTTTCGAGATATTTTCCAGACAGATGGATGAACTGATGCTGGAGGAAAACCGGACGTAGACACAGACGTGTGCTCTAATTCTGAACGTTTTCTCCTTCAAGCAGAATGTCATCACTGTTTTTAATGATTGCCTTCAACTTACATCATCGCTGCACAAAATCACATCTGTGTTGCTCTGCAGATTTTCACTGTCAGCAGCACTAAACTCCTGCTGCAATAAAACAAACCTGACATGAATTCATTTCTAGTTAACAGGCTGCAAACACACTTTTAAAGCCCCGTACGTGACCTCACTCAAATTTTGGCATCTAAAGAGAGAAAAGCAATGAGTGATCCACAGCAGAGCCGATCTGTTTCAGTGTGGGTTTATCTGAATGTCAGCCAGGTGCCTCATGAACATACAACACATACACAGATGTCATGTGACTCAGGAAAAGCAGCATCTGTGATACCGATCCAGGATTTTCTACTTTATTAGACTTTGTCAGTCACAACTATAAATCCAACAGAGACAGAACTTTCCTAAAGGAATCCTAAAGAAATGTGTTTGACGTGTGATCAGAAGTGACGAAGATGATGTGTTTTCTCTCTGAGCAGCTCACAAACAAACAAAGACACCTGGATTTACTGTCATTGTTCCATTTTATCTTGATTTTGTTTTTGAATGATTTCCTAATGACTTTGTGATAATGACCTTTTCCACAATAGATACCACTGGTTTTAAATCACACCTTTCTCAAGCCACACAGAGGAGAGTCTCCTTCGGTTTGTGTGTGACAACCATCTTATTCATTGGATGTTTGCAGACTTACGGTCTGGAGGAAGGCTGGAGTCGCAGCTGCGGGGACGTTGCTGCTAAACGATCGCGCCTGAAAGAGAGAGCACAACAAACACAGTGGGTTCATTCTGTCCATCCTCAGACTTCATCCATGAAAATGAGACACGGCCACACCAGAGTTTTCAGGTTGAGATGTATCATCCACACAGAAACACAGGAACAACAGAAACATCCTCTTTCAGTCAGCCAACAAACTACTGCTGCTCACAGGCGGCATGTGTTGAGTCGACTTACTCTGAGTTTCAGCTGGTTTCTAACAGAATGAATAAAAAATGTGGTTCGTTTGTTTCAGGTGTGCAGAATAATTCCTGATTATATTAACATGTGAACCCAGGTCCTTTCAGGTTGGGCGACTGGATGAATATCAGCTATGGACTGTGGTTGGATGTTTTGGCCATTTGTCGAGTGGCTGCTCAGCAACAGACTCACATCCCAGGGTCCTTCTTGTCCCACTGCAGGTACAGGCAGCGGCCGAAGGCAGCTAACATGTTAGCCATGTTGCTGCAGCGGCTGGAGGCAGCTAACATGTTAGCCATGTTGCTGCAGCGCCGGCAGGATGAAGAGCTCACCAACTAAAACAGTTGCACCTTTGTGTTTGAGACAGCTGTCAGTGAATCAAGCTTCACACACTAGACTTACTGTTCATTAAATGAGACATCAAACGATCAATAACATCTATATAAGAGTCAACTTTAAGAGAAAGATTAAAGCGAGACACATGAGACGACAGATCTAAAATAGTCCCATTTTTTATTTTAACCACTTTTTCTTGTCAACACGTCCTAAATTTGCCTCTTGGACCGGATGCATTATTATCAACACAGAAGTCATTAAATATTCTAATTACTGGCATAAATTCTGTATAAAACTCCTCTTGTTCTTCTTAAGTTAAAGAGTGGAAGACTTTTTTAATTGACTCACAGTTGGAGGAGACAACATGAAAGACAGTAAACACATTAAACACATGTAGGAGGCAGTAAATCCTTATTTATATCCTTACTGTTCACCCTCTCTGAGCAATCACATGAGCCTGAACAGTGAGGAACAGTCCTAATTGGTATAAACAAGGTTCAAATAAAACATAACTGCTGATGAATGTTTGGGCAACAGCTTAATGAAAAAAGCTTCCAAAAGTAGAAAAATCATTGAGGCCTGAAAGAGGCACCTAATAAATCCAAACCAGTTCGTTCCAAACTCATCAGAGCTACATTAGTAAGTCTGCACTAAAACTAAATTTTCAATTATCCACCATCCTGTGGCTGCAGGTAGTCAAAGGCTGAAAAACACTGCATGCCAAAGCTTTAACTGATGTTAATTTGAATTTTAAAAATGGCACGCCATTTTGTTCCCGCTGTTTGGGCTCTCGTTAAGTGGCTTGAGAGGTGTTCAAGTGCTTTAAAAAACATCCATAACGGCTGCGGATGTGAGTTTTACTTCACCTCGTCTCTGAACTGAGGCAGAATTTCAGTCAGCAGCTGCTGCAGAGCCATCACACTAAAATACAGGTTTGCTTGTGTGTTGTTGGACATGAAAACGGTTTCCAGGACAACTTTTTGCTTTACAGGTTAATTTTGCCATCTAACTTAACTTGTCAATTGCTGGAATATACATGAAAGAATTTCAGGTTTTTGAAAGTCAAAGCATCAGTGAATGTATCGCCTGACAAGTACTGTGTGTGAATCACAGCCTGATACATCTTATATATGTACAAACTCATATTTGTGCAGGTTGGATTCTTGCTTCTAAAAGAACCAGGTCCTCATTATGCAACCTGTTGCCGCTCGGCTTATGTTTATTGTTTCAAGCTATTTCTGTCTTTTCTACGTTTAAGTGTTTCAGGTATGTTTTAGATGGAGTTCATCTGTATTTTTCCTGTGTGTTTTTCCAGAACATATTTGGAGGTTTCAGCACCCTGAATATCAATGAGAGAAATATGAATTGTTGATGCATCCTGACGGACACACGGTGAATTTGCTGCAGCCCTGCAGACTTTTACTCCTGAACACTTCCTCCAACTTTGTGTCAACAGTCTGTGCTTGTTTCTGTTTCTACATGATGATGCGAAGTGAGAGCAGCGCCATAAAGAAATGGTTTCCCCAGTTTGGTGTGGAAGAACTCGACTGTCCTGAGAGACCAGATCCTCCTGTCTGAATCCTTGTGTGGTGGAAATCTGGAGCTTCAACAATCACTCATGGTTGCTCTGCTATGTTCAGGTGTCCACATACTTTGGTCATGTCATGTAAGTGTGGTACGTACGTGTTGTAGATGGACGTGAGCCTGACTGGCGATGTCGTAGACGACGTCCCGGACGTTCTGCTCCCGGCTGCCGCGGATGAAGTCCTCCTGAGAGGCTCCATGCTGCAGAAACACAGAAACAAAAATACTTGTGTGTCGACTCATTCGTCAGTTTAACAACAAAGCCTGTGTCTCCAGTTCAGCTGTGGCCATTTTAGCCTCACTTTGCATGAGAGCTGATGCTACAACAGCAACGGACTGCAGGGTCCCCACCCCCGCACCCCCTCACGTGCTCGTTGTCATCTTGTGAAGTTCAAAGCTTGAGGTTTTATAACCAGGTCGTCTGGTTATGAGTTTCTAGAAAGTAAGCAGGAGATCCTGAACATCCTGCTCGAAATGATCTTTTATAAATGGGCTTTGCTGTAGGGTCACTGTTGTTCGTCAGCAGTGATTCTTTGTAAAATCTCCTGTGACTCAGTTGTTTGACTGAAAAAGGATCAACAAGAATTTTATACTTTTCAGACTTTTCTCCTTAAAAATTCAACAACTAAACAAAACTTGAAGAAAACTTGCAAAAGTGCTGGAGGAGCTTTTGAGAAAATACAATTTACAAGAGCAAACATGGAGAATACTAAGAAGTCCGATACTGATGAATAAAGAAACACTCTCTGGTCAGTCTCCATTATCTTAAATGAACATACTGGTACCAGAATAAATACAAATACAAAACCAAATACAGAATAGTGTCAGCTTGACAACCCCCCCTTCACTAGCAGAGTTACCCCCAAGCTGCAATCAGAACAGGGTCACGAAGAAGGACGTTTGTCAAACAGCAACAACCAGTCAGAACCAGTTACCAACAAACATATCTCAAGAAAATGACTTTGCAGAGAAAACACAAAAACTATGAAAGATGACGATAAAAATGTGCCCAGTACATGAAGAGGTTTTAAAACATTTCACCTAATCAGAAGATTTTCATTTTTGTGATATCTATTTAAATGAATTATTCAACATAACTAAGCAACATAATAATAACATTTATAAGATGGCAACTAATTGAAAGCAGATCAAATTTAATATAAATATATAGGACCAGTATATGCTATCAAGTTCCTTTTAAAAAACCTGTATTTTCCGGTGAAAATGTGAGCGTTAATGAAACATTATTATTCACAGGCTTAAAATAAGATATGTCAACGTCAAGTCAAGAATGATGAGCAGAATAATAATAATAATAATAATTTGAGTAAATCTAAACCATTTCAACACATGGAATTACGTTTCTTCGCTCATATGTAATTTCCTCAGACCTGCAGACTGTGATGACTAAAATGAGGCTCTCAGGCAGAAGTGGTCCGACCTCATCTCGCTCTAATATGGGACCAAAATAACAGGCCAATTTCTCCCACTCCTCCAAGAAGTGGAGAAATTGCCGGAAGGTTGACTAAGCTTTCAGGTGGGAAATGATAGGAAATGAGGCATTTACAACCGTGATTCCACAAAAGATGAAACGCTGTGTAAAACACATGAAAACAGGATGCAATCATTTACAAACACTTAGCAACAACAGTTTTCTTCCTGAGTCCATGTAGTAAAATCCTTTATACTGTCACATGTTTGATGACTCCAGTCTTTCCAGGATGAGCCTTTCATATCCAATCATGATCCTATCACCTGTTACCAATGAACCTGTTTACCTGTGGAAGGATCCAAACAGGTGTTTTTGGATCAGTCCACAACTTTCACAGTCTTTTGTTGCTCCTGTCCTCAACTTGTTTGAAACATGTTGCTGCAAAAATAAAAAGAATTAGCAAAAATGATCACATTCAGTTTGATTCATGTTTTACACAGCGTTCGTGTTTTTGGACTCAGGGCTGTATTTCAGTGTGTCAACAGCGCCCCCTTCAGGCAGCAGAGTGAAGGTGAGGTGAGGAGAGGAGAGCATGTTCAGGAGGCCTCGGGTCGAAAGCGTCATCCTCGAGCTGAAGATTTTAAGGGCAGAGCCTGCGTGTTTCATGCAGCAGTTCAAATGCATCTGCACAGTGCAACCCCCCTCCAGCAGCTGCAGTTTGTTGTTCTCTATGTGGGACAGATGGCTCAGACAAAGGTTGCAAATTGTTTGCGGCATCATTTGCTCAGCTGTGTGTATGTATCTCAGGCAGGAGGATTTAAATCTGAGGCTCGCTGCTTTTCGCCATATGGTCGTTGTGTAACAATCCCTGTCGGTTTGTGCTGGATGACAATTTCATTACGGCTTCGACAAGAACATCATCTGACATCATGTCAAAGCTGAGCCATGAGTCAGCAAAACGTGTGAAGCCATGTGTGAGAAACTTCCTTACGTCATGTTTGGGAACAAAATTTAGACTTTAAAGCAGCTGAGTGGAGTCAGAGCTGGAGCTTCACTGCTGTTCGGTCACAGGACAGGTTTAGGTGATGTTTAAAGGATTTGTCTGTTTTTACTAATGAGGGAAAGACTCTTGAGAACTTGTCCCCTTCAAAGAACAAAATACAAGAGTCTCCTGCAGAACTGACATTATTAATCATTTAGGTGAAAATTAATTGGCACCTGCTCTCAGAACTGATCCACTGTTTTTGCCCACAAATGACTGAGGCTAATGATTTGGGATGTTGTTCACAAATGTTCACAGAAATCTAGACAAGTTTTTAAAAGGGTTGAACAGTTTTAGATGATTATCACTCAGACTTCATGTTCCCACACTTTAAAAGGTTCTTCTGTTTCCTTCTGTTCTCCTGAGTTTCATCAAAATATGACCTGAGATACTTTGAGGGAAATTTCTTCTTCAGGCAGTTTGAGACTAAACAAGAGTTGACGTCACTGTGAAGCGTCGACTCACCAGCATGCAGATGTCCATGGGGAGGTAGACCTTCCGTCGGCTGCTGTGATAAGGAGTCGCTCTCAGACATGTCACGATTCCTTGAGCTTTACCTATGTGACTCGCTGCGTGGTCTGCATGGACATCTTTCAACCCTGAAAAAAAAGTTAGGTCACACAATTTGGAATAACTTTTCATAGACTTACTTATCTGAATTCTCCTGTTGAAGCCTGGTTTGAAACTAATAACACTTCCTTAACTATTCTCACCACTGAGGACCAAACCCCGACCTTTATCCTGACCTACGAACAAATTCAACAAATGGAACGTGTACCTAAACACTCGAGCAGCAGGTATATCAAGGAGGACTGTGTGTTCTCTGAATACGCCTCCAGCTCCTGAAGGTTTCTGTAGGCTCTGTCATCCAGATCCTTTTCCTGTTGAAACGGACAGTTTGATGATTGTTCATTTTCAAAGAAGCTACTTACTTTGTTAATGACACTAAATGGTAGATGTTAGTTTTCAAAGTTAGACATTGTCTGCTTTTGATCACCACAGGCTGCAATGTGAACAGTGAACAGCTCAACTGAAGGACTGACAGGATTTAAGTAGGACAGTTCTTCTAACTAACCCACCGATTAAAAAACAGAAATGTAAATGTAAATAAATGCCAGCATTTTATTGGTATTCATTTTTAAATTATGTATCAATGATATTAGTGGCTGAATCAAACATAAGTAATCTCATCAGTGACCACATGTTGTATCAGGGTGAATTTAAAGATGAAACTTGTATCTTACTCTCTCTGTTATGATCCTCAGTAGCCATCTCTTTGTCAGGGAATGTTTCCTCACTGCCTGCAAAACATCATCCAGACTGTTAATGAGCAGAGGCGCAGCACTGGTCAATTTCATGTCCCACAGCTCACGGTGAGGCAGAGAAACAGACTGGCACATTTGAAACATGTGAAACTCAAACACTGGTGTTGTTTCCTCTAATGTTTGTTGACATGATCATAAAACACATTTTTAAAGCTACAATTAATGTAATGACACATCTTTGCTCGTGTCAGTGACTTTCTGTCAGTTCCTCCCAGATTACTCCGAACTTTGAAACCAAACATTTAATTTGATTGAACGTTCTGCTCTCTGTAGGTTGATACTTACCCTCCACAGCTCTGCAATGACTGGCTGGTTCGGAGGATCGTCTCTGTAGATTTCTTCTATGGCCGTCTTCCAGAACTGCATTCGCATCAAACCAATGGTCTTCTGGGAAATGGAGTCCTTCACCTTATGAGAAAATAAACGTTTGACAAGCTAGTTTGAAAAGGACTAGGATCAGAAATACACCTTTTTTTAAAAAAATCCCAGGTTTTTCCTTATTATTCTTATGATGATTATAGCAACAGTCGTAGTAGTTGGTGGTGTTAACAATGGCAGCGACAGTTGTTGGAGCAGTAGCCTTAATAACTGGAGCAGTAGTACAATAATAACATCAGTAGTGTCAGTAGCCATCTCTCGTTCAGCCTGGCTGGAGGAATACCTGCCTGTGCCAGCTCCACATTAAAGGCTCTCAGAGCAAAAGAGGAGCGCCGCGCCTCCTCTGGGAGGAGGAGGGAGGACACGAAGCCGTCATAGTCTCTGGACCTGAGGAGGACGAGGAGAGAGAGGAGGGAGGGGGACATGGAGGACAGTGGGGAGATGCAGTTGAAGTTCCACTTCATTTTTCATTTTCAAAACCTTTTCATAACTTCAAAAACTGTCACGACTTTGCTACTTCTGTACAATGTCTCTGACAACATTTTCCATATTAACTGTAATTTTTCCTGAGCTTTTGGTTCAGATGCACAAATGTCAGTGGGCCTGTACAATATCTTTCAAACTAACAGAAAGTACCAAGTGTTTTATGAAACATTTGTGTAAGACTTGAAGCAGCCTGTTGAGAACAGCTGGTTTTGTTTTCTCTCTCAGGTAGATCTTACACATAGATTTACACATAATAAACCAACTTATGAATGGAGGAGAGATACTGAGGGGAAAAATTCAAAGTTGAAACTATATTTAAATTCATGTTTCTTGGACAGATGGATTATGCCGAACACAACACTGAAGACAAAGAAATATTTGCAGAGCATAACAAACTTTCAAATGTATTTTTAGTGTTGTGAATTATGACGGAGTCGACATTTATACCGGATATTTGAATGGAGTCTGGTGTGGAGTTTCCTCCCTAACAAACTTTTAGACCCAAAATGCCTTTTTTCCTTTTATAAGTTTTCCATATGTTGTTACACCAGGGACTGAACATATGAGGCAGCATGTGACGGTGACTGCAGCGGTTCTCTGAGCTCTGTACATGTAGTCTAGCTGAACGTTAGCTCGGTGCTAGCCACGGTGCTAACGCGGACGGTCGGACCCACCGGACCAGATCCAGGCAGAACTTCTCCCTGAGCTGAGAGTCCGCCGCCGCGCTGGCTGCTGCTCTCTGGACACAAACTCTGCTGGAGGAAACCTTCATGTGCAGAGCCTGATACAACGAGCTTTTACTGCCTAACAAGCCATGTTTAGCACTGATGCTAGATGCCATGTTCCCCTTCAACTTTCACCCGTGTCACGGTAAAAACATTCCCCCGTCCAGCAGACACCGGCGGACTTTCGTTCCGCTTCGTTTCGTTTAAAGATCTGCCAGTGACACAAACACACCTGGAAATGTGGTATAGAATAATAAAGATGGGTAAGATAATACATCAAAATCACATAAAAATGGGATCTGATGATATCGGCAGCCATAAACGGAAATTAGACAATACTACCACCAAAATAAGAGTAAGAAATATTGTACTGGTAAATCACACAGATCTGTATTTGGTGCAAAAACTAATAAAGATGACAATTGTCATATTTTTTTATTTTGAGTGTCTTGTAATAGAGACTATGGTCAAACACAAGACAGACTAGTTTTACTGTAGCTTAATATCGGCATTCGGTGTTTTTATTTTGAAGAACCACCGGAAATAGCGACAGTTCTGTTTGTGAGATTGAAGAAGTTGAGTGACTGAACTTTTCTGTTTTATTATCTGAGAATTTTGTCCCTTCATTTCTTTCTTTTACTTGATTTTAATATACAACATAAAGAAATCAGCCCACAACTCTTCCTCATAGGCTTCTTTTCTATTTTCAAATTGTTTATTTCTCACCTTAATGAAAAATGACACATCTGTTTTTCGCCCGTTGGTGGTAAAATTGGCATCAATACTGAACAGACAACATAAACCAATCTGTGTACAATATTTTGGATTTAATTTACGTTTTACATTAAATATTTATAGAGAAATATTTGGCCACATATATACTGAGGATACTCTGTTTGTAACTTTACAAACACTTCATTGTTTGTAAGAAATAAATGAAGTGAAATAGATAAAGGGTCCTGTCTTTATGAACTTTGATTTTTGTCTGATCACATATAGGCCAAGGCCTTTTTAATGTTTGCACATGAATGTAAATTGTCAGACAAATAATAACAATAAAATAACTTCCACATCATTTTCATACCTGAGGGACAATTTCAAGGTACAAGGTTGATTCAATTATCTTTCTAAAACACAGGGTTGCAAACAAAATAGATAGCTGTAGTTCCTTTACTCGCATAAGAAAAATAATAAGTCAAAAAATAAACTGTTTTTATGATGGAGGACGAATTGAAGAACAGTCTGAGGACAGAAGCTGCTCTGTTGTCAGGTCATACAGATAAAAAACATTTCTGTAAACAATTTTGTAAAAAAAAATCTGCAAACACTTTACGTGTGTAAACAGCCCGGAGACCCTTTGAAATGAAATGATAAAGAATGTAGAAGAAGAATCTGAACCAGTTCAACAGGTGGTGGATCAGGGACCGACTGCAGCTCCTCTCATCTGCATGTGAGCACACACACACACACACACACACACACATTCAGACACACGTCAGACCCGAACCCGGCTTGGACCCGAACCCTCGTAACCATGGCAACAGGCTCCGTGACGCGCCGCCGCGTGGTGCTCGTGCTGCTGTGTTTCCGGGTTTGTCTGTTGGAGAGTAAACCGACCCGGTGAGATGTTAGCATGTTTGTGTTAGCCTGGAAATATAACTGTCATAGAATCTGATATTATTCTTTATTATTATTATTATTATTACTACTACTAATAATAATTATTGTGTTCTCATATATTAACAAACAAGCTGAGTCTGTTTTTAAGCCGCATCATTATATTCATGCTAACCTAGCTACGACAGAACTGTTGTTTGTGGTCGATGCTAAAATGCTAAACCGACAGAAACTCCTGAAATAAAACCTCCTTAACGTTTTCAATTTTAATATTAAAATGATATTTACAAGGAATAACTAACTTTTCAGAGGTAAAACAATTACATGTGCGTATTAACAAACCAAAGTTAAGTAGAAAATGTTGCCTCTCCTTTAGCTACTAATGTAGGTTGAACCACTTATTAAAGTTGTATTTAAAATAAAGTAAGTTTGAGGCAAGAACATCTGTGTTTTAATGGACCCAGACAGTCTGATTGTTCAGTGGACAGGAAATTAACCAACCGTCATTTTAATCATTGATTGAAGTTAAAATTTAAATCGCCTCAAATCTGCTGCTCAAATGTGATGAAATGGATTCTGTGTGTTTTACCTGTGTGATTATGAACTAAAAACAAAAAAACCAGAAATATTTGCTGTGTTATACAAAAGAAGAGCCTCTGTCAACTGTGACACTTCTGATGCACATTTTTCACAGTTTTCCAACATTTTCCGAACAAAATGATTAATTGGTGGTCAAAACATTCGATTAATGTTTTTGGGTTTTTTTTTTGAGTGTTTGTCCTTTTGTGAAATGCAGCAGTGTGATTTACAACATTTAGATTCTGGGCAAAATGTCTCAGCAGCAATGAACGTAATGTAATTTCCTTGTCGGGATTCAGGCCTGGTGTGGCTTCACTTTGACCCGGTTCTTTCTTTACTAATTAAGGCAAGATGGTTGAAAATGTTTGGAATGAAACGTTGCATATTGGAAAAGTTAACAAACTTTATTTATTATAGCTTTTCTAAACAGAAGATGCAAAGTGCTTTACAGGAACAGACACAGAGGGTAATACAGAATATAAAACAGCAACACCCAGAAAGTGAAAAAGCCAAAGGAAACAAACAGGTTTTTCAGCTACTTTTAAAGATGTGCACAGATTTGACTTTTCTGGAGGCCGTTTAGAGTCGACAACGGCAGAGACAAGTTGTGCCACTTTGTTTAGTCTTGTTGGGCTGATGCAGTTCTGCCCCATGTCACACCTGGCTCCATTTCTAGACCCTTATCGAGGCTGAGTTGTTGTGTGTTTCTTGCTGTCAGATTTGGATTGGTTCAATTATTTCATTCAACAACAGGATGTAGAGGGGAAGCTAATAAAAGTAGTAGTTTGGGTCAGCATCATCAGAACACATACACTTAAACTTTTCAGCATAATCATGCTGTGAAAATTATTTCTTACCACTGTGGACTTTTAAAAGTAAAGAAAATCACAAAGAACATTGGCTAAAGATAAACAGCGAGAAACATGGAGAGAGATAGAATCTTTGATTGTGGGAAGGTCAATACAGAACTGATAACATTCCACTTCGATTAATCTGAGGACTTTTCCCTTGATTAGCAAATTGCGTGGTTATAAAATGTCAAAGAATAGTGAAAAATGACAATCACAATTTTTGTCAATCAAGTTGTTTTGTCCGACCAACAGTCCAAAACCCAAAAGACATTCAGTTTGCAAAGATTTAAAACAGAAAAGCAGCAAATCTTCACATTGGAGAAGCTGGAACCAGAATTTCTTTTGACATTTTTGCTTAAACATTGGGGTAAACGTCTAAATGATAATCAAAACAGCTGCTGATTATTTTTCTTTGACTGACTAATCCATTAATCTAATCATTTCAGCTCTACTCATTACAGTCACTAGCATTACCTTTATGTTCTGACCCCTGTAAACCAGAGACTTTTCTACCTCCTGCAGATTTTACAAACCTGTTTGTAAAGTGCTTTGCATTTATATTTTGTTGTAAATTTCTCCCCACTGTCATCGCCACGTTAGGGACTGCCAGTCGGTGGTCCATGGCAAGACGACATATGAGACCTGGAGTTCGAGTAGCCATGATACACTCCCAGTGGCCAAGTCAAGTGTCTTCGTATCAGAGATGCCAGGAAACCTGGGCGGGCCCCGCTGGGTCTATGGTCAGTGATGGATTCATGGTGCGTTTGGTGCTGGAATCAGTGGATCAAGTGTATAAATCCTGAAGTATCATTGTCTCCAGGTCACATGACGGTGGTTCACGACCCACTGAGGACGTTGTCAGTGCTGGAGCCGGGTGGGCCGGGTGGCTGTGAGAAAAGCCACGGGGTGACGGTGCAGGAGACGGCTGTGGCTGCTGGGTGTCTGTACGCCCAGAATGCCGGCTTCTTCAACACCAACTCCCACCAGTGTCGAGGCAACCTGGTGAGCGATGGCAGGATGGTGAGGGACAGCGGGGGGGTGCAAAACGCCCAGTTTGGCATCAGGAAGGACGGCAGCCTGGTGTTTGGGTAAGATAAGAGAAGGTATTCCTTTATTTATCCCTCAGTGGGGAAACTCACATTGTCCAGCAGCAAAGACAATAGAGCAGTTAAATAGTAACAGACAATAAACAATATAAACAGAGCGGTATAAAAAAGTATCAACAACTTAGCTGCCATTAAAAGTATTAATAATTGTACTAAAAGAAATACAATAATTATTAACACTTTAAACAAAAGCAGCACAAAAAGAGAGAATCATTAGATAATCAAACCACATCTGTTCCTCCAGGTATCTGTCCCAGGAAGATGTTTTGGACCAGTCCAACCCCTTTGTCCAGCTGGTCAGTGGTGTGGTGTGGTTGTTGAGGAACGGCGAGGTTTACATCAACCAGAGCCTGACGGCTGAATGTGACAAGTTGGTGGACCAAGGTAAAGCTGCAGGCGAACATCAGCTGAAAGTCACAGCATTTCAATGCAAACCCTCACAAAGGACCCACATTTACATTCATGTCAGATTTATGAAATTCAGTTGTGCACCATGACTGATGGTGGTTTTACCTGTGCTGTCGTTCATTATTCAAGGATACAAAAACATTGTTTCACACTTAACTTTTCTTTACATTTGTTTTATTTGACCAGCCGTCCAAAATTCAAATATATTCAATTTAGACTCATATAAAACAAAGAAAGCAGCAAATCCTCATATTTGTAAAGCTAAAACCAGAGAACTTTGATATTATTCTTTGATAAATAACTGTAGTGTGTGTGATGGTGCATCATTTTAAAAAGTGGGCATGTTTGAAAAGCTCAAAAATGAAAAACTTAGCAAAACACCCCCCAACTTAGTTATACTGTCATAATTAAAATCAATTTGAATGTGAAATAATTTGGGAATATTTATTTTGATAACACAAGCCATTCATTTGTTTTAGTGATGAACATGAATAAAACTTCTTTATTCTGACAGAGGTGTTCCGTGACTTTGTGGACTTGCTGTCAGCGAGGACGGTGGTGGGTCACGACACCGACGGCAACCTGGTCCTGTTTCATGTGGACGGACAGACCAAAAAAAGAGGGTAATATTTGTTTATACTTGTATATTTTGCTCTGTTGGGTGTAATGAGCCTCACAGGGCTGCTAGCATGGCAATACATTAGCATAGCATAGCATAGCATAGCATTACTAAATCAGCGTCAAACAGTGCTTTGTGTTGATACACCTCCTGGTGTTGTCTGTGACATTTAGATATTTGTCAGCTTGTTGTAGGTTGTACATGTTAAAGCTGCACATAGCAGAAGCACTGTGGCCCAGAATAACAGTCATTGCTGTGTTTTTGTTTATGAGCAGTATGAATCTTTGGGAGGTGGCAGAGTTCCTGAAGAAGAACGGGGTGATCAATGCCATCAATCTGGACGGCGGCGGGTCTTCCAGCTTCGTGATCAATGGCACGTTGGTCAGCTACCCAACTGACCAGTGGTGAGCTGACGAAATTTGACCGGTTCTGTACTGGACATGTTTGTGTTCAATTATAAAGGGTCAGCATTTTATATTTCCGTAGCTTTTACTATTTTTTACCTGGGCTCTCTTTTCAGCTCTCCCAAATTATGCTTGTGGTATTGTGCCTCGCATTCACACTGCACCAAACACGGTCAACAAATCAGTGTCAGTCTATTCTTTTCCTGCAGAGCTGAGTAAGAAGTAAATTCAGCTGATGTTCAACAACCTAGTTGCAAGAGCGTTTCCTAGTTTGCTAGTTTCTCTGGGAAAACATCTTGGAAAACATGCCTCATGTATAAATGTATTATTATCAGTATTTGTGGAGGTGGGAGAAGGACGAGTGGTAATATCAGTATTATAGTAGTATAATACATCTTTCATTTCTCTTTACATGCCTTCCATCCCTCATCCTCCCCTCACAGTAAATCAGACAGCAGGTGGCGCTGTGCTCGGCCCGTCTCCACCATCCTGTGTGTCCACCAGCGGCGCTGCCGGCCTGCAGACTGCAGCGGACACGGAGACTGTGTGGCCGGACGCTGCCGGTGCCAGGAGGGCTGGCAGGGTCCCGCCTGTGACTCTCTGGTGTGTCAGCCGCCAGCCTGCGGCCCCCACGGTGTCTGCACCGCCAGTAAGTGTGGAGGTGGAGCTCAGCTGCAACAGGTGGTGGTTAAACCAGGCGCGATCTATGTAATGTAAGAGATCCAACAGAAACATCAAGTGTAGATGTTGTATATCACCATGTCATTAAACTGCTTTGACACTTCGTTGCCTTGAGGCCTTTAAGGTTTGGGAGTGTCAGCTTTCTTTCTGCTGAAGTCTTACAAGTTTATAAAGCATGTCTGTCTGTCTGTCTGTGTGTCTGTCTGTCTCTGTGTTGCAGATGGCTGTGTATGTGCTGCTGGATGGAGAGGAAAACACTGCAGCAAAGGTAATCAGGAGCCTCATCTGGACACACACTCACACTATTTTGGCCACAGTGTGGTTTCCAGATCAGTTAATGAACTCGTCAATTCTACATGTCATATCCATTATTTCACGCTTAACAAAATAATTAAATTGATTACCCATATTAACAGCGAAGGCAAGAGCTTCCACCAAAAACAACATGACAGTATGTCTAATGATGTATTTTATCAAAGGTTGTTCAGTCGTTGTCAGGAGGTTCCGTTTTCCCAAATAGCCTCCAGACTGTTAAATCAGCTGCGATGATTGAGATCATTGCTCTTCTCTCTCCTTGGTAAAGAGTGCTCGCCAGGTTACTATGGTGACGGCTGCAGACACACCTGCATATGTTTTAATGGAGCTTCATGTGACCACGTTAACGGACGCTGCAACTGTCCCCCTGGTTTCCATGGCAACTTCTGTGAACAAGGTAGGAAAGCATGACGCAGGTTGAACATATCATTAACATTGTTGATTCTCTCTTCATAGAGTCACCACAGTGATTTAGAGCAATACAGTTTCATTTCGTCATCAGGGCTTTTAATTTGAAAGGTTTTTTATTTAAAGACTCTCTCTCTCTCTGTCAGTGTGTCCTCCAGGTCTCTATGGTCTGTCCTGTGCTAAGAAGTGTCACTGTCAGGACCAGTGTCCATGTGACCCGCTGACAGGAAGCTGTGCCTCAAACAGTGACAGCAGATTAAACAGAGGTAACACACAAAACATACTGACCTTCTTACTGCACCACATCTACCTGATGGCTGGAGGTCGGTTTTCAAATGAATTTATTTATGGTGCAGTTCATCTTTCCTCCACAGCTGGTTATTGTTTGGCTAAACAGATGTTTACCTCATGGAGACAACAGGAGGAGGCTTACAGAGACAAACCTTATCTAACAGAGTAAGTGTCAAAGTAAAGTCAGATGAACATATTTGAACATGTTCTTGTCCCTTTGTTTGATCAGTCTATCGGGGCAAATTCATCACAGATTTATCGTGCTGTATCTCCTGTGGAAATGTTTCTTTTGGTTGGTTAAATATTCTCATCAATAATCTCATCAACATGCTGTGGATCAGTGCCTGTTTAGTATTTTTTTAAGACATTAAAAAGTCAAATTTAAATTTCCCCGTCTCTCTACAGACCAACATGGCTGATAATCACCGTCACACTCGCCTCCCTGTTGTTCATCCGACTGCTGGTTCACTTCCTGTGTGCGAGTCGGAGGTGGCTTCTGTTCGGTTATTTCTATATTCAACATTCATTACATATTGAACTGAGCAACATCAGCAGAGAAGCGCTGTCTGTCAGCTTACCTCAACTTCATTGATAAAAGCATCCGGAACACAAATCCAGTAAAACATCAGGGAGAAATATCCAGCGAATGGAACAGAAGAAAACACTACAGAGATGTGGACTGGAAACACATGACGTGAGGTTATGAATGTAATGACTTTAAGCGTGGATGATTATGAGACAAGGCTCCAACACAGGAACAGGACAGTCAAACTAAAACAGACACAAACTATTTTTTAATCTTTTGGATCATTGGACCTTTGGGGAAAATTGTGGTCAGAATTTGGAATTTACTTTACTTACTTTACAAATTTTTTTTAAAGAAACATTTGAAGAGTTTATAAAATATGTTTTGTTATAAATTAAACTGCCCAATAATCATTGAAGTCATTTTTCTTGTAAAAACATTTCATGGTTTCAGCTTCACTAATGTTTTGATGCTTTTCCCTTTTTTAAAAAATTTTTTTGTGTCTGAGCAAACCAACATTGTGAAGGTGTCATTTTAGTCAGCTGAGCTTCATAGACAAACTATTTAAATATGAAATGTTGTGTACTGTAAGTTAATGTATTGCCTGTTTTTACAGTATGTGTTTACATCCCTGAACACTTCATAATGTAAATGTCTTTGCATATTATTAAGTTAACGGGCCTCGAGTTTGATTGTAATGGTTTGTTTTATTATTTTACTTTATTCATAGAATCACAGACACAAGTGAACTTTCTATTCTGGACATGTTGTTTCCTCTTTCTGTTTACTCACCTTCACAGGACACACTCAGTGTGTCTGACGTGTGGCGACAGTCATGTGACCGCACTGCGTCAAGGTAATACATTGCGTCAAATATACCGGGAAATGTTGACAATTCTTTCAAAATAAAAGCTTAATGTTGAAAATATTTTATGATTTTTAAAAAAATTCCTTTTCTTTATTCTGCCATCATTTTGATTTCTATTTTTCCTCCATGGGGGCCCTTTACTCATGATCCTTTACTTACAGAAATCCATGTGCCCTTTTTTTTTTTTTTTAACGTTACTATTATCTTTGACACAATGTTCATTCATCATTGCAAATTTCCCCACTGAGGGATGAATAAGGTTTAGTTTATTTTATTCTTTGAAGTTGCTGCACAGATTCTCACTGAGTCGTGTTGACTGGTCCTGGAGGAAGACTGATAGTATGTGTTGGTCTTGTTTTTAATGAGGTTTCCACAATAGTAAAGGTTTTTAACTGTTGGACTCTGTTGCAGGAGTTTGCCTTGGTTTTTGTCTTTTTGGTGTTAATATGGATCTAAAACCAAACAAAGCGAGCACTGACTCGATGCAGGAAAATATCTAGAGTAAAAGAGAGAACAAGAACAACAAGAGAGCAATGAATCCTTGAAGGCTATTTCAATGTAATGGAGCAAATGTGAATAATTACATTATAAAATAATTGAAAACAGAACTGGAACCTGCAATAACCTGTTTTAATACAAATCTCAAAGACAAATCTGTGACATCAACTAATTTTAAGTCAATATTTTCTGATGTAGTTAAATGTTGATGTGGTTTGCACCAGCAATGTCGAACAGAGCAATAAAACAGAACTACATTTTCTCACAGTTGCTAAAAAAAAAGTTATGAGAAAAATGAAATTTGTAAGAAATGACAAAATATGAATAAAGTTAAAATGAGGTTTAGTTTTAAGTCAAACGTCTGAAATACTGAGTAAAATATGACTTTTGGAGTCAGATGAGATAAATCTAAATGATCACATTAAGTTTGATTGTCTGGTAAATTTTTGAGCTCATAAATTGACAATGAAAAAAATTGACCTGGTATCTCATAACGTTGACCTAATATAAGTATATGTACTTTCATGTTTTATAATAAATATTTTTTCATTATCTGGCAGAAATGTTCTTTCATAAAATGGTTCTTTAAATCTATACATAAAAAAGGTGCTATAGGAACAATGCGGCTTTTATTTTGTACAGTAACCGGAAGTTGTGTGTTTTCCACACCGCTAGCTTGTGATGCTGTGCGCTAACCGGTGCTAGCCGGATGATGAGGGCAGCAGCGGGAGCAGAGGGGAGTCTGGCCGGATAGTTCTCCGCCTCATATGGCAGCAGGGTCGGTGAAATGTCCGCTTGTGTCGCTGCTGCTGTGGCTCTGCGTCCGGCTGTCCGAGACCACGAACCCCCGGTAAGAGCGCCGGTTCCCGGTTCAGCTAGCCGCTAATGTTAGCCTGCTAGCTGTTAGCCGAGCCTGAAGACTGAGAGAAGTTTGTCCAAACTAGTTTCGTTTCCTTGTAAGTGACAGTTGAGTTGGCTGAGGATATTTTGGCTAAAATGTAACCTATAACGACACAGTGCTTTTTTGCTAACAAACTACAAAAGGTTTGACAAATTCGTGCTAATCTAAGTTGCCAGCTGTTGAGCAACATCATCCAGGATTTAAACTCTTATCAGAGTTCAGAGTTCACACAGTTTAACTGACTAACCTCAAACACAATGAGGCCTTTAGTTCCCTCATTTGACTAAACATATAAAGAAGCAACTTAAATTTTGAATAATATATAATACAGCGTCTGTGGTTAATTGATTAGATGTGTCACATCGATATCGATCAGTTTGCTGCTGTGTGTTATTGATATTTTAACGGCTGTTCACATGTTTAGACCAAACTTTTGGTCACAAGATGAATCCTGTCATCACCCTTCAGTTTCATTCTTCAAGGAAACTGTCAGTGTCTGTGAGAGTGGAGCTGCAGACACAAGGTGGCGCTGTTTCATCACACATTCAGTTAATCTAACAAAGCCTGACATGAAAAACTCCTCCGTTAACATCCTAACATTTCTGACACAAAGTAAAAGCATTTACATTGAGTTCAACAGTGGAGGCACTGTTTCTGATTATTGTTCATAATTAAGCTGATGCATCAAGATCTGGGAGTTTTCACCTCAACAAGATTCTGAGGAGAAACCCTGTTTTATATCAGTGGGTGTTTCTTTTAGGGTCAAAGCTCTGAATGAAACTCAGTACATCTACACCTTGGAACATACGTAGTCTCAATACTGTTGGTTTTGAGATGAGCTTCTTCTCTCAGGAGGAACGTGTGTGTGACATCTGTGTTTGGTTAGAGGCCAACTGATGCAGAAATGACTTGCACAAGGAACAAAATGAGATAAGAGATAAGATAAGATAAACCTTTATTCGTCCCACAGTGGGGAATTTGCAAAAATGACAAAGGTTAAAAACAAATGACACAAACAAAACGACCAATCAATGTGCATGAACATGAACAAAATGAAAACAATCACATAAAGATAATTAGGAGAAGAAGCTGATGTGTGTGGCCTTGACATTGCAGTTACATAACAGTTGACTCTGGTGACCTCAGTCTGTCCTGTGTGTTTGGTGCTGTCTGTTTAGTGAATGGAAACTTTTTTTGATGGTTGATTAATTAGGTTAACTGACTAAATTAAGTTAATGGTAAATTATTTAGTTTATCAAGCACAAATGGGAAATATTTTGTGGTTCCAGCCTCTTAAATGTGAAGATTTGCTGCATTTTTTTTTATATCATTGTAAACTGAATATTTGGGCTTTGGACTGTTTTGAAGACGTCACCTTGGGCTCCTGGAAACGATCCTGATTATCTGATTATCCTAAGAAACAATCAATAGACTTGGCCATGAAAATAACCGTCAGTTGCTGCCTTAAACCAAATCACAACAAAACTCTTTTCTAAAACTCTTTTCTTGTTTTGCAAGTTTTTTTTTTGGTATGAGCAATATTTTCTGTCTGCAAAACTACAGGACGTAACAAGTTTACATGGGAAAAATCTCCATGATCATAATTTCCTATCCTGTCAAATGTGTTGGGGGTATTTTTTAAATTTTCCAATGATAAATATTAACCGTGGTTAGTTTGTTCAGGATAAACATTTCCCAATTATTGTTGACATTTTAAGGTAGCATTCATCACAAAATCCCACCTCCGGCACTAACAGGTGTCTAGTAGTCTACAAGTTAAACATTAAAATAATGGGGTGGGATATTAAAGTTTTGAAAAACTCAATACTGAAGTGAATGGATTGTTTTTCCACACGGGGCCGGAGAGAAACCACAGCTCCGCTCTTTGGAAAACACATTCCTTCAGGTGATGAAACCAGATTTGACCAACGGAGGCTGCCTGATGAAATCTACCACATTGAATGAGTCAACATGAAGACTGACCCAACACAGGATTTATTTAGCCGCTCTCAAAACATATTTTTAGTCGACCAACTTCTCCAGAGGATTTGAGTAAAGTTATTTTTTAGCTCTTTGACAGTTGTGGGAATGTTTTTCTTCCTTGCAGTGAGTCAGCAGATAATCTAGGCCTGATTCCATGTTGAGGAACACATTGGTGTGTTATGTGCATCATAAACAAGGCTCATTATTTAAGAGTTTTTCCTTTTCAAAAACAAAATTAGCAGTGAATTGAAAGAAATTCAAATATAATAAACTATGGGTGAAAATCAGATTCCAAAAGTATCTTTGCAGCCTTTTTAACCATCTTGGTAAGATGAATTACTTTGAGGTGGTGTTTCAACTCACTATTATTTGTGTTAACAATTAATCTGTCAATAATTGTAGTGATGGATCGTTTAGTCTGTGAAAATGTTCAGTCCAATGTGACATTTTTAATTGTCTTATTTTGTCTGACCAACAGTCCAAAACCCAGATTTATTTACTTGAATTGATGTGAAACAGAAAAAAGTAGGAAGTCTTCATGTTTGTGAAGCTGGAAACAAAGAATGATCAGCAGTTTGATAAATTACTCAAATGGCCGATAATTATTTTGTGCTTGTCAGCTGATTGGTTCATTGATTCTGCTCTGCTCTGAGGGACTGGTGCATAATCACAAACGTCTTAGCTTGTTCTCCCCATTTTCCTCTTTACTTGTTCTTATATGAAGACTTCTTTTAGGATGGAAGTGCTTCTTTTAAAATGTCTGGGGGCTTTTTGTTTTTGAAAATCTGAAGACTGATGAGGCTGAATTGTAGGTTCCAAGTCAGACTCTCTTTGTCATCTGACACCAGACTGTCTAAATGAACATCTGTCGACAGTAGAAGCATTAAGAAGTGAAGTGGACTTGGATCAGTGTCAGAGCTTCTCGTGCAGCTCAGAACTGATGGTGCACCTACCTGGGCCATAATCCTGACATGTTATAGTAAATGAAGTAATAAACATATACAGAATCAAACACAGTTGTGTTTTGTTTCCCTCTAATCTTGTTTTTAAAAACATTTTGTAATCTGTGTTTGACTTCATTCGCTCTCTCTCTCTCTCTCTCTGGCAGAGTCTCTATGGGCGATGACGTCCTGCTGCCGTACGCCCATGGCCACGGCCCCTCCCACTCTCACCGCCATGTCAGGGACTGTCAGGCCATCATTCATGGCAACACCACCCATGAAAGCTGGGCCTCCAGTAACCGCAGCGGGCTGCCGGTGGCCGAGTCCTCGGTGTTTGTGTCGGACGTGCCGGGAAGCTCCAGATGGGTTTATGGTCAGTGATAGAGTCACACAAGATAACTTTATTGACCAAGTGCAGGCAGTTTAAACTGATCTGATGATCTGTGTTCAACCTGGATCTGATTCTTGTAAGATGAACCTCTGATCTATTGATGTCTCTGTTTGTTTATTTGCTCCCTGACCTCTGATCCATTTATGCAAACTGACATTGAAAGTGCTGGCAGTAATCAGGCTTCATTTTCCAACCACAGCAGCGCATCGCCTGGGATGAAGGTGGCAACACTGTTAAAGTAAAAAAAACCGCGACCCTCCTGCCTATTTATTTTGTTTTAAAATAGTCGAGTGGTTCAATATTCTAACTCTGATTCATTTGGGTTTTGACTTGGTGTCCCCGAAGCAGCAGAATCTGTTTCATCTCATGTCATTGCATCTTTATTCCCAGGTCACATGACGGTGATCCACGACCCGCTGAGGTCGGTGTCAGTGTCGGAGCCGGGCGGGCCGGGCGGCTGCGAGATGAATCGCACGGCCTCGGTGGAGGAAACGGCCGCGGCTGCTGGGTGTCTGTACGCCCAGAACGCCGGCTTCTTCAACACAAAGTCTGGCAGTTGTCTGGGCAATGTGGTGAGCGACGGCAGGATGGTGCAGGACAGCAAAGGGGTCCAGAACGCCCAGTTTGGGATCAGGAGGGACGGCACCCTGGTGTTTGGGTAAGAGATTCAGTTTGGAACCGTGACACTGACAAAACTTTGATAGTGATATTTGAGTTGGTCCCAATGTTAAAGGGTCAGATCGCACAAATTATAAAAATCTCATTGTCTTGACCACAAGATCTAAGTGAGAAAATCATTTGGAGTAATTTAGAGAAAAAGCAAAACTCACACAAATACAAACTAACTCAAATATGAACAGGGAGTTCTGGCAACTTCAGCCCCCGGTAGAAGCTGCTTTCATACTGGCACTTGCCATCACCTGTTCACCTCTCTCAGCCCACTTACCAAATCCAACAACCACAATGAAGCTGTAAAATATAAAGCAGTGTCACCACAGTTAACACAGTTCTCATTATGGTTTTCTTACTAATGATGTGAAACACTGCATCAGGCATCAAGCTTCAATTTGAGCAGATTAATCCTCAAAGTGTTTGTCACAGTGATTATGGACACTGAGCTGATGCAGCTAAATACTGTTGACATTATCACAAGCTACTAAATCTCAAAGCTGACTTTTATTTCACAAACACAGACACACACACACATAATTCCTGGAAACACAGCAAGATGCTTTACTCACTGCAGAAGCTGCCAGATTACCTGCATACCAACAGCTTTTATTTTGATACACAGGCCACCATTCTTCATGAGAGTTACTGTCAGTGTTGTAACATGTCAGAAACCACATTTTGCATAAAGACAAACTACTTTCAGTCCCTTCTCTCTGCTTGTCTGCACCTGACCTCAAATTTCTAAAATGTCATCTCTCCACACTGTGCTGCCGCCGTCCTCTCAGGTGTTATGTGAAGTCAACCACATTTGCAGTTTAGAGACTTCCTGTTTGCATCGGCCATTAACTCACAACCTCTAGCTCAGTTTAATGGACCACGCAAAAACAATCCACCGATGATGTGCTCATGCCAACATGACTCACTGTCAACAACCAAATGATCGTTCTGAAGTCATTTCTTGAATCCTCCCCAAGGATACAGCTGGATATTTATAATGCCACTGCAAGGTCAACACTTACCCACCACTTAAACAAACACACAGTTTATCTATTAACCATGAAAAGGTCAATTCAACTTGTTTATTTGATACCTGAGGTCAGTGAAATCTGACATGATGCAAGTGTCTGTGTGGGTGTTCAAACATTCGGAGAAATTGAAGCTCAAGTAAGAAAAACATTTATATCCAACTCACACACAGAAAACCACAAACCTGATGCAACCAGTCGTTGTGCTGCTTGTTCCCTCTGTGTGAAACAAGTCGTCCTCAACATCAGTTTGGCTTCCAACAAACCAACCTCTCATTTAAAATAGAAAATATTGCTTCATCCTCAAAAAGCCAACTTTTCTGCCCAGTGTGACGCAACAGTTGGCTTGTGTCAATACGTCCTGGTAAAAATGACCCATTCACACACGTGTCGCACATCAGATCATCACATCAGACTTCTGTCTGTGCCATCTTTCTCTTTCTTTGCTATCTTAATCTTTTCCAGCTCAATGGAAACTGATTGGAATGATTCTCTTCAGTCGCTCTCTATTTTACAGAAACATCTTGGCTCCTGGTCTACAGATGTCAAAGCTGCAGACAGATATTAGACAGAAACAGATCTTTACTCTCTAAACTCAAAGGTCATTCATGATCACCTGTAAAGAACTTCATGCAGTTATATTACTGAATTGCTGCTGCTTGAGTGCAGCCTCAGATCCCCAGGCTGGACTCTGCCGGCTCTTCCTGCTCATATTTCTGTTACTTTTAGGTATTTTATTTCCTGATTATTCTTGGATTATTGTAATTGTCTGATTTCAGAAACGAGCTGGTTGACTTGAGTTTAGTGTCAGTTAAGGTGAATGATACAGAGGTAAAGAACTGTTCCACCTGGAACACATGAGGTGGAAATGTCAGACCAGGACACTGATTTCGTTCACTGGCTGGAAAAGCTTGTGGAGGACAGAATTTTGTTGAATTAAGTTAAATTTCTATTCATTACAACAAACGTTGTTGGGAACTTTCGGGCAGCTACTATTAACCATCATATTAACAAAATATTACATACACAAAACACTGTCACCGCGTTAGCAGACATACTGTAGCTGTACAGAAACACATTTGGGCGGCTGTAATTTTAGGTTAGGTAATCTAAGGTGAGGTGATTCCTCACCCTGAGTCGAGGTAATTTTATATGAGTAAAAATAACCAGAGAGGTCACAGCAGTCAGAGTTGTGTAACTGCACCTGTGGCATCACGCCAGGTGCAAACACATCAGTTTGAACAACTGGATCTGGGTCAGAGTTTTCAGAATAAGAGACTGAGGGAGAAACATTTCAATCAGCCTCAGTTGATTTTTGTTATACCTATTTCACAACAGCATGTTCATTAACATTAACATTGTCATTGTCAAAGCACCACTGTGGTGATGTAGAGCCTCACTGAGCCGTGAGGCTGAACACTCTCTTTTAATAAGTCACTGAAATATGCTCAGACTGTTTTTTAAAGGAGGAGACAGTTGAGTTACAGTTACAATTAAGTCCTGCTTGTTGAAGTAAACGTGCGTGCGTGTCGCTGTTTTCCACAGTGAGGTTTGAGTGGGTTTTGATCTCAGCAGGATGATTATGCTGATCAGTAACATGTAGCGTGGACACACAGTTTGTTTCTCTCTTCCTCTGTCTGAAAGGACGCTGTCTCCTCATGGTCACAGCACAGCGATCCTGCATCTTACTCTTTATCTTTCACCCTCTCACTTGTTTGTCACAGCTCATAGAAAATGAATGAACCTGCTCACACTCAACAGCACGCCTACATGCTGGCGGCTCTGTGAGGCTGCGCTCTGGTGCTTTGTGCTAAATGCTCAACATATTTCTATCATCAATTTTCATATTGTAATTTTGATGTGGTCCAGACACCAAAGTTTTTACAATTCTTCCTGAGGAGAACTTGAATGAATTCCACCCAGGTATCTGTCACAGGACGATGTTTTGGACCAGTCCAACCCGTTCGTCCAGCTCGTCAGCGGTGTGGTGTGGTTGTTGAGGAACGGCGAGGTTTACATCGACCAGAGTCTGACGGCCGAGTGTGACAAGACACAGGAGACAGGTATTTACTGAACATTCCTCTTCACACGTCAAACAATAAACAGCTTCCTGTCCGGCAGCACAGTTCAGTCTGCAGGAGTCTGATGTGACAATCATCAAACTGCTGCAGACCCAGGAGTTCATATCATTGACTCAGTTGCCATATTGACAGACACAGATTGTCAATAGACCTGGTTTCTGGAACAGCAGCTTTCAAGCAGATAATCAAGGTTTTCCCTGAATTTCAGTTCAACAGACCGAGTTACAACAACTCATCAGTCCTTCTTTCTAGACTCCTCTCCCCTCGTCCAGGTTCAGGTCACCTGACCTCAGCCCAGGCAGGGAGCTAGAAACTGGATCAGCTTCAGCTCAGCAGTAATTATCTAACAATATCTCAGACTGCCGCCATGCCAAGTTTACATAACACAGAAACTCGTCTGTGACCCCACGTGACTCCAACACACCACCAAAACACAACACTGCCATGTTTGATTAACAGTGACAAGAGCGAAAGTGTGGACACACCATACAAAGTTCACGTCAGGTTTCAAAACTGCGTACGCCTTCTTGTTACACACAGAGCAGGGATACAAACACACACGTTGGAAAATCAGTATGGATGAGTTTCCCCAGTAGGGATCTGTCATTGTTTACCTGCTGCTGATACTGGACCTCAGCTTTGTATGAACTCATGACTGTGGTATTAATCTCTGTAACCATCCACTGACGGTCGGTCAGTGTCGGACAGTTTTAAAAAAGGATCAAAATCGATACAGCCCAACCAGAAAGATCATCTTTTTTTATTCCACACATTCTTCTTCCCTGTCATAACTGCGTGATGACATTACCCACAATCCAACTTGACCACTGACAGTTCGGCCGTAGATCCAGGTGTGTTAAGCAGAGATGAGCAGCAGTTCACTGTTTTCTAACTTTTTTCTCTCTGAAGACAGATAAATGTTTGTTTTAACAAGATCTTTTTAACACAAAAACCCTTTTCTTGTCCTTTGACAGGGCTCTTCCGCACTTTTGTGGATGTGGTGTCGGCCCGGACGGCGGTGGGCCACGACGCTGAGGGCAGGCTGATCCTGTTCCAGATCGATGGACAGACGGGAATAAGGGGGTAAGAGCTGAAGGATGTTTGACCTGATGCTTTTATCCAGAGCAGCTGCCGCCTGTTCTCTTCTCAACATCCGCTCAGCTAGATGAATGAAATGGAAGTTTTATATTCTATAAACATTTTTTATTTACACACCCAGTAAGTGGATGGAAGAGTTAGTCTCCCTCTGGGGAGGAGAGAGAGAGCAGGCACAGATGTGGATGAGAGAAAACATATGATAATTTATTCCATTAACACAAAGTGACTCTCAGGCCATTGAGTCAATACAAAGTGCCCCAAGTAGGAATTAAATATGCATGGTTTGATTTTGCATGCCTGAGCCCCACTGAGCCAAACACTGAGACAAAAAGAAGCTCTACCCACTTTCTCTGTTCACTGTGAAAAGATCATTCGTTGCAGAGCTTCAGTTTGGCATGATTAGGTTAAATAAAGGTTATACAAAGTTCCTCAGCCACTATACACCTTATCACAGTGTGTAGTCCTTAACAGTCAATGCTAACCTCTGATACTTACTAATACTAAATACTACAGATCAGTTCAATACTGTAAAGATACTATGGTTCAAAGCCCAGACCAAAAGGCTTGAACACTTTTCATAACAAGTTACAATTAGTTTCCTCAAAGAAGCAAAACGGAAACTGAAATAAAATCATTTGAACTCTTTACCACGAAATCAGCGCAGTAATAATCTTAAAACAAGCTGTTAGATCAGTGAAATGTTTCCACAAAGGCAAAACAGAACATTTTCCTTCATAGAAAATGTGTATTTTCATGAGATGTTGAAGATGAAGACAGATGCGACTGTTCGTGTCTCAGTGGTGATAGAGATGAGATTCATCCTGCATCTATGACCATGTTCACATCTGCTCCTTTAATATCCTCTAAAGTGAAATAGGCTTTGTTGCAATCATAAATATGGCTGTTCTTTAATGATAGTGGGTGGTGACTGAAACTGTGTAATTGACAATAACTAGATAAAAATCCAGGTTTTAATATGAATAATAAAAATCAAATTTAAGAAAAGAATTGAATCGATAACAAGAGTGACACATTGATAGGCTGCTTGGAAAGACAGAGAGCAACATACACTGGGATGATGCTGGTGGAGGTAAAGGAGAGAAGGCCAAAGATGGAGGGCGACACCAGAGAGGATGGAGAATATAAACAAGATGATGGTAAGAGTGATAAATAGAGACGCAGTAAAATTTAATTTAACCTCTGAAAAGGTTGGCTTGTGAACTAATAGACTAACAGGCTCATGTCACCTCATCCCACTAAGATCTCTCCACCAATCGATTGTATTGATCGGACTCTCCTCCACTCTCCAGATGAATGCATTGGTGTTAATGATCTGACTTTGAAAAGCACAATAAGCTGACTTGTCTGAACATGTCTGCCGCCCTCTGTACATCTCCACTCAACATCAGACCAACGGCCGCTCAGGAGAACGTGTGAGAGTCGGCTCGGACCAGACGACGACCCTCGTGAACACCAACAGTCAGTGCTCTGACTGTGTCCTGTCTGTCAGGATCAGCGTGCTCAGAAAGCTTAATCCTCTGGGGACCAAGAATGTGTTTGCCAAATTTCATGGCAATCCATCTATCAATTGTTGGATATTGTTGTGAAAGATGGATGTTGTCATCCCTGATACTAGACTTTCAGTCTCTTGTTGTTATTTTGTGTGTCTGTACAGGATGAGTCTTTGGGAGACTGCTGAGTTTCTGAAGAAGAACGGAGTCATCAATGCCATTAATCTGGATGGAGGCGGGTCCTCTACCTACGTGACTGATGGCTCATTAGCCAGTTACCCCTCTGATCACTGGTGAGCCCATTAATGCTTCATACATGAGGACCTTTTCTCTTTGAATCCTTCTTTCTTATTGTCACACTGACAGATGCGATTTGAGTGATTGATGTTATTGATGTTTTGGGCTTAGTGCTCTGGATCTGTCGCCTATTAATGATTCTGCTCACCACGTCACCTCCTACTTACTGTCCTTTCACGCTCACCACCATTCGTCCTCCCCTCACAGTAAATCAGACAGCAGGTGGCGCTGTGCTCGGCCCGTCTCCACCATCCTGTGCGTCCACCAGCGGCGCTGCCGGCCTGCAGACTGCAGCGGACACGGAGACTGTGTGGCCGGACGCTGCCGGTGCCAGGAGGGCTGGCAGGGTCCCGCCTGTGACTCTCTGGTGTGTCAGCCGCCAGCCTGCGGCCCCCACGGTGTCTGCACCGCCAGTAAGTGTGGAGGTGGAGCTTTATTTAACCAGGATGGTGTCTGGAGATATTGAATTTCATTATACTGAGAGGTGTTTTTAATATTTAGTCCACCTCATTGATATAAATGAACAACATAAACACCTCTCAGTTTAACACTACAATTCAACTGCATCACATAGGACATCCTCCAGAAGGCCTCTATAGTAGAGTATTATAACCTTCATGAAGGTAGGAGTCATTGCACAGCTGTTGTTTTAACTTCATTAGTTTTAGACCTAATAGGACTCTAATAGTAATAGTTATGTCACAAGAACAAACACAGGCATCATTATACTAAAGGAAGATTAGTAACCAAAGGAAGAAGATAAAATACCTCAAAAATGAAACAATATATAAAATAAAAATGGGGCAAAGAAAAGAAAAACATATGAAAATGCATCATTTAAACAGTTGTCTCAGTCTTTAAATTATCTGTGACTTTATAATGAAATATTCTAAACTCAGCTGTTGACTCATCGTGAATCTTCACTGTTTCGTGTCTTTTTGTCTGTTTCCCTTGTGTTGCAGATGGTTGTGTTTGTGACGCTGGATGGAGAGGAAGCAACTGCAGCCAAAGTAATCAGGAGTCTCATTGGACACACACACACACACACACACACACACACACGCTGTGATCAGTGGATTCACTTGCAGAAAAGTTTCGCAGCGAATTTGGAGTTGGTGAACTTTGACACACTAATTTGCACAGTTGACCAACAGAGAAGAGGTGGTTTGCTGTTAAGAGACAGTAGTTGATGGCACAAACGTCTCTTCAGTAAACTGTGTGAACCTGTTGTCCCATTAGCGACTGCATGAACAAACTTGCTAACTGACAGTTAACCCATGTTCCTAAAACAATCCTGGATTTACTTTCCACATTTTCCTCAAATTGGGAGCACACACACTTACAGAGTTTGACTTCTGTCTCTGTCTGATGTACACTTTAAACATCAGGTGCCGACTCTCAGGAGTCTGTCATTTGTGAGAGAAATTTGCTTTTGCAGAATGTTTTCAACAGGGTTAATCACACTTCTTAGAGGTCATAGGTCGCTTACTGAGAACAGACAGAAACATTTTGTTTACACGCAGCTTTGCCTGCCCAGTTTCACTTCTGCCACTCTGTCATGTACAGACTGATTCAACCCACAAACTAGCAACTGGCAACCTTTGCATCAGCAGCATCAAAAGCAGCGAGTATTTATAACCGTAGACGTCGGGGCTGTAGTCAGCTCTGACAGTAGGTTTTGGCTTCAAGCACCACTGAGCAACTTTTGTAGGAATAATTATGGCCTCGTTTCCGACCTGCAGAACTGAAGACAAGCCCGACCGCTTCAGCTGTGCTTTGTGTTTATTGCTAATTAGCATGTGTTAGCATCCTCGAACACTAAGCAAAGAAAACTAAAAACATCACACCGGCATTTAGCCTTGTCGTTGTGAGCACGTCAGCGCGCTGATGTCAGCGTTCAGCCCAAAGCATCTCTGTGCCTCTTGTTACTGTAACACGGATTTGTTCTCTTGCTTAAAGAGTGCCTCCCAGGTTTCTATGGTGACGGCTGCAATCAAACCTGCGCCTGTGTTAACGGCGGTTCCTGCCACCCCGTCCACGGACTTTGCACCTGTCCCTCTGGTTTCCATGGCAACACATGTGAACAAGGTACGTGTCTATTCAAACTTGTTCCAGTGGAAAACAAAGTGGAACCACATCCAAAGTATGACTTCAGGTCCATTTATACAAACTCTACAAACCCCTTCAACCCATTTAGCTGTCCTCTCTCTGAAAACCTCTGAATGGTGGAGACTTTGTTGACCTGTGTCTCTGTGTGTCAGTGTGTCCTCTGGGGTTCTTCGGCCCGTCCTGTGCTCAGGAGTGTCACTGTGACGACCTGTGTCCATGTGACCCCCAGACAGGAAGCTGTAATGCCACGCTGCGAGGAGAGACCAACGACACCTTACACAGAGGTACACGCACACGGACACACGTGCACATCCAGGGGTCACATGCTGGTTGATACTTTAATGGGATGAATGAATGACTGTGTTCATTCAGTCATCCAGCTGCTCACTATAAAGATTATAGAGCTGCAGCGTTTTTCAGCCCAATGAAAGAACTGTTTTTAACACGATTATCTACCTGCAGCATCTCCACTGCTTCCTCTTCCTCAATCTAACATGGTACACACAGAGATTACAGCGTGTGTGTGTGTGTGTGTGTGTGTGAGAGTGAGAGATCACGTTTAGCAAATGTTTGACTATTTGCATTGAGCAGAAGTAAAAACAGTTCAGTCTTTGTTGCTGTCTGTTCAAACAGAGCAGATCTGTATCGACTCGACTGGGAGGACTGGAAATGTTACTCAGCTCCACATCAGCTCCCAAAGCTGCTGAAGTCTCATACTGTTCATCCATTTCTGTTCTATATTACACAAAGACAAAGAGACACTGGAGTCTATTAGAACAATGAACCGAACTAAAATGAACAGTCTTTTCTGGTTACGTGGCCTTTGGGCTTTAGCTCTGTACTTCACACGCAGGCATGAGATGACATTGATATTCTTATCTTATTCTCAGAGAGAAAGCAAATAAGAATATTTCCCCAAATATCAAACTGTTCCTTTCATCAGTTGTTCCTGCAAATTACTAATGTTTGCTGTCAAATTGCATTTTCTTTAAATTACTCTTTTGTATCATAAATGTACTGGTCTCCTCAATTTGCTGTTTCATCCCCTTTAAAACTAATAAAAGCAGTATCACATGAGATCTGTAGATTTGTGTTGGGTCATGAGAGATGCAGCTCACCATATGGAAAATATTGGTATTTTTAAACACAGGGAAATAACTTATTAATCACAAAGGTACATTCCTACACACACTTTGGGAAAATCGTATTGTTGCTGAATTAGTTTTTTGTCTTGTTATTCCTTTGTCTCATCTTTTAGACTCTCAAGGATACACATTTCTTTTATCTTTAGCGAAGATAACAGTTTCATATGAATATTGATCTTATATAATGATCTGATGTTTTCCTCTCTTTCTTTACTGTGTCAAAGTTTTATGACACAAAATGCAAATGAAATTAGTATGAAAATGCAATAAAATATTTAAATTGCAAGAAATACCATCTGTCCAACTTTCAATCAAAGAGTAAAGACTAAGGTTTCTCTTCTTCTTCTTCTCTCCACAGCTGGACATTGTCTGGCCAAGCAGATGTTTACGTCTTGGAGACGAGATGAAGAAGCTCACAGAGAACAGCCTCATCTAACAGAGTGAGTGTCAACGGTCGAGTCACATGAACCTTCACCTCGGACCTTTTCACCTCTGTCCATCTTTCATGTCTGTTCATTAAACCGTCTTCTTCAGAAACGGTCAGTTTTCTCATTTTGAGATGTTTTAGCTCCAAATGCAACTTCAACAACATCAGACACACGCTCCTGACCGTGTCCTGTAGAGTGAAATGAGGACAACAGAAGTGAGAAGAAAGAGTAGAAAGGTTTATTTTGTGTGTGTCTTTAGTTCTTTGTAATGTCGTTGTATAATCAGCAGTTGGTGGATACAAAGATTCTGCCTCGCATGTAGAAATGTGTCGTGAGATGAGGTGTGAAATCGTCCCATCTGGCAGCCAAATGTTGAACCACGGCCGGTCAGTTTATCTCCAACACACGTCGTTAGCAGGGTCTGTTTTCTGTCACTGTGGTTTGAACTTCAACCAACCAATACACAATGATACAAAATAAAATTAGAAACAGCTCAAATTCTTTCAGGCAAATTTTTGAGTGGAGGTTTCTGCAAGATGATGAGAAATCAGAAACAGCGCTGCTACATTTCACAGTTTGATGTGAGATATTTAACCAGGAATAATCAGTTCTGTCCTCCGCTCTGAATAATGGAGTCCAGACCTGCTGCTGGCTTCTTGTCTCTGCTTTACATGTAAACAGGGCTGACGCTCTGAGGACGGGACGCATTCATTGGCCTCCTTACCTTTCACATGCAAGTGAGGAATTGTTAGTTGTTGCTATGGTTTCTGGAAAGCGCTTTGTGAGCGGAGACTCGGCGTCACAGATGGAGGAAAGGACCGTTTTTTTAACCTCAGCTGTTTTCACCTTATTTGACCAAAAGAGGGAAACATTTGAGCTGAAAGCAGCTGCTGGTCGTCTGAGTGCTGATCTGTCAGCGAGACGTCCTCCTCGCACTCTGTTCACACAGCAGGTTTGAAATGTTTGTCATGATTTGTGGATATATTTTTTGCACTAATGATTTCTGAAATGACATGAAGAAGAGCTCAGCTACATTTCTAACCAGCCAGATTTCTCCTGGAGAACGACAGTATACACGTCACTGTGTTTCTAACCAGCGTTTCTACATGTGCATGACTGTGACTTAAGACAAGAAAGTATTGCTGTGACAACAGAGCAGCAGGATGAAAAGAGATGGTTATCCAGAGTGATCCATCCCCAGGTCGAGCTCTTTAATCGATCCGATCAATCTAACCTGGTCCGTCTCTCCTCAGACGCACGTGGCTGATGATCACCTTCACTCTGGCCTCTCTGCTGTCCGTCAGCCTGCTGCTTCACCTCGTGTCGGCGTGTCGCGGCTCCGCGGCGGCTCGCCTCCCTCAGCGTAGAGACTACTCCTACGTCCCGCTGAACGACATCAACGGAACCTCTTCACGTGACGGAGGAGACGCCGGGAAATCCGGGACGGGGGGCTTCAGATTGGATGACTCGGACTCTGAGGATGAAATCTGACCTCCGTCACGCTCAGGGAGGTCACAGCCGTGAGGAGGACCAAAGACGACGAGGCAGGACGCTCTGTCGTTGCACAAAGAGAAACATCTGAGTCTTGATGGATAAACTCAGTGTAACTCTGCTTATTTAATCTTAAGCTTGACATATCGACAATCCTGCTGAAAGCAAATGGAAGCAAAAGGACCGAGCTCCATCCTTTTTACTGTTGGCAGCTGATCACATGTTCGCTCAGTTTTCATTTACATCTCAGGCCTTTAAAACTGATCATGAAAGGAAAAGAGGTCAAAGCCTTATGCTGTCAGCTTTATGATGGAGCTCCAGGTGGACGAGGATGTGAACTGATGAACTGTGATCTCTAACCAGGGGCCTGTATCATCGATGTTTGAGCTTAACTCAGGTTTTCCAGCATCACGAAGCTGGTTCACAGATCTGGTCACCGCAGTAACCTAAAATGTTCCACAGACCACTGACCAATCACAAATCAGCTCATCATTCCTACAGGATCTTGATGTGGACAAAAGTAGCAACTTTATAAAAGGTGACAAGTGATAAAGACCAGTAGAGTCATTTTTAATCTATCAAAGACTTTAATCTTCATAATCATTTTATTAGAGATAGTGGGAACCTTTATTTTCCACAATCACCAACTTCTAACCAACAGAAAGATTCTAGTTCACCACGCTCACATCCTGAATTACTTATAGCTTTATATTGGGCCTTAGTTTCTTTAGATACTGTGACCAGTTGGTTTATCATCTAACAAAATGTCTCACTAGACATCACACTGAAAAAGCTGTACCTTATTTATACACTCACCTTTTATTTTGGATATTCTTCTTCCTGTTGTTCCTACAGCTTCTGGTTTTATACTAGTTGTGTGTGATGGATTCACCTTCACATCTCTTGTTGGTGTCACAGCTTTATCTCGTGTCACATTGAGTGCTTGTTTGTGCTCGTAGCTGGAATTGAATGGCAGTTATTCATCACATCCAGTGTCCAGCTCAGTGAAGCCAGGAAACCCAGAGACAGCCGGACGAAGCAGGGAGGTCCTGGCGTTCGAAACAAAACTGTTACAGAGCTTTTTATCAACACAAGGACTTCGACATGTTTTGCCATGATGCAGTACTGTGTCTGTGTCTGAATGTAAAATAACAATGAGGTTAATGTTGGGTCATATCAGATAAACATTAAAGCACAATTTTCTTCATGGATATTTGGCCAACTTCACTTTCTCTGTAGAAATGTGCCAACATTGTTTCTCAAGACTTCTTACTGTTTACTGAAAAAACATTCTTTATAATGTCATTTGTGAACGTCACCAAACTCCTGATGTTTCATTCACAGCTTCTTTGTGTCTGTTTTGCAGATATAAATAAATAAATGTCAGGAATTTCAGTTTTGACCATGAAAAGATGAATCTGTGTCTGACTTCCTCCTGCATTCTCCAGTGTCTTGGCATCTTTATTGACGTTGATGAGACATGAAGGAATCTGTGTTGAGTGAAATTTAATGGAAATCCATCCAGTATTTGTGGAGATATTTCACACTGGACTAAAATGAAAACAGACAAACAAGCTCCAAAACAGCTTCATCAGCTTCATGTCGTGCACAGGTTTTTTCTTACAGCTTTGATAAGTGACACAGATTTATGACCTGGTTTTGTGCCACTTATAATTTCCATTCAGTTCATGCTGCAGCTGCCCTTGATGCCAAACAGCACGAAAACAAGAACTGGATCATTTAAGGTCACGATGTCTGTTTGGCTCCATTTGCTGCAGCTCACAAAAAACCCCGTAACTGCTGGTTTGATGTTTTTATGTGCATTGAAAGTTTCCACGATCCCTTTGTCTATTTTTGTTAGCTGTTAAAATAAGTGGTGTGATTTTAGAAACACTTCACTTCATCAGCATCCTCTGCCTCACTGACTCTTCAGACCTCTTCCTGTTTCGTGGATGTTTATGTCATTGAGTCTGTTCTGACGTCCGGGTCGACTGAGGCCGAGGCTTCACCTGCAGGTCGCTGCACCTTTCTGTCCACTTCACTGAAGTGTCCTCTTGACCTCTGACCTCCGCCACAGGCCGCACACTATAGAAAATATACATCTACAGCCAGCAGCCAGTTAGCTTAGCTTAGCATAAAGACTGGAGACGGAGGGAAACAGTTAGCCTGGCTCTGTCCGAACATAATGAACTCATCCACCAGCACCTCTAAAGCTCACACCACACATTTGACTAAATCTGACACATTTACATCATTTCATATGTTTTAAGTAAGACAATGTTGATGATGTCGGCAAACTTTAAACCACACGTCCGGCGTGTGATGAACCAACATCCGTGACTGACTGACAGGCTGCATGTGAACAGGGAAGTATTGGCTCTGGCCTGCAGGTCAGATCTGTGAGATCAGCTGTCGATGCTTCTTCTTTGAAACAGCGACAGATCTCTGCACAACAGACCCAGAGACGTTCTCTGCCGCAGGATGTTCAACTGCTCCAACACTTACAAATACTGCACCAGTGCTTTTCAGCTGATCTGAACAGAGTCGGTGTGTCACCTACAACCTGCTGACTGGGAACTGACTGGGAGCTGATATTTGCAATTTGAGATCTCTTCCTGCTGTCGCTGAGAAATTTTACAAATAAAATGCAACTGTAAGCTGATAAAACACCTGCAGAGTTCAGTCTGTGCAGAGAAACAAATGCATCTGTTTCCACCTGAACATTTTCCTCCTCAGCTTTAGTTAGTTAAAATTAATGCAAACAAAAGATCCTTTCAGGCCGAGTCCAAGTGAGAGTGGATGATTGATGGAGGTCATTGATCTGCAGAGGTGCAGCACCTTCAATAATCCTGTTTGCATCGACCGTTTGTGGAGGGAAACATTGTCTCTGCTTCATTTTCTCCACAGTTCATTTATCTCTGCAGAGACTCTTCAGTGATCCTGTTTCTATCGACCGGGCGTGAACTGAAAAAGAAGGAGGCTTTGTAAACCAAAGACTCAGACGTGACCTGTGGAGATTTTTCATTTGGTTCGAGGGTTTTTTTGGCAGCAATGTGGAGTCAAAGCAAAAGTGATTCCAATTTGTCTGTGATGTTTTCAACATCCTCTCACAGTCAGGTTCGTTGCCAAGTAGGTTTTCATGCAAACGTTTGTTTTTCTCTCCTGTATTACTGATAAAAATCATAGTTCATCAGTGTTGCTGTTTAGCCAGGTCTCAACCAAACATATTAAATGCAAACTATTTTCAATCATCAGATCATTAACCATCAATGATTTGTTAGCTTGTGATCTGACATTAATAAACCTCAGCTGTCAGGATTCTGTGACAGGAGGAGACGGTGAACGACGAAGTCCCTCAGATCTTTTCTTCATCATGATACAAAATCAGAATCAACTGGATCTGCTCAGCAGTTTTAAACAGAGCATGATGGGATGTTGCCTGATTGATTGAAGCGTGTGGAAGCTTCTGCTGTTCCTTTCACCTGTCACCTGTCTGTAGTATAGTATGAAATATCAGGACTCACAGGTTGATGAAACTATAAACTGTGACTTGGTTTGAAAAGCTTTAAAACTTTTTCTCTTTCACTGAAACTCATGCAAATTGGTTTCGGAGCAGCTTCCCTTCTCTCGGCCAGTGAACTCATGTGATCCTGTCAAACCTGGAAACAAGCAGAGTGCAAATGCACCGTGATGAGTTCAGTGTTGCTTCTGTTCATCAGAGGACAGTGGTCACTTAAAGATCTCTTCACATGCACTCAGACTCTTATTTTCCAAACAGTGACTCAGTTTCTTCCTGCACTTTCCTCCAGTTATTTTGATGGAGAAAGGAAACAGGCTGCGTTTTATGACTTCACCTCTATTATTAACTCTCTTTATGAGCTGAGGGCTGGAGGGCGGCCAGCAGGGAACGAGTTCACCGAGGCGACTGACGGGACGCTCAGAGCCAATCACCCACCGGCTCTCTGCTTCGTCCCGCCTCCCGGTCTGCAGGCCTCAGCTGATGCAACTTGGGAGGAGGATGTCACTGTTTTTCCTGCGAACTTCAGGCTGTTTGCTGATCCTCTGTAATCTGATGAAATATGTCATGAGCAGATGGAAATAAAGTCAGTTTATTGTGAGTTAAAGTGACTCCACCCGAAACCTATCTGAGCATCAAACTCTCCTCCACCCTGCACACCTGTAGTTTCAGTCAGTACATGTGCAGTAAACAAAACCTTTGCCAAAAGTTTGTGGACAACCCAACATTTTCTCCATCGTCATCGTCCGACATCTGATTGTGACTCCATGATCATTAAAGTGCTGCTACAACAACCTCCACGTCTCTAATGACCAGTGATGGAAGAAGAACTTCAAATCATAGTACAAATTGACTTGTTCAAAAAAAGTTAAAGTACTTATTAGTATGTTGTATGTCTGAATGTTATAATTATTATTATTATTGTTGTTGTTGTTGTTATTGTTATAACATTTTACGGCAACATGAGAAGTTTAAGCAGAATTTGATGATAAAACTTGCAGACTGTTATTAAGTGAGGTTTTCAATGCAGTACTTTTACTTGTAGTGGAGTATTTTCACAGTGTGGTATTAGTACTTTTACTACAGTAAAGGATCATACTTCAAGGCTTCTCATGTGTACTGTGTGTGTGTGTGTGTGTGTGTGTCACTGATGGTGCAGGTTGTAAAGCTGTGAACTCTCACGCCTCAGAGGTCAGTGTGTTGCAGCTCGGTCACATTCCTCTCTGCGTGTTTACGTCCTGATGGACGGGACGAACCGGCCTCATCGCCACCGCAGCATCAGCAGCTGGAGGAGACGCCGAAAACAGGCCGAGAGGCTTCCAGTGTTGGCAGCAGACACTGGAGACAGTGATGAATCTAAAACTTCAAACATATATATAAAACTATAATACATAATGATTGATTCATGCTCCTGATGCAAAACAAAATTTCAACATGTGAAATCATGAACCTTTATATCCAGAGCAGCTGCTTTCGTTTCATTATCTTTAATACATCCACATTTCAAGTGTAATATTCAAACGATGGAAAACCTGAACAAACACACTGAATTTTTCTGGAGTGACTCCTCGGTGCAGAATGTACAGCGAATCACTCCGTCAGTGTTCAGTGACAACAACACGAGGTCGGTGACCCCTGCTGGCTCTCAGAGGACGGCATTGAGCAACACAGACAGCAAACATTAGCCAGATTATGTAAAGACGCAGCAGCAGGACGGCCACTGTTTGATGAATGTGATGTGTAACAGCGATCGCTCATTAAGTTGTAAGCAGACGGGACATTTTGTCCACGTTGGTCCCGCACAGACGGCCGAGCACCTCGTGTGCTTCGTTAGTTCTGTAGTGACGGTTAACGAGGAGGATGTGACTCCGGTTAGTGTCGATTACTGTGAATCAAACCGAACATGAGACGTCTGTCAGCACGGGGACAAACGCAGAGAAAACCTGAAGCCCCTCTTCATCTGTGCAAACACCAGCTCACATAAACTTTCTGAATTAGCTGTTAACTCTTGAGTTTCCATCACTTTGGAAAATAAAGGACAAACCGCTTAAAGCGAAAGTCTGGTGTTGTTCTGTTGTTACGCACCAACAACATGTCCGTCCATTTCTCAGGACTTCCTGTCTGTGGCTCTCAGCTCGAAGCCCATTGGTTGCTACTGAGATCTCATTAGTTTCCTCAAACAGCTGCTCTCTGTAGTTTTATCAGACGAACAGGAGGAAATAGTGCGTTTGTTGGGGACTATTTTCAGCAGCGGATGAATCCACATTTAATTCTCCAGTGAGTGTTTGGAGCAGCAGGACGGTGTTTGTGGGATTTTAATTTAGGTTTGAGTTCAAGCAAAGAGTGATTTTTCCTTTTTGTAGAAGCATGAAGATGTTTCACACAAAAATACAAAAAATAAAGTCAGTTATGTCCATATATTAAAATAGTTTGAATAAATTTGACTTAAACTTCAGTATTTCTTCTTGAGGCCTTTTGCTTCTCAAACTATCGTGTGTCTGTGGAAAATGACATTTGCGTATCACAGAAGAGACGACTGTTGTCATCAGCACATATAGAGTTCAACTCTCAGAAATAAAAAGTCTGAACAAACAACAGTTTGACTCTGTGATCGCTGTCTTTCCCAGAGTCCAAGTGTGTTTGTGCAGGTCACAGTTCAGTGGAGACGATGTGATGTAACATCATGACAAGAAAAAAAAACAGGAAGTGAGCGGCGAGAACTTCTTATCAGTGTTGTGATGTCAGAGCGGTTCAGGTGTGACCTTGTTATGTGGGAATGGAAAAATCTAGAGTAACATGTTGTCCCCGAGCTTCTCCGTGTGTTTTTCCACACAGATGTTCGACACAAGTTTATGTTCTGTTGACTGGAAAGATTCCCAGTTTTTGCGATCGAGGAAGGACAAAGGTGGCAGCGACGCAGCTCTGCACACTCACAAACACACTGATAAGGTTGAGGAGATAAAATACCTGGTTATACAGTTTATTGTGTTATAACTTCACCTGAACCAAATGTATTTACTGCACAAGGAACAAGTTATAATCAATTCCTGACGTCTGTTTTGTCAAATTCCTTAAAGAGACTGATCATAGTGTTGATGATTTGTTGCTGAGTTTATTTCTGTTTTGCACATTTAAATTTCAAAATAACAAAAAGAAGGTAAAAAACACCATCAGGTCTAATAAAGGTTTAATTTCCCTCCAGGGCCTTTAAATCTGACGCCACTGAAAATCTGTAACTGTAAGTTTTATATATTAATGAGACGTCTTTTAAAACTCTTTCTTTCTGCTCTGTTCATCACATTTCACACTCAGGTGTAACTGTCTCACTCTGGGACTTCAAAACACTGCGACATGAAGGAGAAGAAGAGAAGCAGACAAAATAAGAGAGAGACTAGAAGCAGGATGGAAACTCTGAGTCAACACCTGTTAAGACTTTTAACGTCAGACAGATTTGGAGCTGCTGGATGGTGGACAGGTTCCTCTGAGTCTTTGGGGTAAACTCGACTGAACAAAAATGATGCTGAAATAATCTGCAGATTAATAGAAATCAAGAATTATTTACTTAAGAATAATCGTTATTTGCAGAATGTATCTGTGACAATAATCTCGTTTTGCCTTAAATGCAGATATGAGTTGTTTAGAGTTAAAATGATTTCAATAAATTAGACTTAAACTTTGATGTTTCTTGGCAGCAGAGGAGGTCGAGAGGTCACCGTCAACAGACAGACTCATCCTCAGGGAACCAGGAATATTCATGTTTCCTGTTCATCCACAGGGAACATGAATATCAACAATCCTGAGTTCCAGTTTAACGTTCGGTCGTCTCTGTTGTCATTGAAGGCAACAAGCCGAGACAAGAATCTGCAGACAGTGACAGACTTGTCCGGTCTGTCAGCGTCAGCAGACAGACGGTCTCCTCATCAGCCCGTCTGTCTGCGTGTCGTCATGCATTACACACATCGTCGTCACGGAGACCGAGACCTGCCAATTAGAGCCGTTCATGTTCCACCGTTCAGATTTTTAGCCGAGACTCTGAGACGTCAAGCTGAAACTCAAACTTCAGTCTGCGGGAGGTCGAAGGTCAGGGGAGCAGGGGATGATCAGCAAATCCAACGACAGCGAGTTATCGAGGACAAACTTACGCTTCATAGTTTAAGGGAAAAGAGAAAATTGAAGATATAAATATAAGATATAAAGATATAAATGAGAACATGAACATTGAATAAAAACATCATCTTTAGAGTTTGAATAAAGTCTGGAGAAGACAAACATCTTTAAAGCTCAAGATCCACCAGAGACATGATCCTGGATTAGGTTTTTATTACTGTTTTATTAGTTCGGATAAAAAAGACATAAAGACCAGAGAACAGATTCATGTTCAACACGACATGAATCTGTGCAGCAGCAGCTCCGTGTTCCTGGACGCCAGAGATTTTATAAATGTCATTGACACTTTGTTCAACAGGTGAATGTTGGTCTTACACCTCCGTTAAATGAAAGTACCACTTTATTTTTGCTGCAAAAATAAAGTATTTGTACTTTTGTCTGGTTGCCAGATCCAGAAACATGTATTATGTGATTGACTAAGTCAGCAGGTTTGTTCTGTGGATGAAATCTGCGCTGCTGCATTAACATTTGTTTCCTCTGCATGTTGAGAAAAACCCACTTTAACTTTAATTGGATCCAGAGTTCAACTAAACTCTGATCTGTTTTTAATCCTGCGGTTTGTTTGTTTGTTTGTTTGTTTGTTTGCAGCAGACAGTTTGTTACATAACTGTGTTTGGATGAAGACAGAAATAAAACTTTGATCAGACGAGTTTGAAAAACCTCCTCCTCTTGTTTTCTGATTATTTCATGACTCGGTTTTACTGTGTTGCATCTGAATGTTGACGCTGAGAAAACCGGAAGTCCTGAAGCTCGACCCGGAAGTGGGTCTGGTTATGTAACAGTGAGTCTGTTCTGGGGGGAAAAAACCCAGATCTGGTCCCCGCTGTTCCTCCCAGACCAGGATCACTGTGCCCCCTTTCAGGAGGGGGGGGAGTCACGTGGGTTAGTGACAGCCTGTAACGCCCTCAGTGATTGGCCGAGCCGCTGCAGGTTCGCCCCCTCCTATAGGCTGCTCTAGGTGACGTCACACCGATCAGCTGTTGGAGCTCCACAACAACAACAACAAAAGAAGAATCAGGCTGAAGAGGAAGCGGACTGAAGGAGAGGAGCTGAACCTCACTGTGAGCCCATGTTCAGTCCCTGAACTCAACCTTTTTATATTTTATTTCTTCCGCGAAGAAACACCGAGTTTTTCTATTTTTCGAAAAGTGACGCATCTACCTCAGTTTTCAGGATTTTAACGTGGATTTGAAGCGTTTACATCTTCAGTGTTTGCAGCAGGTGAGTCTCTTTGTTTTCTGCTCGGGAGACGTTCACGGACCCGGTGACTCCTGTTTTCACGATAATCCGCTTTTTCATCCACATCACAGCAGAAACACGTTGTGATTAAGGAAACGGACGAATATGAAGAAGTTGTGTTGTGTTATTGAAGCTTTACGATGCTCTTTTCTCGGCTCTGTTAGCTTCAATGCTAAGGCTGTCGATGCTAACTGAAGCTGCTCCGGTTTGTCTGCAAAACTTCGTGTTTTTCCTCGACTTGATCACAAGAAGTTTCCAGTTTTATTGTGGGAAATATTCTCAGAACGATGTTTCGGGAGATAAAGGAGTTAGAGCCAGGCGGTCCTGCCCAGCTGGTGTTGAATTACAGCCTCCTCCCCTTCACTTTGGAGGCAGCAGAGCGACCAGCTCCGGCTGCGGCTCCGCACACACACCGGCCCTGTTTTGTCCTACAGGCTGCTCGGTGAATCACATCAAGCCTCAAATTATTAGCCGATTAATCTATTAGTCCATCGAGGTTATAATTAATCGATAAACATTTGGATGGTCGGTCATTTATCAAGTCAACATGTCAAACATTCCCTGATTTTAGCTTTTTCAAAGTGAGGATTCGCTGCTTCTCTCATCACCATTTTAAATACAAAGTTGATGGTTTTAAATGTTAAAACAAGAAACCTGATGACGTCATTTGACATTTTTCACTATTTTCACAAATTTGACAAATTGTATCACTGTTTATATCATTTTAAGGTGGTTTTCTGTGGACTGTTGGTAAAAAAGACATGTGAAGACATGTTGGGACAAGATTAGTTCATTTATTACTGATATTTTATAGAAGATCGATTAATCGTACAATATCTGATAATAATAATAATCTGTCCAAACCAAATAAACTGTGAGATCAGATCAAAGTCACTTGTTGTTATATTGATTTGTGTAATAATCTCCTGTTTACCAACTACAAGGTAAAGTGTTTTCTGCTCCTCCTCCTGATTACAGCGCCCCCTCTAGGCCACATGCTGTGTCTACATCAGATGTAAAGATTCTACCTGTCGCTCAGTTTGTTTCAGAACCTGTTTACACCTGGGGAGATGATTAATGCATGTATGACGTCATAGATGAATAAACTGCAGCGAAGGTCACAGAAATGACTCACTGAACCTTTGAACCGCCCACAAAACAAACTGATGAGTTTTCCTTAGTGATTATTGATGATCTGAATCACCAATATTCAGTATTGATCCCATCATGCTTTGCAGGCCGGAGGCTGAACAGGTGCAGCAGATTATCAGCCTGCTGTTGTTGTCGGTGTGTCTCTGCTTTCTGTCACAGCTGCTCACTGTTTACAGAAGCCCAGTTTGGCTTTTGTTCTCCTTTCTCTCCGCATGTAATGAATATGACAACAGAGATTTACGAGCTGGCACGCGAGGACTTAAACGCCTCACAGCTTTGGACGATACATTCAAGTCGAAGCGAGTGCGCGTTCAAAACAATCCGACATTTGGGTTTTCCAAGTCGGCGGCTGCTGATGAGGCGTTCATCCATGTTTGGATTAAAAAAACACATTTTGACTTTATGATGATATTGTCTATGGTGCGTTCCAGACCAAAATATGTATCTTAACATAAGATGAGATAAGATATTCCTTTATTTGTCCCACAATGGGGAAATTTACAATTGAATCTTAATTTGTATTATTAGCTCACACTAACAGTACTGAGGCAAACTATGAGTGAAAATATAGATTTAATGATTGATTTCACTAAAAACAGAGAAGTGTTAATGTAGTTTTTCATCCCTCAGTCTTTCTTGTCTGGCTGCTCCACCAATCAGAGAGGTGCATGTAGCCTGAGAGGCAAAACACAGGGCAAAAAGGGCGAAGCATGATTGTTGACAGTTACTGAATATCACCTTCTTGGTCACCTGTATTTTGGTGTCATTGCACAGTGTTTACAGATGTGTTGGTGAGAGAATCAAACTGAAACTGTGACAGCAGGATTCGAGGAGTCGGGGACGTTTCACCCACCAACACTGAGCCAAAAGAAGCCTCCTTCAGACAGCAGCTGCAGACAGACACACTGAAAGACTGTACTGAGAGCAGCTGTGTCTGTGCATCCTCTGAACACAGCACATCTCTGTATTTACTGCTGAATTAAACGCAGACTGTCGCCTCCATCAGCTCAATAAATGAGGAAACTGCAGCTGCTGCTCGCCTCCATCAGGCCTGACAGGAAATGAATCCTGCCCGAGTTTACAGCCTCTTATGGGCTCATGAACTGCGCCTGGAGATCTGTGTGTGTGTCTGCAGCGTTAAAGTCCCTGTCGTGTACAAAGGTGAAAAACATGGCTGCAGTGTTGTTTTTTCATGATCTCTTTTATGAGGGACATGAACGTGATGCTCGGCAGGAAGAAGACAATCAGTGTTAAATGATAGAAAACAGAGAGAAGCAGCAAATCTTCACTTTTGAGAAACTTTTTTTTAAATTATTGGAAGTTATAGTTGCTCCTTAATTTTCCTGTTGGGACAGAGCTTTCATACAGACCAACCTGACACAAACCTTTTTTAAAAATCAGAATAGTTTTGCTCACAGATTATTACAAGGGAAATATTAATAGCTGAGAACTAAAGGTCAGGAGGTCAGATCTGTGTTGACCTGCAGCACTGACTGTTTACAGTATTTACAGTATCTGTGGGGTTGGTTCATAAGGTCACATGTAACTTAATAATTTCTTGGCAGCCTGCTGAGATTCACTGTCTGACCTATATTCTATTTTGAACAAAAAGCCCTCATACACTGCAAATTCAACACTCGTCTCTACTGTAAATAACACTGTAAAAATGTTGAAGTTTGTTATTGGCTGAATGTGATGTCAGCTTCATGGCGCTTCATGGGGACTCTCCCACTGTACCCGCCTGCTCAGCAGCAACCAGCCACTGACAGACTATGAAAACTTGTTCGACTCTTCCCACCAACTGATAGTTCAGTTGACTATTTGGTGGCAGCCCTGAAAACCTGAGCTGTAAGAGAGTGAATGTTGGACGTGGATTCATCAGGTGGTGCAAACACGCGTCCACATAAAGGATCATGTTGATCGTGTCTGCTGGGCGTGGAAGGCAGCTTGTTGCCATAACGACCTTATAAGGCCATAATATGTGAGATGTTGTGTTATCAGCTTGGTTTGCTGCCCCCAAGTGGCCAAACTCTTAATGAAGTCACCTTGAAGTTAAAAGACTGGGACTTGAGATTTCACTTGACTGCTGTGAGATTCATTTACGTGAGACTGGACTCCCCCAAGAACTTGACCTGAGAGTTTTCAAGTCTTAAGTTTTGAGACACGTGATGACGATCAAATCTCTTTCTTTTCTCCTCCCAGGGCTTGTTTTGTACTTTTGCACTCATCAAATCGATCCAGACGTTGAGCGATGTCCAGCCTGAGTCTGTTGGCCTTCAGATGATCCATGACCACACCTTATTGATGCACTTTAGCACCTTTCCGGAGCCTTCCCGCCACAGCGAACCCCGCAGCTGATGACCAAAGTGTGCGCCACGCCTCCCCGCCGTCGCCCTGAGCCGCGCGCCTCCCCCAGCCCCTCCCGCAGCCTCACGCCCCCACAGGACGTCCAGGGATGTTCCAGAGGTTCGCCAGCGCTCTGTTCGGGGACGACGTGGAGGAGCTGAACCGAGGCAGCAGGCCCGGAGACAGCAAGGAGCAAGAGGAGGAGGACGAAGACTGGATCCTGGTCAACTACCTGGGTGAGAATATAATCTGTCGCCTGGTGTGTTACAACCAGCAAAAACTCCAACTGAAGGTGAACTGGTTTACATCAGAGTCTCATGAGAAAAGAAACAGCCACCAGACATGTTTGGAGGAAGTTGCTTAAATCAAACCAATAAATTAGAGCATATTACTTCTCGTGCAATAAGAACCAATGATTAATCAAACTAGTTGCAGATTAATCAAACAGTCAATTCATTGTTTCAGCTTTGCACCGGATCATAAATCCTCAGACCTTCTTTTTCTCTGTCTGTCTGTGTTTTAACTCCCGACTCTGAACCCTGAAACAATCAGCCAGTTTTAATTTAAAGAACACGCTGCAGGCAAAACCTGTAGCCACACTGAAACCCTGAACACACACACACACACACACACACACACACACACACACACACACACACACAGGTGACATAACAAAGTAAATTTACACTTTGACAGTTATCATCCAGCTCACGTGTCGAACTCACTGACCTGCATCTGTTTTTTAAAATAATAAACACAAACGTCAGATGAAAAATCCCTGCTCGGCTAATTTCAGCTGTCAGATGACGTGTGTGTTCCTGCTTCATCGCCATAAATCAAATGAAGTCTGAATTCAGCTCTTCTTCAGGAGGCAGCTGCATAGAGAGACGCTGCAGACGCACCAGAATCACAAACAACCACTTCATGGCTCTGAAGCTTCACTGTCAGATATGTTGAGTAAATATTTGAATTGAAATCCAGCTTGATTTGATCCTCGACTCCTCCTGTCACAGAAACACTGAACTTCAGATGTGTGTGTCTGTAGAGCTAAAAAATAAATTGAATTAACCTCAATTTTATCGACCACCTCTGATGAAGACCACGTTGTTGAAAACTCTGGGAAAAGCTCTTGAGTCGTGTGTCAGGTCATAAAGAAAGATCCTGTATCACTTTAGACTCTTTTAATGGCTGAGCAAAGTCGAGCCGAGTTTCCAGCTGAGTCTCTGAGTTAAAAAAAAATAGACACCAGTCAAAACAGACACGACACCCAGAGAAGTTCAAGTCAGAACACACACACACACACACACACACACTGTATACAGAAACATGACACCCTGCCTGACTTCCAGGTGGCTCTGACTGAGGCTCAGCACGGCTTTGGTTTGGCCCATCGTTCACCCGCCGCCCGTCTTGACTCGACTTGACCCGTCTCAGATTCCATGGCCGTGTGAATATTTCAGGTGGGAGGGGGAGACGCAGAGGCCGGGGCCGGGAGGGGGCCGGGGCGGTGGCCCGGTGCCATCAGGCAGTTTATGGTAGTCAACCTGTAAACAGGTCAAACAAAAGCGCCCGGGGAACCAGGGGAGGTAAAAATAGGTCCTGGTGGAGCCGGCGGCGGTGGACATGTATGGGCACAGAGCCGCTGACCTCCCTCAGGCTGAACACACTCCATCACACACCTGGATCCAGGGTTGTGTTTCTCTGCAGAGCATCGTAAAGTTCAAACTCTGCACAAGACTGACGAATGTTCAGGCCGCGTTGCTTCAGCACAACAGAAGGACTTTGAGACGGTTTGTTGGAAGTCTGAAGGTGTTTCGTAGCAATCTGAGCTTCAGCTGCTGCTACAAACATTTATGTCCCAGAAAATTCAGAATTAGGAACTCGAAAATCAGACTTAACAAGAAATGTTGTCTCCTGCTGTTGTTTGGAAATGACATTTATCAGTATGGAAGTTCAGTTCATTATTTAAACCACTGTGGACGTCAGCTACACAGGTGTGAGCACGTCCACCTGCAGACAGACAACAGGCCTGTTTACAAAGTGATTTGTGAGCAATGCTTACACCCAGATCACAAACAGTGGCTGCAGAAAACATTTCACAAACGACTGTCGCTCTCAAATGGCGTCGAGTCCTGCAGGGCCGTCGCACGCTCGTGCACAAGTAGAGCTTTTGTTTAAGCTGTTTGAGTTGAAATGATGTCATGTTGCAACTTTGGTGAAGTGTGGTTTGAAGGTAAAACCCTGAAGCCCTGCAGACCCAGAAACTTCGTGTTTCAGAGAGGAGACAGAGTTTTGTGGAAGGTCAGCCGGTTCGTTCACAATCCAGCGACCTCATTAACCCGACACACGGCCTGCCAAATCCTCCAGAACACTGCAGGTCCTCACCGAGGCCGCAGCCTCCGGAGGACGAGCTCGGCCGTCCCGCTGCCGAGAGGATGAAGTGAGCGGATCAGCTGCTGGGTGCTGAGTCAGCGCTCTGCTGCCTCTCTGCTCTGTTGTCAGTAAACAAGGATTCCTGTGTGAGCTCCCGGGAGCCAGAGCCGAGCTCAGGCCACAGTGTTCGAGCCACGTGTGGAAACGAGCTCCAAACACTGGGCGACAGGCACGGAAACAGAGCTCAATGCATCCTGTAAACAGTGAGAGCGCAGAGGAAGAGAGAGGTCATGTGATGAAGGATCCTAAACTTTGTTAGTTCACGCTCACGACCGTGTGTTTATGTAAAGTTACTGCAGGGTTTAAGCAACAAAACGCCACGACTTGTTATTTCCAGCCTTTTTTTAGTTGCTGGAGAGAATAACAGGCCCTTAAACAGAACTGAAATCAAACAGAGACGTCTGCTTAGTCGACACCGAGTTATTTTTAGTTTCCAGTCTGCCAGCAGCTTGAGATCATGTTGCTTTCCACCTCATAACTTCCTGTGTCTCTGTGAATCATTAGAAGCTGATGGATCAAAACCGAGAGTCTCTCACATTGTGAAACGCCTTCTGTTCTGCAAACAGCTCGTTTGATGTGCAGGATGTTGGCACGTTCACTGCGTCATGATTTATGTGTAAGAACTGCAGTGGTTATTTCTGCAGCTTTGTGCAGAAGAAACACGAAGTGGAAGGAGCAGCAGACAGGCCGAGCAGCAGACAGGCCGAGCGGCAGACAGGCCGAGCGGCAGACAGGCAGACAGGCCGAGCGGCAGACAGGCTGACAGGCCGAGCGGCAGTCAGGCCGAGCGGCAGACAGAGCGGCAGACAGGCCGAGCGGCAGACAGGCCGAGCGGCAGACAGGCCGACAGGCTGAGCAGGCGTGTTTGCAGACACAGACAGAAACATGCAGGCTGTGGTTTCAGTTGGTCGTGATGCTGAGCTGCCTGCAGCTCTCTGGCTGCTCAGCATCAACACAATGATTGTTTACATGTGACAGCTTCACTGACAGCTCACAGTGCCACCTGCTGGCAGACTGGAGATATTACATCTCCTAACTTTTAGTCGTAATCTCTCTCTTGTCTACATCCTGTAATGCAAGCACGAGCAGTAACAGTATATAAAGTGTTCAATAACTCAGTCATAGTAAAACACTGACAGGAACTGTTCTACTGCACAATGAATACTTTTCTTTTGATACTTTCTTTAAACGTAAAACCACTCTGTAATGGATCACACCATTAACTCCAGCTGTCTCCCTGCAGCTGAAGCCTGCTCCGGTCAGTGTGGTGACGGCCTCTCTGGATCCACTGTCGGTCCTGAGGAAGAGGAGGATGAGGAAGACCTGGTGATGATCCCCTCCCCCATGGCCAGCCCCCCAATCCGCTACGCCTCCTGCACCTCCCTCAACTCCACGGCCGACACCGACCCAGACGGCGGGGCGGAGGAGGATGACGAGGACAACGATGATGAAGAGGAGAGCGGGTTCCTTCGCCTGGACGTCGGCTCTCTGGAGGAGAGCTGGTTCGTCACCCCGCCGCCCTGCTTCACCGGCCGCGGCAGCCAGCCCGTCCTCCTGGAGACCAGCCCTCTGGAGAACCTGCTGATCGAGCACCCCAGCATGTCCGTCTACGCCCACCACAGCCCCCCCAGGCTGACCCTCGACCCCCTGCCGCGCTCCCTCGACCTGGAGCTGGGCTTGTTGCCTGGAAGCATGTCCTCCGCCCCGACGGCCTCAGGTGGGAAGGAGAAGGGCAGGTGCTCCCTGGACGGCCCTCGTCACAGGTAAAGTCCTGAGAGCTGAAAACACAACTCACCGTGAAATGAGCCCTTCACTTCCTGTTGAAACTGGATGTTTCAGTAATCCACCCACCTCCATCTAACAGCTGCTTCTGTCTTTGTTGCCCCCTGCAGGCCGGAGGTGGCAGCTGTCCCGCGTCGCTCCAGCCTCCACTCCTCCTGCTACGCTGCGGCACTCTCCGCCCGCACCGGCCTCCTGCAGCAGCGGTCCGGTAACACCACCCAACGCACCCAGCCGCTGTCCCGCAACGCGCTGCGACGCCTCAACCTGCTGCGCCCCCCGAAGGCCAGCACCATGCACCTGCACCAGCCCAGCCAGAGACACCTCAACTTCTGAGGCGTCCTGACAGCATCATCATCATCATCATCATCAACCTCAATCCTATAAGCAGTACAGGAAACTAACACTGGCCACACACACACCTCTGTTCTCTTCTTCTCTTATCAAGAAATCAACACCAGCAACAAGTCGACCTGCATCAGTTCCACCCTGATCTGTTCTAAAATCTGATTGGATGATGAAATTAGGAAAGTGGCTGATGATTTTTTTATTTTATCAGCTCATGTGGCCAGTGGGTGAAAAGTTTCTCATCCTCCTGATCCATCCATCCTCCTTCATATCGACTCAGAGAAAAAGGGATGTGAAAAGAAAAGGTCATCGTGTTTTCAACCCTCTCCTCCTCTTGTCCTCCATGTTTTATTCTCCCTCTACTGGACCAGATTGTGTCCAGTCACAGAGCAGAAGAGTCGTCACTGTGACGTCCTCTTCATCCCCCTCTCTTTCTTTTTTCTTCTTCTTGTTCTCTTTGGAACTTAATGTGTAGAATCAATGCTGTAGGTCACTTTACTCAGCGGCGGGTTCACAGCGTGGCAGGATGCTAAGATGATGTCATGGTGATGTCACGGCAGAGTCGTCCGGTCTCTTTGCTGCCTGGCAACTTTTTGGGCAACTTGACAGAACATCAGGAGCCATTTCAGACCCCGAATCACTTGAATATGTTCAGTGCAGCAGCACAACGGCGCCATTTAATCAGTGCAGGAGTGTTGTGGTAGTTGCCCCACAGTGTTGCCTGAAAGGTTTCCAGTGGTGATGTAGTGCAGGACATGACAGTGGTGATATGGTCGTCAGATAACATCAATATAACGCGATATTTCAGGATACTTCTGTGATAACGATATTCTTGTAGTAGAGTACAACTTGCCAAAGATTCAGTGATGCTGTGCTGAGCCGGTGTCGTTTGGCTCCTCGTACTCAGCCGGGTTCTTCTGCTGCAGTCAGAAGAACTCTTACAGTCTGCCATGGAATAATCTTTATGTTCTTCACTTTTTCAATTCTCATTCAATAAGCACCAAACTTTTTCAGAACTTCTGGCAGAAACAATCCATACAGTTCTTTGTTGATCTGCTCCCGACCAAAGATTTTCAGAGTCGACGAAGTGGTTTGGGTTTGGAAGTTTGTGATAGAAAACTTTAAAGGAAAAATCCCCTCAAATAATCTGACATCTATAGTTTGTTGCCTTTTTGGATATTAAATATGTTTCCTGGTCCATATTTACTCAAGAAAGTGAGTCTCTGTGTTTCCCAGAATGCCTCCTGCTACAAGAGAACAGGTCGGTTCAGGGGACGTTCCTCTGAAAGAACCTATAAATGAATCTATCTGCTCATATGTGAAGGAGGAAGAGGAGGGAGCTCCCATGAAACCATCCTTGAATTATGTTGCATTATGGGAAACATAGAGGTTTGGCTGTAGAAGTGACTAAAAGTGAGCATGTCTCAGCCGCTGCTGCTTCGATATCAACTGCTCTGCCTGTTGTCTGAATTGAAGTGCAAAACCAAATTTACTCCATTTATGTTTAAACACAGAAGTTAAGTGACATTATGTCAAAGTTAAACAACCCAGCTGTGAACATTCAGAGGTTTTTCTGTGAAACTGGAGGGTGTAACCGAAAACTGAGAGGCAGAACAGAAAGAGTCACTTCTGACTCAAATTCAAACCTGTAGCTGCCTTTTCGTCTATTTTCTGCCTTTGTCGGAAAAGACGCTGATTTTTAGTTTCATTGTGTTTCCTTTGTGAGAGAAACCTGCAGTTCTCGAAAGAACCCGTCATTGACTTCGTGACGTGACCTCGTGTTGCCTGTATTCGACCTCACTGACATCGGGAACTCAGAACACGTCAACACCTCCTGTTTTCCTGTGTTCTGACATTTTAGTGCAAATTTTCATTTTCACTTTCCTGAACTTTGAAGTTTGATCTTGTCTCTTTAAAGTCCTGCAGCATCACCTTGTTGCTAAATGCAGCGGTACCTCTTTGCTCATCCTGCCCCGCCGGCCGAACCTGCCTCTGACTCTGTAATTCAGTACTTTTCACAATATTTTTTTGAAAAAAAAAAAAGAAGAAAAGAAAAAATACGGTAAAAATTACTGGGTAAAATATCACTAAACGCCTTGTTTTAACGGTAGCTTTGAGATGAATAGAAATGTAAAAAAAAATGTATTTAAAAAAAACTTCCAAAATATTTTTTTGAAAAGAAAAAAACAAATTTACATATCAGTATGAAGTTGGTCTATATGCGTCTATGGTTTCTTGCCTAGGTATGTTTGGTTCTGTTAGTGTGCAATCTGTTGCATGGTTGTCGAGCTGTGTTAGCGTGACGATGGTGGAAAAAAGAAAATGGAAAAAGATTTTGTTTCTTTTTATGATTTTTTGTTTGTTCTTAAATGAATCTGCAGTTCACTTCTCAGGGTCACAACCAATCACCTTTACTCTTTAGGAAAATGCAGATTTACTTGACGGCTGACGATTCTTTGTTCGTGCTCGGACTTTTCCAGCTCTGTCCCAGCGAGCTTTCCCTCGTGAAAATGTTTGTGAGAAATAATTGAGGTTTAGTTTAGTTTATCTTGGTCCCAGGACTGTGAAAATGAACTCTTGACGTTGTCAGTTGACTGTTGGAAATCCATCAAGATGGAGAGAAACTATTAGTCTTTTTCAGCGATGTTTATATTTTTACCTAACATGGTTTTAGAAATGTACTTTATGCTTTTTAACTCTTCTGTTTTCCATGTTAACTAAGTTACATTTTGCTAAACTGTTGAAATATTTAAACCAAAAAAGTAGCAATGATCTTTAGCCTTTCACTAGTTTATAATACTGATGTTCTTTTGTTTGTTGATGAACTTTTTAAAGTGTCTGTTAACAGCTCTTGGCCTCGGTGCTCTGACTCGGTGGACTTTCTAATCTTAAATACGTCTGCTGTAGGGAAAGTGGAGGCCGGGCCGAGTCGCCACACTGCAGGACAAAAACTATCCATCTTACCAAGTGACTGAATCCTATGGAAGGCCGTTCTGTCAGGACAAGGAAAAAACAGATGAAATGTCAAAATTGTGACATTAGAGGCCAAACATTTGATTCACTATCTCCGAATTTTGCCTTTATGTCTAACTACATTTAACTACAAGTCAAACTTTGACTCATGATCTCACATTACTTTTGAAAGTTTGAAAGCTCAGTTAATATTTAATCACTGGTGATGGAGACTTTTTGCAGTGTGGTTCCTGAATCTCCAGTCAAATCTGACTTCAGTTTGTCTCTGTGCTCGTGTCGACGGTAGCATTATCGAGAAAGCACTAACACACGTTTGTTAGGCGTCTGTACGGTTTGCTGTAAATAATTGTGTATGATAGTCAAGTGCTTCTCTCTGATGTATTTAAGCATTTCCTTTATTTCTCGAATGTCTCTCTCTCTGTCGAGCTTTGCAGTCTATGATATTTTGTGTTACTATGATGTTTTTAAAAGAGGCAAACTTAAAGACAGAAGGGATCGAGGAGACGGACACTGATGATCCGTCTCCTCCAGCTGTCAGGAGCCTTACGTGTTTTATTTTTTCGTTTCTGTTCTCAGTTCATCTCTCCATCATCAAACTAACAGGGATTTGTAATGTTTTTGTTCAATGCCTTGAAATTTGTGGATCACGTGCCTTCCAGGTTGAAATGTTGTAATGACAATGCATCAATGAAGAACTTGAACTCCCTTTTTTTATGTCCTGTGTGGACGTAATAAATGAAAACAGACAGACATCAGAAACCAACTATGCACCACTCGGAGGAAGCTTGTCGCCGCCGCCGCCCACCCAGTGTACAGCTTTTCTAAGGACTCAACAAACCAGACAGAATGATGTAGCAAAACCTCTTTTCTCCTTGTTTGTTTTAAAAAAGTGTGAAGAATATTTTGTGGCATTTTTATTTTTCACCAAGTGTTAGACGTTTTTGCTTTATTTGTGTAGTTTACTGGAATAATACAGCACTTTGCCAAAAAGGAAAAAAAGGTGTAGGAATTTTAGGGTTAACGTTTTATTTATCGACATAACTGGTCTCCTTTGTATTTTGGATGTATGACAGATCAATTCACTCTGTTCTGATGTCAAAAAATGCTAATTAAAATGTGGGGTCATCTGTTTTCAAACTGTAATAGTTAATACATGTGATCTCTTATTAGCCTATAATAAATGTTTTCATACGCAGCTTTCTCGTCTGTTTGAGTCTTTGGCCTTGTAATGAAACGGTTCATTGTAGTTGTACATATATTCTGAGTTTTAGTTGAGGTTACAGCACCAGAGAAATATTAGACCTTTTACTCATCTATTTTTATCTTTTTAGGTTACTGGTTACTTTTCTAATTTTTAAAAACCTTTTCGCTGAAAATGCTTACACACATAGTTGTGGGCTCAGTTGTCATTCGCTGAAGAAGCCCATTGGGATGTGGTTGAGAACTGGAGTAGACCTTGAGTGAAGATTATATTGTCATGGTTGTTGTTTGTGCTGGAGTACAGAGACAAATCAATGTAAAACACATCACAGTCCAAATACTTCAAATAGACAGTATACCAAAAAAAACACTATATCCAGAAGTGGTAGAAGTATTGAGATCCTTCTCTAGGTACAGTCATACATCTAGAATTTTACTAAAGAAAACGTGTCATCATCAAAATGTGCTTAAAATATCAAAAGTAGTAAAGTAATGAATAATATACACTGAACATTATTGGATTGTAATTACTGATGCATTAACGTCATTTTAAGAAACAGGCTATTGTAGTTGGTTGCGGTGAAGCTAAAATTTAACATTGTGAATTTGTTTCCCACTGTGGGATGAATAAAGGTATATCTTATATTTACATGATGTCATCTTCAGCAAGTTTTCCAAATTTATCAGCTGCTGATTTGTTTAAATCTTCGTCTTAAACAGTATTTATCTCTCGCAGTATTTAGGTATAAAGTAGATTAACATGGAAATGCTCAAAGTACAAGTACCTGAAAGCTGTACTTAACACAGTACGCGAGTAAAAGTACTCAGTTACTTCGTTCAGTATTTCTCCACACAGATGTTCTGTGTTGTTAAACGTCACAAAATATCAGTTCAAAATGTGATGAAAGTGAAATAAATCCACGTGTCAGCAGCAGTTTTTGTCACTTCAGGCTCTTTGACAGAAGCTCCACGTGCTTCTGTTTACATTCTGACCGGAAGCATGCGCGGCAGCTGCTCGCTCGCTCATTGGCCTGACGTCACGGAGCCCCCTCCCACAGGCGGGACGCAGACGCGGAAGCTGTTTTCGGTGCCGCGAAAAAAGGTAAATAAACTCCATCAAATATGAGAATTATTACAAGTTTCTGACGAAAATTGTTTTTTGAGTTTGTGTCAAATTGATCGAGTTTAACCGGAAAGAATGAAAAGCGGCGTTTACGTTAAAAAACGTCCCCGAGTTTCGCGCTCCGTCAGAAATGAATGTAAAGTCCGGGTAAACACGCTAAATAACAGGTTTAATGTCGACCTGCTGTCTCTAATCATCTGTCACATCCAAGCGGAGAGTTAAATATTCCCATTTGAACTCCTCTTTATTGTTCGTTTGTAAAAATCTGAGCCCAGATTTGAACATTTAGCGCGTTTCTGTGAACCGGGAACGCGCATGCGCAGTGGGCCGCGGCAGGCCTATGCGGATATAAGGATTGGCGCCGGCGCCACAGCTGATGCATTCATTCATTCACCACCGAGGAGGTAAGAGCACCGAGCCGAGGACACTCTTATTAACGGTTATGTCGTTTTATAACGTGATTCTGCAGCGGAAAGCTTCCTGTTGTTTGCATCGTGCAGTTTGGGCCTAAATATGCGCTTTTCTCTGCGCAGTTTGGTGTCGAGTGGATTTAAACCTGGAGCAGTGATGATGCAGCTGTTTATTAGTTATTAACTCGTGTTTTCGTCCATTTGAAGGAGTTTCCTGGGTTTGTGTCACCTGGTCTGAATCTTTAATTTCATCCTGCAGCTGTTTTTAATCAGTTTGGTGTTTTGGATGTTTCTGTGTGTTGAAACGCTGCAGCTGCTGTTGACACTCTCAAACTCTCTTTAAGTCTTTTTATCCGTTTGTCTCATGTTCTGGTGTCTGTTGTTATAAACCCAGCAGCTTCTCTGCTGTTTGCATGAAGAAGCTCAGTCTGTGTTTCTCTGTTTGTCTGTGTCGAGGTTTGCTGCCGGTTGTTGACCCAGTTAGCTGCTGCCCGGCTAACTTTGCTAATCACAGTCGCTTCCCCTCCACAAACTAGCTCCTCTCTTTAGCCTCTTTAACCCTCTTTGTAAAGGATTGTCCTTTCATATATGACTCTGCTGACTTTTCTCCAGCAGTTGGGTTCAGTTTCAGGCGGACACGGTTCTTCTTTAGCGGCCATTTGTGCCTGTTTTCCCCGCTGGTCCGCAGAGGTTTTTCGGGGAGGTTGGGCTCAAATCCTCCCGCTTCTGCGCTGCGGAAATTGGCGCGTCTTTGAGATTCAGACCTGAAATAAAGTTCATATTTTGGCTCTTTCGTGCATTAAAACCACCCCAGTGTTTTCTAAAGATGTGTGTTTCATGGTCGAGGAGGGGAAACTGTGGCTGGAGTTCAGTATTTTCGGGCTGTTTTTGTTAGAAAGGCAGGCGGCTGCCCCCCTCCCTCCGGCCGCCTCCGACACGAGCTCGTCCGGCGAGTTTCTCTCCAACATCTTCCAGGTTCCACTTTGACCCGTTTAAAGCTAATGATTCTTCTCATGGGGTTTGCAGAAGCACTGAGCTCTGATACAGGATCATTATAATCTAGTGTGGATCTTTGATAATCACCAGCTAACCAGACATCTTAAAGCTGCTTCGAACTCGGACCTCACATTGAGTTTTTGGCCCCAAGATTCAAAGACCTTCTGTGGCTCCTCCATGACTTTCCCTATAGTTTCTTTATAATATTACCTTAGTTCTGTTCCTGGCCTGTTCCAGGATGCCACAGATCAGACCCCTCTAACATGTTGAGTGCTTGTGATCATTGGAGCCCCAGTGGCTCTACAACATGGCCCCCGGCCCCCGACAGGTCCTCAAACTGCTCCAGGAGAGATCGTTTCATTATATTTATAAAAGCTTGTGTTGATGATGCATCTATATCTCATCTGTTTCTTCTTTTTCTTTGCAGCGGAGCCATAAATCCAGTCGACATGATGTCCAGACGCAGGTGAGCTGCTGGTGGTTTGTTCTCAGACTGTGAACCTACCTGCTCTCTTTACTGGAGTTTGTTGGTGTGACTGAAAGTGTTTCCACAATACTGTTAAAGATACTTCCTGATCTTGATAATGGCAAACATATTCACTGCTACATGTGCTGATTAATTTTAATAGTTTTCATTAGATCTTGCTCTGAAGCAGGATTTCAGACGAGACGTTTGTGAGTGATAACTTAATATCATATTGTCTCTGTTTTCTCTAAACATTAATGATTAACACACACATTCTTAATTTGCATAGAATTTCACTCATGTAAAGACTGAGAATTAACTAAAGCAACTGAGTTCATGAAATCCACTTGAACCATATTTGATAAACTTGACTCCATTGATGGTTAAGCTAATAGTCCAAACTGACTCGTACCAGCTGAATGTGTCAGAAGGTCAATCAGAGAAACCAGGACTCTTCTTTCTGTCTGAACCTAAAGTCGTGATTGCTGAAGTCATTTGTTTTTCATTTCAGTGGTCGCATCACTTTGCAAGCCAGAGATTCAAACACTCCTGAGCCGACCGCCAGAGCCCCACTGAAGAGAAGGAAGTCAGAGGTTTGTTTTTTTTTTTTTTTTTTTATTTTTGTATCTTGTGTCTAATTGCAGGATTCATCTGTACCAGTGTGTATCAGTACCTTCATGTGAAGCCATTTGTCCTGTTTTTAATTGATTGGAGTTTAGTCTCAGGTTTATCGTCCTGCTGTAGCTGGTAGCGCTGACACCAACTCACCTGGTTGTTTTTGTTTTCATGTTTTCTCCAGCCTTCCAAGAAAAAACTACAACCTGCTGCCAAGAAGCAAAGCTATGAAATCCAGGTCAGTGTGTCCACACGTCGTCATCTCGGGATGATGTGTGTTTATAGCTGATAAGGGTTGAGACCGGGAGCTGAGCTGCTTCTGGTTCATTATCTGTTCGAGTCCACTCCCTTCCACTGTGAGCTGCCCCGTTTCAAAACTATCCTCGTGTGATGTCATGAACCTGCAGCCTATAATTTACAGTTAGTCATGTCAGTACAGTTTCCTATATTGAGAGCGTCCATTTTGTTACACCCTTCTTCATATATGTCTGATTTGTTTGCATTTTCTTTACTTTTAGTTTTTGTACCACACTGTTTTGTGTCTTGAACACAGCCTCAAGCTGCTTATTAGATCAAATTTGACTTTTTTACATTGAGTCAGCCTGAAGGAAAATGTTAGTGACTCAGGAGTTTCTGCAGTTTCCATGCGGCAACTTCACCACTAGGTGTCACCGCTTCATAGCACCAACAAACTTACATTTATTGCACATTTAATTACAGGTAAACTGAATATGAATATTAAAATGCAGACTACAACAAGTAGTAATACATTTGAATAGAATATATAAAATGGAAGACAATATAAAAATATCAAAATAAGCACCAACCTAAAAGTGATGAGACATGAACAGTAACTAGTCATTAAGCTCCCTCTCCCTTTGTCGTGATCCTGATGAACGCTCACTGTACTGTTGACCAAGCTGCTGCTCCGAACATTTGTTTTTATTCATCTTTTGTATTTTCTTGTTTTTTCCAGAAGTGTTGGTCGGAGGATGGAGCGAGTCCGTGTGTCCTTATTGAAACTCCCCACAAAGAGCTGGAGCCGGCAGATTCGTCCAACTTCAAGCAGTATAGATTCAAGAACCTCTTCATCAAGGCCTCCCCCATTCCTCGTCTCAGGTAACTGTGTGTGTGTGTTTTACACCTCAATGAGGCTGCTGTTCTGCTTCATGCTGAGCTGTTACTCCACCCAACTCTGTTTTCAGTTTAATGCCCTCGTTCACCATTAATTCTTTTTTTTTTTTTTAGTTGAGACTTAGTGAATTGATCCAGTTTCAGAGTTTCTTCTCAATGACCCTGTTCACACCTGGGATTAACTTGTGTACAGCTCTGACTACAAGTGTCAGTGCACCCAAGATGTATTGATCCGATCACTGAGACGACATGCTGATGTGGTCTGGGGAGCATATGGCCACCTTCTCCTAACAGTGTGTGCACTGATGCATCCTGGGCCACATGCAGACCAGGAACACATTTCTTCCTCCAGCTGCTTAAAAACAACACATTTGGTCTTTGCAAACAAATGATGCATGTGTTTATTTGCATATAGAGAAGTGTCGGGTGTGAACGGGGCCAACATGAACTAACAGATGATTAAAATGACACAAATAAAACACTTTAATATCATTGAACAGAAACACTTAAAGGGTGTATTCAGATATAAAACTAGCTGGATTTGGATAATTAACAAATGTAATATTAAGCAGAAATGTTGTTGGGAGATGATCTTGGACTTAAACAACAAATGAACAAAAAGATGGTAAAGTGTGGTGTTTGTCTTCCAGCTGGGCCAGTTCAGACGACGTGTGGATCAAAATGCTCAACAAGGAGCTGAAGTATGTTCATGACAAGAGTTACCTGCAGCGGCATCCCAAGCTGCAGCCCAAGATGAGAGCGATTCTGCTCGACTGGCTGTTTGAGGTGAGGAAACCGTTTCCATGTGATTCTTTGTATTTGCACATTCATCATGCAGAAACTCCATGATTTGCACCATTTTAAATATTCACCCAGTTGTTCAAATGGTCTGTGTGCAGGTGAGTGAGGTGTACAGTCTCCACCGACAGACTGCCTACCTCGCTCAGGACTACTTCGACCGCTTCATGCTGACTGAGGAGAACGTCAGCAAAGAATACCTGCAGCTCCTCGGAATCACGGCGCTCTTCATCGCCTCCAAGATAGAAGTGAGTCCCTCATCTGAGCACAAATACACTCCAATGTTCTGAGTCTTGTTCTTCTGCTAAAACAACTTTGTTCTCTTCTCTTCAGGAAATCTACCCTCCTAAAATCTTTGAGTTCGCCTACGTCACAGATGGAGCCTGTGACATGTGGGACATCCAGCACACAGAGCTTCACATGTTAAAGGTAAGATCAAACACTGTGCATCAGGTCTGTTCATCGGTTTTAACTTCAAAAAATCATGTATGAACATTGTTGGATTCGAATGTTTACTACTGAACAAATCACGCTGAATGTAACTAAATACAATTTTATTACTGAGACATTGTCCAAATGTATCTTGAATTTTAAATACTCTAAAACGGAGCTGGTCCGGTTGTCTCTTCCTGTGTTGACCTGCATGTTGTTGGTGTCCTGCAGGCGTTGGACTGGAACCTGTGTCCAGAGACGCCCATCTCCTGGCTGAAGCTGTACGCTCAGGTCGAGGCCCAGACGGACGGAGAGAATTTCCTGGTGCCACAGTTCTCCCAGGAAACGTACATCCAGATCACACAGGTACCTTCACACCTGCGTCTCTGATGCGCTGCATGATGAGGTGAAAACAAATCTTTAATGTCAGCGTCATACTGACCTTTGACCTGTGTGTTGCAGCTGTTGGACCTGTGCATGATGGACATCGACTCGTTGGACTACAGCTACAGTATCCTAGCTGCAGCTGCCTTCTGCCACTTCTCCACATTTGACGTCGTTCATAAAGTCTCAGGTACGTTTGATTTCGCCACCTGATCTGGTGACTAAACTTATCTGGAATATTTTGGTTTAAATATATTTACAGAAGCGAACTATTACTGAGAACCAGAATTCTGTAAAGAAACGTTATGTTGACAGGTGGTTTTTCTTTGGCTTTAACTCACAATCCTCTTCTGTCCATCTGTGTCCGTCAGGCCTGACGTGGGACAGCGTGGCCCCTTGTGTTCAGTGGATGACTCCCTTCATGGACACGCTGCAATCTGAAGCCAGGCCCCAACTGAAGGACTTCTCCAAAGTCAAGTCTGATGACCGACACAACATTCAGACACATGTGGCTTATCTGGACCTGCTGGTGAGTAAATACAGACACACGCACATGCTGCTTTTACAAACAGATCTCAGGTCAAGCATCATATGGTTTGAACACATTTGATGTCTGTAAATCTTCAATGACTCTGATTCGTCCTTTGTGACTGTCCTTGAATCTGTCCTGCAGAGAAAAGCTCAGAAGCGTCAGATCGACTTTCCCGACCATCAGCTGTCGCCCGTCACCGTGGGAGCGATCCTGACTCCGCCCGGCAGCACAGAGAAACCAGCCAATCCCTGAGCAGGACACAACCAGCGAGACACGCTACCTCCCCAGTTTGACCTGAAGTGAACGCCGACCTCTCCGACCTCGTCAGCTCCTCACCAAGCCGACACGATTTTAGGCAAAAGGCACCTTTTGGATTTTATTTTTTAACACTAAGTCAAGACCCTGATTCTTGTCACTATTTTTATTCATTTGGTTTTAGAAAACTGAAAATATGGAGATTGTCAGGAAATGCAGTTTTTTTTTTTCCTTAGGCAGGTAACCAAACTTTTTAAAGATAATTTACAAGTTAACTAGTTTGAATTTTGAACCAGCAGCAGGTTCCTTGTAGACGAGACGTCCTGTCTGCAGTAGTGACGAGGTCCACTCATGTGAAGTGGGGGCGCAGGCAGGAATGTAATTCTCTCCAACAGTAACTGTGTTTGTTTGAGAGGAACTGGAAGATTTTGTACCTGAGAGGTATTTTCTGATCTGGGAGTTTTACTGGTGCTATTCTTAAATTTGAGGCTTAAATGCTTTCAGATGGTGCTTCAGTCAGATTCTCAGGAAAACGGAAATGAGGAATCATTTTCTACATTAAGATATAATTTAAGTGTTATTGTCACCTAAATTCCTATTAATGTGTGTAAACTTGTAGATTGACACTTAATTGTCGTCGCAGAGGAACAAACGATGTGAGTGTCTACATGAGCCACAGAAACAACTGGACACCTGATTTGAACGTCCTGGAACCTGGAGGTGTTCTTGAATGCACCTCCTCAGTTTGTGGCTCAATAATTCCCTTTTAGAATTTTTGTTATAGTTGCAACCTGGTTGCACATTCTTGTTACATTCCTGGAAAACTTGACTTGCATCAAAGAAAACTGCCTCCACTTGTGCAAAGTTTTCATCTTTCAGTGCTTGTATTTATTAATAAGCCTTCGTATGTAAAAACAAATATCTGTCATTGCTGAATGAGCTCAGTTTGATCACTGCCAAAGGCAAAAGCTATTTATGCGTTAGCTCTGTGACACCTGTTGTTGGATTACAGTTCCTGTTGTACTCTAGCTTGTCCTCTTAGTGCCTTTCAAAATACAAATGAACTGTACGGCTACTTAATTTAAGCTAGAATGAGCCAAAAGGCTGAGATCGAACAAACCTGTGACTGTAAAGCTGAAAACCTCCACAGCTTGAAACTCTGCAGTGAACAAACGACCATGTAAACTGTATGTAGATGTTAAAGAATGTATGTTTGTATATAGACCAATTCAGAAGTGTGTAATTTTCTTTTATATGGAAATGTTTTAAATAAATGAAATGAGATGAGTTTGGTCTCCGACTGCTCGACTAATGATGATAATTAAGGGATTGAGGAAAAGTACAAATTTGAGGTACTTGAGTCTTTTCATGGTATTTTCTCCTCCTCCACATTCAGAAGGAAATGTACTTTTTGCTTCACTGAATTTATCTGAGCTTTAGTTATTTTACAGATTCAGATTTTTACACAAAACATGAACGACGGACTGCAGCAGTAAAATCCTGCTGTTACATTAACACATTCATTTTGCTGATTAAGATAAGATAAATAAACCTTTATTCGTCCCACAGTGGGGAAATTTACACTTTAAACTTACATACTTTTACTGAAGTAACATTTAAATGCAGGACTTTTACTGTAGTGAAGGATCTGAATACTTACACCACTGGTGTTTGTTACCGACTCGTCTCAGGTTCTGTTGATGTCACCACAGAGGAGCTTTCAATGTTTAGAATATGACCACGATCTGTTTTCAATCCAGCATCTTCCTGCAGCAAAGAACAGATGTTAACTACAAACTTCAGAACACATCAAGTTAAACATCTCGTGGCTTCATCTGATGCTTTTTCTACATTTCATACTCAAAACCCACAAAGTTTTCTGCTGCGTTCACATTGAATCATTCAGACCATAATTGCTATTGGCCGAGATTCAGAGATGTCAGTCATTTATCTGCTTTCACTCATTAACAAACGACTAAAAAAACCATGTGGCTCACAAGATAAAAGCAGCCAATAGACTGTAGACGTGATCCTTGCTCGAGCAGAATAATCGAGCTCTGCTAGTTTCCACACTGCAGTGACGAAGCAGCGGCTCTCACACAAACAGCAGCTCTCAGTTTACTGAGATCTTTGTAGTTTCACAAACAAAGGAAACTTCCAGCACGTGTTAATGAGGAGAAACACAGAGACACAAGATGTGATGAAAATGTGACTTCAGGAATTCAGGAGCTGCTTTAGAGCCAGAAAATCAGCCTGAAACTGCTTCAGTGCAACACACACACACACACACACACACACACAAAACCAAGCCGTAAAATGTGTGTGTGTGTGTATGTGTGTGTGTAGGGGCCACGCTTTCCCAGGCCAACACAATACACACTCTACAGGAGTTTCTTAAGGGGGGGTATGTGGGGGGAGGCCTCTGTCTCCCCATACACACACACACACACACACATTTTCCATTAATAAATTAGTAGAACAATAATCAATCAGTGACAGTTTTGAAAAGTGATTAATGGTCTGAATCAGTTATCAGGAAAAAATATCAAACACTAGCTGTTTCCATCTGTTTGATTTTCTCTTTTATGTCACAACATCCTCACAAAGAAGCGACACGTTGTCTTTAACTGAACTAGTAGTGGAATGTAACTGAGTACATTTACTAAAGTACTGTGCTCAAGTATAACTGAGGTACTTGTAGTTGACTTTCCATCTTCGGCTGCTTACAATCTGATTCTTCTGATTATTCTGAGTTTGGTCCTTTTGTCCTTAATGCTGATTTTTATATTTCACATGTTTTTATATAGCTTGACTTATTCTCAGACGTGGAAGGACCCAGAACTTTTCTTTAAGAGTAGTAAGACAACAGTGTTAAATTGTCAAATGTCGAACAGACACTTTCATTATATCAATAGATAATTATTCACATACATTAATACATAAGCATCATTTTAATGTTGCAGCTGGTGGAGCTGATTACTACAATACATACAGTGGAATCAAAATATTTGCCTCTGAGATGTTGAGGAGCAGAAGGAGAAAGTAGCATAAAGTGAAAATACTCAAGTAAAGTATGTGTATATTAGTGTCCTTATATACCATGTATTCTTTGTATTGAAACGATGTGAACTGAGGGGCCTCCTTCGCTTATAGAGGTCAAAGACAACGGAGACAATACAAGCAGAGACAAGCTGCTGCTGCACAACCCCCACACACACACACACACACACACACACACACACACTAACCTCCATACATTGTTGGTAACGATGCATATGCTTCATGTCAACTCAATGTGCACTCAGGACGTGTTTTCAGGGCTTGGAGGTCGTCTTCCCAACACATGACGACTCAGTAGATGAGTTCTTGCATGTTTACTTTGTGAAACAAAGTCGACCTCTCAGAGTCACAAATATTCAATGAATGACCAGGAAATACGACATCTGATTACAGAAACACCATCACTGACATCTGCCAGGTTTCTCAAACTGATGAACAATTCTGACCATCCGTTCAGACTGCATGGGGTCAAAGGTCAACGACTAGAGTGCGAATCATGTACAAAAGCATTGTAACCAATAAATAAGGAGCGACCATCCAGTGAACTCTGTACAGACTCCAGCACCGTGAACAGAACAGGACACAACTGTCACAGGTTGATTGAACCATCAGCAGCACCTGAACCTGAGAGCTCAGTCTGACGTCACGTGTTGACTGACAACGAGACTGACCAACCAGTTTGTGTGTCACTCAGCCGGTGGGCGGGACCATAGACTGTATAAAACATGGACGTTATCTCCGTGACGTCGCCTATCTCCGGCTAATCCAAATATGGACAAAGAGGCGGAGCTGAATGAAGCCTGTTTAATGAAACATGCTCACCGAGCTAGCCGGCTAATCCGGCGGTACCGGTTACGGTACTTTAATAAACCGGTGTAACGTTATATGTGAACATTTCAGCCTCCAGCCCATCACAGTCAGTCAGTTTCTGGAGGATAATAAACTTAAAATTTCTGTTTAGCAATAATAAATATAAATAATAACGTTTGAGTTCGTCAAATTTTATGTTACTGTTTAGCTTCAATAACCAACTCCAGCTGAAACAATAACAACATCTGGGTTAATGTTATTTCTGGAAACATTCACAAATGAGACGTTAATATTTTGAAGTTACAAAAACTTTATTGCATTTACACACAGTTCAGTTTAAGATCACATAACATTAGTTAACAAAGATGGAAGGTTTTTACTTTCCAACCTCACACAGACGCCTTTTATTCTAAAGTATTAACACCATAAACTATAACACTTGTTGTTACATTTTGACTTCAGCAGCTTTTATAACTGAAACTACCAGACGCTCCCGTTAGCATCGTTAGCATCGTTAGCTTAGCTCAACCTCCACCGTCTCTCCCCGGAGAAACTCATGAGAAAGTGATGAGTGAAGTTTTCCAGAGTCATGTAATACCAGAGTTGGCCACATGATGGCAGCGTTGCCTCATAAGGAAACTTATATAACTACTGTTAAAGAGGAACAATCATCACGTTTTACTGAAGTAAATGTACTAATACCACAGTGTAAAAATACTCTGTTACAAGTTAAAGTCCTTTAATGTTGAGCCAGTTTTAATTTCTTTATTCTGCTGGGAAGCTGTGAATCAATCCTGGATCAATAAAGTTTTATCTTAATGGTCAATACTAGATAACAATTTATTTGTTGACTATATTTTGTATCAATAATCTGATCTGAAAAAGTTTGTGCAGTAAAAAGTACATTTGACTCTGAAATGTAGTGAAAAAGTATAAAAAGTAGAAAATGAAAATACTCAAGTAAAGTACAAGTACTTTAAAATGGTACATACGTACAGTACTCAAGTAAATGTTCCTTTCCACTACTGCCCAATTACAAACTACTGTATACTAGTATACACTACTATACTACAACTATATACTATACTATACTATACTATACTACTATACTCTATACTTGTATACTATATATACTTGTATATAATATGTACTATTTAGTAAAAACAAAAATTATAATATTATTTTTAATACTTTTTATCAACTTCTGTTTCCAGAGTCAAGAACTTTCAATCGTTTCTCATCGTCTCAGGAAACAAGGAGATTTGAACATGAAGACCAACATCTGGTGAAACGTCTGTCAACAACATGTTTAACTGTTTTATCCAAACACTAAATTATAAAATGTGAGAGACAACAAACATCAATCTGCCAAATGAACTTGATGAATAGTTTAACAAAGATTTAATAGTTAATACTTTTTCTGGTTTGTTCATGAAGCCGTTTTTCATGTGTGCAAAGCATCATGGGAAAATAGTATCCATCATTATTGCTCTCCTTTTTCCTGCAAACTGACTTTTTGTGGATGTTTGTCACAGCTCACACGTTGAGCTGGATCCCAGGTCGTCTCTTCTTTATTCCCATTTTCATCTTTCTTCCTCTCCCATAGATCAGAAAACTGAACAGAGCAGCAGGTTTTTGGGGAAAAGTCATTTTTATTAAAAGTCATATACAAAAGGAATCTTCAATGTCAGGTTGCTATAAAACGTCCATATGTACATCATATGATACAGATCAACACGGCTGAATGACACTTTACACTCTCAGTCGAATGGATGTGTGTGAAGTCGACACACATTCACACACACACACACACACACACACATTAAACTGCTTTAAAAACACTGGGTTTACACACGGCACAGGTCAAAACTCAAGACACAACATCTGGAGCTTCACATCAGTTCAGAAAAAAGACACCTGTGTTATTTCATTTGGATGCATAGCTCTGAGTACAATTCTGTGACGGCTCACTTGGTTCCAGAAGAGAAAATAAAACGTCTGTGTTGTGACAAACCTGGAAAATATGTCTGTTCATGCTACGATCCCGGAGCCTCAGCTGCAAATATTCTGACTGTTGGATAAAAAGGATTTAAATTCCTCTTCTACGAGTCTATTCTGGGGAAGAATCATGACCTGATGTTTAATTTAAAACCTTAAAAATATCTGGATTTATTTGTCTGTGTTGCCTTTTTGTTGGCTGACGATTGACTTACGCACGTCTCCTGTAAATATTGGAGTTAATGATAAACTCTGATTGTACTCTTTGCCTGCTCAGACGCTTCCTTCCTGCGTATAAAACTACATTCATCAGGCGGTGTAGTGACGACACACGCAGCCGAGAGGTAGGCTGGGAAACAACCATCCGACTGGTTAAAGTCTGCGGCCACAACCAACAAGCTGCTGTCGCACATTCCCTCCAATTCAAACATCACAGCTGGAAAAGTGAGAGAAGGAAAATGTGTTTGCTGCCCAGGTGGGAGTTTACCTGCGAGGACCAAACACACCTCTCTGGTCCTCATCTCACCATCAGGGAGAAGTTCTGAGAAACCTCCTCTCACCTCGACGGCACGTCAACACTAAACCAAAATGAAGGTTTGCAGCTTAATAAAAGTGCATTTACAGACGTTTATTAATGAAAAGACCAAACTTAACGTCAGTCTGCAAGTTGAGATCCGAGAGCTCAAGCTTTTGAGCTCAAACACTGAGACGTGCAGATGATTCAAACTGGACTTTGTTCCGTGCTTCAACAGTTTTGTCATTAATAAACCTCTTCACACCTTCTCTGATCTGAAGTCGTCTTCGCTTCCACAGCTCGCATTAATGTCTGAACGTAGCTGCAGGTCTCATCACCTGCTGAACGATCATCAAACAAACATCATTGGTCCGAACTCGGCAGCATCTGAACACGGAGCCACAACAAACTGACCGACTAGTGACAAAACCAAAAACACTCAAAGTGAAGCCATCCAGCACGTTAACACAGTTCACAACCAACCGCGAGGAGAAGTTTCTACACGGGAGTAAAAAAATAATCTTATCTGAAGACAAACTATCAAATCTCCTGTTCCATGTTGAAACACTGAAGGGTAAATCGTGTTTCACCCGCTGAGCTCACAAGGCTTTTACTTCTTTTTGTCTTTTTACTGGCAGATTCCTCGGTCCCGTCCGAGGACGCTGAATCCACTAGTGCAACAGGAAGGTAGAGAAATGAAAAGCTGGTTACTGGGTTTGTTGGAGGTCTGGTTAATGTGTGGAAACGCAGACGGCAGCAAAGCAAATCAATGGTTCTTAAGAAAATAAGACTGTAAAGAAGAGTTTGCTCTTGGGAGGCTTTCTCTGTGAAATGGACTTTTTGTTTGTACGTCTCAGGTTGTTGTGGGTCAAAATGAAAACTGTCTGGGCAGAAAGAAAAAGATTAAAATGCCCTGAAAGAAGAACTGTGAGTTCTCTTTGTAAGACTTAATGTTGGTGGTGTTAACAAATGAACTCAGCATTTCGGTTTGATGGTAATTTTCCTCCAGAAAACATAAAAAACTGTCACCTTGGACCCTGAACATCCACATTTTCAAGAATAAAATCCAGCGACCCACAAAATAAAATAAACACAGAAGATTGAGCTGCTTTGAAAAAGCAAAATAAAGATGTTTGACATGTTCCTGTGTAAAGCTGGTTCATGAACCAGAACAAGTTCTCTGTGCTTTTGTTTCAAGCCACTGAACCTCGACCTTCATCCGGTTTTCTACATGAAGGAACATCAGGATCACATAATGAACCTCCAGCCATGAAAAGTCTCACCCGTTCACTTCATGGATCTGCACAAGAGAAGCGAGCTGCTGCGTTCACGTCACGTCAGATTCACTGTTCGGGGGGTTTCGCAGCTCAGACGGATGCTGTTGTGGAATCACTTCGACAACAACAGGGAGACAAAGATTCAAAGTTCTTGTTTGTAGGATTTCAACATCATGATTTGGGCAACTCTCAAACCTTGAGCTGAAATGATTTGTCGACTAGTCAAAGGACAGAAAAATAATTGGCAACTATTTTGTTATTTCATTATTTGTTCAAGCAAAAATACTTAATTATGAAAAAGATTCTTTTGTCTTATGTGGCATTAAAAATGGGCAGATAATTGGATAATGAAAATTGTTAGTTGGACGAGAATCAAAAAGACACCATCAACGTTTACAGACTGAATCCTGCTGCAGCCAAACAGAGAAAACTGATTCACATCCAGGACGTGTGAAACCGACTTAAAACAAATAAACAGGAAATAACAAGTCTAGATCTGCTCAGCTCACTGTCAGTGTCCCTCAGCAGGACTGAGACTGAACCTGTTTTCACCTGGATTGTCTCATTTTACAAAAACTAAACTTGTGCCTTCAGTTTATTCTGACTGTTGTTAAACGTCAGTCACATTATCCACAGGTTGAATTTGTTTTGCTCACATGAGAGTTTCTCTGCTGTTTGCTCCTCACGGCTGAATGAATTCAGGACGACCAGCTGACTGGTTCGTTTCCTGCATCAAGGCCGGCAGCCAATCATGACTGAGAAATCTGAGGCGTGCACCTACGCAGGCGCTTTCACTTCTCGTGTCTGATTGGTTTTCGGGGCTGGGGGGGCGGGACAAACCAACTAATTTACATAGAATCTTATGTGTTTTAGAACAAATGTACATTTGTGATTCAAACTTTTCTATTTCTTTAAAACCAGTTTAGACAACTGTTGTTTACTGTGAACAAGAAACCAAACATTCATTTCTATTTTTGTGTGTTTTCACCTTGAATTCCTTCCCTGCGCCTCCTTTTCATCACGAATGTGCTGTTTCTCTTCTTCTTTGAACTCGTACTCGACATGAACTTTAATCTCAGGTTTAATCAGCTGAAAGAAGAGAGAATCTCTGTGTTTGGACACAGAGTTTCACGAATGACCTTTGCCAAATGCCACAAACTGTGGAGAGACACAGCAAAGAAAACAGGATCTTATTCAACAATCCAGGGTTTATTTTAGAGCTACTTCTCGAGGACAGAACCGGGTCCGTGGCCCCGACCCCGCGTTAGTTTATGGATAATGGTTTGTTCGGGAAACTACTGAAGCAGAACTTCAGATAAATTATGTTTAAACACATTTTTGCTCCTTGTGAGTAAATCTGGTTTTGACAGTGAGACTGTGGGATAATTCATTTCATCAAGTTTCATTTTAGAAAAGTTGATTGTCCAAATTAATTGTTAGATTGTAATAAAAAATAAATATAAGATTTTGACATTTTCATCTGCATTTTAAGATAAAATGCTGGAGCCAGTTTCTTTTACTTGAGCATCAATATTGTGATATTGATTTGAACCTAATCATCCGTCAGTGCAGGACTGGCAGTCGTCCTGTGTTTGGTTTGTTTCAGACGGGACTTGAACGCAGCACGTGGTCTCGGTCCCTTCCAGTCTGTACTGACGGTGTGTTTCGGTGCTGTTGTGTAGTGCCCTCTAGTGGTGATGCGGCAGGAAGTCGTGGCTGTGGCTCCTCTGTATGTAGGCCACCGCGTCCTTGTAAGTGAGGGCCAGCTGGGGCCGGTCGTACATTTCGCTCAGAGCCTGGAACTTGGGGCCCCACCGCGACAGCCTGTCGTACACAAACCCTCCTTCGTCGTCTTCCTCCTCCTCCTCCTCGTTGCCGGCGGTAATGTTTCTGCGTGACGCGGCCGAATCCAGCGAGCTGAGGCTTCCTGCCGACGACCCCGAGCCTTCCACGCACCACACGTGGTACGCGTCCGGCGGGAACGCCTCGCAGTCGTTGTCCGCCTCCCAGATGATTCGCGACACGTAGCTTTTAAAGTCCACGTGAGAGCGCGACCCTGAAGGGGCGTCCAGATAACCTCCTCCGTCGCTCGCCTCCACGTCCCTGCCGGCATGGGCGGTGTAGTTAGCGTAGGTCGTATCACTGGTGTAGCCGTTGGCGGTGGCGTGCTGGTGATGGCGGTGGTGGTGATGCGGGATGCTGAGGTAGGGAGCGCCGGAGCTGCAGGACGAGCCCGACGGGTGAACTTCCTCCTGGGAGCCGGGCGAGGACTTGATGAGCGGGGCGGTGGTGCAGGACGAGGACTGAGACAAACTGGAGCACAGCGGACGCTTCAACTCCGTGATGTCGTATCCGTTCTGGAAGGAGAGGAAGACAAACAGTTGGAGGTATTTAATCACCAGCAGCTCAGCTTGTCTTCTCAAGAGAGTCGAGGATCAAGAATTGTTGAGTTCAGACTTGTTGCATCTCATATTTAATGAATTTTAACATCAAAAACTCAAAGAATGAGGATTTATTTAGAATATTTTTTGACTGAATTTCAATCAAATTCCAAACATCTGTGTGTGTGTGTGTGTGTGTGTGTGTGTGTGTGTGTGCAATCACAAGACACGATTAGAACATTTTGTTGGATTCCTCTGTTGTCCATCAAAAGTTCTAGTTTCAAGCTGTGTGCAGGGTCCTTTCTAAAAAAACTATTAAACTATTATGTAAAAAGTAGAACATAGTGTGTGTGTGTGTGTGTGTGTGTGTATGTGTGTGTGTGTGTGTGTGTGTGAGTGTGTACCTGGTCCTGCTCCCCTCCTCCCTCCTCGTTGTAGTTGAGGATGTTTTCTCGGATGTCCTCCCAGCTCTCGTGCTCAGCGGGGATGTGGTAAACTCCTCGCTTCCTGAACTTGTTACGGCTGCCTTTCTGGTTCCACACCGTCACCGCCACCAGCACCGCTACACACACACACACACACACACACACACACACACACACACACACACACACACACACACACACAGAGTGAGGGAGGAGGACAGTATAAATATGCATCCTTGAGTAAATGTGCTTCTGCACCACCGGGACAGATTTCATTTCCTTCCTGTACATTTGTAGCTCATTAAAGCTTCTCTGTGGAGTCGCGCAGCCTCGATAAACGAGTAACATGTTCGTTTAGACACGTCAGTAAAATTACTCCAAACGGGTGAAAAAGGAGAATCAGTCATCAGCTTCCATCAGTCTGTGGCCACCAGGTCAAATTTAAAATCCCCTTCAAAATGTTTGTCCTCTTCAGCGGGAAGCAAGAGGGCTGATGGGAAATGAAGTCTTAATGTGGAAGAACTAACAATACCACTGGTGGAGAGTGGGGAAGAGCAAAATCATTATTAATTCATCAGATGCATTGATGTTTTAGAAAGGACACAACGATCATTTTGTAAACTTTATGTAACTGAAATCTGTCCATGTCAAACACTGTCTGCAGGTTCATGATCGATGCTGATGGAAAAACACATCGATCTGCTCTTGTGACACGAGTTCAGAACAAAAGGTCTCTGGAGGAGAAGGTTGATTTTACATCACATTCAGTTACAGTTTACACACTTGACCTCTGACCTCTGAGTTTAAGTTGATTTGACTAATAAGAGTGAAAAAAACTTTCATTTGATTTTATTCTACATCGGTCAAACACATGAATGTGTGTATTCATATTAAAAGTTAACTGCAGGTCATGTGGTAAATGTTTACAATAGGAAGACAGTAAAAGCAGAAACCATGACCCACAGATCAGAGCTGGTGTTTGTCTCATTGATATTCTTTCTTCTGTCTCTAAGTTTGCTTCAGTTACTGTGCGCGTTGCTCTTTGTTAGATTATCATTGCTCATGTTAACAAGTTGCTTCTTCTATTTATTTATTTCCAAAAAAGGGGAAATAAAAATGCATCACTGCCTGTGAGTCAACAAGAAGCTGCTCCACATGCAGTGTTTAGAACAGGATGTTTCAGACAGTATATGGATATAAGTTTAATCTCTTAACTTACTAAGACAGTAAAAAGTGCTTCGTTTCAAAGTTCATCTCAGTTCAGGAAACGTTAACTTCATACATAATTCATTCTCTCGTGTCTCTTACCGAAGAAGACGAGCAGACACATGCTGATGGCCAGGATGGAGCTGGGGCTGAGGGCAGCCAGCCGATGACCTTTGACCTGTCCCAGCTCACAGCGCTGACCCTGAACCCCTCCTGACACCGGCACCGGTAGCTGTCGGCCGACAGCGCCTGGCAGATGGCGCCGTTGCGGCAGGAAGTGGGTCCGCAGGGCGACGGCACACAACGCTGCTGACCTGAGTCGTCTGTCACTGTCACCTGACCGCCGGGACACCTGGGAGACAACGGAGAGGGACGGAGGGACGATGAGTTAATGACGTCAGAATAAACTCAGAACCTTTAAACTAGTGGAGGGTGAGTCGGGACACGCGTTCAGTCCGTTTGGACGTGTCTTCACCTGCACTGGTGTTTCCTCCACAGGTCGATGCAGCGCAGCGGGCTGCGGCAGGGCTGGCTGCTGCAGGCCTCGCTGGAGCAGCCAGAGGTGACGCCCCGCCTCTCCAGGACTGTCGCCAGGTCCCGGCTCTGCCCATCCAGAGGCAGGACCTGACCGTTAAAACGGACGTCCCGCAGACAACCTGGAGGAGGAAGCAACTGGTTCAGTTGAGTTTGGTTGAGTGACGAGTTTGTAAAGGGTCATGTGACTGCTGAAGGCGGCCACTTTCAGGATTCACTCATTTGTCGAATCAGTGTGAACAAGTGATGTCAGAGATAACATGTGACAGACAGGTGGATGGATGGAGACTTATCTCAACAACTTTTCTTTGATGGAAACCTGTGTGATCAGGAGAATCCAGATCGTGATCTCACCCTGAAAGTCGGACTTGTCTCCAGCGTTCGGGCCGTTGCCGACCATCAGGCCGGCCGGGTGAACCACGATCTCCCTGTGGCTCCCCAGCCGGGCCTGGACCTCCCTCGAGCCGCCGCCCTGCTCCAGCCGCAGGGTGAACAGGTTGTCGTGGCGGGTGAGGCTGACCGGGACCCACTGGCCGATGTCGACCCGCTGGCCCGGGAGCCGCAGGGCGTGAGCTCCGTCACCAAGGTTGGCCCGAACAGAGAGGTGACCCTCCATGATCTGAAAGAGACAAAGAAGGTAGCAGCATATTGGATCTGAAATGTGATCAGTACTTGAGTCCGTCCTGTGTGAGACGTGTCTGAGGAGAAGTGACGAATGCTGTTTAAACTGTGATAAACATGTGATGACACCAAAGGTCAGGTAACGATTGGCTGACAGACGGACTGACCTCCAGGACGATGTACTCGTCGGCCTCCCGGGACGTCACGGAGAGCAGGGTGCCCGACGTGGCTCTGGTTCGGAGGAGCAGCTGGATGTTTGTGCGGCGAGAGCTGCCGCCTCCTCTGAGCTGATAACGCACGACGCTGCCCGAGTCGAAGGAGAACTCTGGGACGGCTGAGGGAGGAGGGAGAGTCACGTGTCACATCAAAGTAATCTATATAATCTGATATGTGATTGGCCAACACAACATGTTACCACACAACGTTGCCCTGTCGACAAACTTTTTAGCTCGACGAGCCTGTTTTTTATTTTTTGCTGGCCTCATTGAAATGAATGAGGAGGTTGTAATATGAGGTAATGATGTTGGTCTGAACACTGCCTTAGATTATATTTAGACAAAAACTGATGGATGAAATGGAGTCAAATATCTAAATTTCCATTCACACACACACACACACACGCACACACACACACACACACACACACACACACACACACACACACACTGTCAGGGTCCCTCACCCCTGTCACACTTGTGTCCAGTGTATCCTGCGTGGCACTCGCAGCTGAAGGAGCCCCAGTCGGCGAGACAGGAGGCTTCAACGCCGCAGGAGGGACCGGCCGCCGTCACACACACCCCGTCTGTCAGCCTGCACCCAGGGCTGCTGTCCACGCTCTCACCTGGAGACGCCAGGTCGTACACCTGAGGGACAGAAGGAGGCATGAAAGATGATTATCGTGTTCTCTGTTCGACCATCATCATCGCTGCAAATCACTTTCCTCCCTCCTTTATGAAAGAGCCGAGTGCAGCTGACACAAAATGCCCGCTGCCCCGAGTCATGTGATCCAGGCGCCGCTCACAGCCAACATGATTAGAGGAGTTTTTTTTTCATTCTGTAGTTTCCTCCTTTCAGTCTGAAATGCAGTAAGACTGAATTTGACATGCACTAAATGTCTGAACATGCTCATTGTTTTCGGTTGGCAGCCGTGCAGCACTTCCATTCTGTGGTGTGTCAATCCACCTTAACGCATGAACTCCAGAATGTGTTCTGAATTTCTGAAGGAATCAAGAAAGCAGCTCTGATTACAGAAGACGGTTACGGTGGATTATGCTTCTCTTTCTTTTAATGTTTTGAAAGCAGCTTTTTTTTGTCGTGAAAATTTGCCCATGTGAAAGCTAATGAAAAACTGAGAGGGTTCATCCTCCAGCGAGCATGAAGCATTTTCCCTGTAACTGATGTGTATAAGTGGAAATGTTGTCCTGATGGTCACTGAACATTACGGTTTATACTCTGGGAATCATGAACGGCCACAGTGAATTAGATGGAAATCTAATAGTAGTTTGCTCGGGACCAAAGTTTAAGATCCTCACAGCTCAGTGTTTGTTGGCAAAACTGAAGTCAAAGACGCCACTTTTCCAAACCGTTAACCGTTGAACACTAAACATGTTGCACACTCTGAAAATATGACGTCCATTTAAAGGCGGCAGGCGTGCGAGGAGCAAGGACATGATCCCAACTGAGCACAGGAAACAACCCCAAAACACAAGGGATTGTGGGTAGAGGAGAGCAGATGCTCTTTCTCGGGGAATATTTCCGGTTGTTGAGGTTTTCACTGAGCAGCAGAAGGAACCACAGCAGCTCGTTTAGTTTCAGGAGGACGAGGAGGAAGGTTCTTTTCATTTATATTATATTTTGGACTGTGATGTTGTGATGTTGGCCTTGGCTGATGAGCCAATCTCACACCACCATCTGTCCAACCGCCGTCCCCCAGGCGCACACACACACACACACACGCACACACACACGCACACACACACACACACACAGTCCTCACTAAGGAGTTCAGAGAAATACAAGTAAATATATTCATGCACAAACAAACACAAACACACAGACTTACAAGCACTAATACTGCATTTAAAAACAAGACTCACACACTGAGGAAATACTAATGATCTATGGGACCGAAACACACACACACACACACACACACACACACAGAGCAGTGTTACCTGACTGTCCACCACCAGGTTGCGGATGCAGCCGGTGAAACTGCGGTAACGTCGATGAGGAGATGTTTCCTTCATTCCTCCCAACTGAAGAGGCTGGAAGACATTCAGATACCTGAGGAGGAGGAGGATGAGAAAAAAGAGAAGACGAGGAGGAAGGAGGCAGGTAGAGCCGTCAAATATGGGAGAAGAGACAAACAGAGATTTAGTCTTTTTATTAATCGTTTTATAAATTGACAGTAAATATGCGGAGACGTGGATCTTGTGTCTCCAGGTTGGTTCTCACCTCTGGTTTCCAGGCGTCTCTCCTGCAGCTCTGCAGCCGGACTCGTCCGTCTCCTGATTGTCCCCCCCGACACCCTCCACCTCATTCACTGCCACCCCCCCACACTGGTCCAGGATCAGCTGCACGGCCTGAACACAGAGACGCCTCGGTCAACCACTCTGCACCAAGGTCACCATGTGATCCTTCTCTGCCTCTTACTTTACATGTGTCCTGCTTTTCTTCTTTGATGTTTTTATTTGCTGTCGTCGTTCATCCTCATGAACAAAGATAATCTACAGAGCTTAGTGGACAACTTGGCCTTTAATTACATCACTAAAAGAATTTCAAAATGATTTTAACTGTTGAAACAAACTGATTTGTGTCAAACATGAAACTATATCACTGCATAAAATAAAAATATAGGCATCCACATGTGCTTCATTTTTATTCAATTCAATTCAATTCAATTCAAAAAACTTTATTTATCCTTCAATTATATCAATTATGTATTCTAAAACTTACTGTAATCACCTGTATTCTGTGAAAAATAATCAATATTGAATAATCAGCAACTAAAAGACAAAGTTAAAACATCCACCCTTCATCCATCCATCCACCACTCGTCCGTCTGTCCTACCTTTCCGTCACTGATGATGTCGAGACGATGCCAGCGTCGGTCGGTGACGGTGGATTTGGGCGGGAGCTGCAGGGTCAGTGTTCCTGATCCGTGGTTGATACTGAGAGCTGGAACCCCGTTCCTCAACTCTGGATGGGAGGATGAGATTTTCAGTTTTCTATTTTCCTGCTCACAGTAAAACCACATGAGTGACCTGGAGTGGCCTTAATGCAAAATCCTAAAACTTCTCATCACAGACAGGACAAAGAGCTTCCATGAACAAAACATGTTGATTCCTCCTGCTTTGTTAATGTAAAGCTCCAGCTAATACAAGAAAAATGTGAAGTTCCAGAACATCTGGTACCTGAAACATGAGCGAAAACCTCTCTGTGTGTAGTCAGTACAAAAATCTCACAATGTTTGATCAGCGTTTGTAACCTTTGTCTTTTTTTAGAATCTGTACATGGATGGTCATTCTTGACCTTTGGGAACGATATATGGTGAAAAGAAAACAAGCCCAAAGATCCACAATGACTCAGAGCTTTTAACAGCGTCTCACTCAGTCTTCATTCAGTAAATGGAGCCGACCCAGGTGTCGTCACATGAACAAAGATGAACGAAATGTGACACGATGTGACCGAAGGTTCACATTTAGATCACTGGGTGGAACACAAGCCAGCTTCATTCGCTGAGTGACGACAGTGAGAAGTGGTTGAAAGCTCAGGATCATTAGTAAGAGGACACTGAGTGTCTTCACAAAATATCTCAGAATCGATCATATCAAATGAAAACTGTGGTTTAACTGAAGAGATTCCTTTGTTCTGCAGATGGTGACGTGTTGGGGACGTTTGGATTTATCTGACATCGGTCCTGATGCCACGTGACCAAACCTCCGACCTCGACATCACTTCTCTGCATCGCTGTGTAAACGCCTGAATCCCATCAGCAGCTGCGGGAATCCACTCAGTCAATCTGTGTGTGTGTGTTTTCCAATCTCCTCTCAGCTGCTGTGCAGATCAGATGTGACCCGATCGACCTCACGGCCGTGATATCGAACAGGCCGGTGAGAAATGCTTCACAGTGATCAATGCTGCGGCCATCTTTGATTTTCCACTCCCGGACCCACGTACCAGCGGCCCGGGTTCAATAATTACATAACTTGAATGCCACAAGATTATGCAAGAAGTGTTTGAAAGGCCATCTGCAGGCTAATCCGCTAACACCACACCAGGACCGCCAGGAGCTGACATTAGAGTTTATGAAGCTCTTTGTCCACTGAGAAAGTGTCTTTAGAGTTGGTTCACACTTTGTGTTTGTTGAAAAGGACGAGCGGCATGTTCCCACCGGCACTGTGAGATTAGCATGTTTGTTAGAGAAGAGAACGAAATTGAAAATAACTTTTAGCAAACAGAGTTGTCAGTGTTGTCAGAGCAGCAGAGGAGCCACCCAGCGACTACAGGAACAGCCTCCGATCTAATGCTGGACTGTGTCATCAATGTACGTATCATCGTCAATACTTTTGGTGCAGAGCAAGACGTTGAGACAACAATGTCATCATGATATGTGGTTTTGATATTCAGGTTCGAGGTCCAATGAACCAGACCAGAAGTTCCCATTCGATTATTCTGCTGAATCAGTTCTGTTCTTCACTGGTTTCATCATCCTGCTGCCAGGTTTCATGTTCTCTCTCTTTCCGGTTGGTTTTGGACCATCACATTCTGGATTCTGTCCAATCATCCTGTGGTCTTTGACTAGGTTTCAGACCTGTAAAGACCTCTAATACAAGGCCAACAGAGGGGGATTCTAGTCCCTTGACCAACACTTTGATCCACAACAAGGGTGGTTCAGATTCTCACTGAAGTTACTGTATTTAGACAAACCTTCTCTGGATTGGACACAGTCTTGTTCAGTTGCTCAGTGTCGACTGAATTGCCTGAGAAACTACATGTTGGTCTCCAGTAACAACAGATAAAGAGCATCCAGGTGTTGTTCTGTCCAACACTTTCATATTGTGGAAAAATGGAACAAGCAAGACCGTCATGACTTAAATGTAGAATAAAAAAATTACTCGTCACCTTCTATTTGAAAATGTTGACTGTCTTGTAGTTACATTGCCTTCTGGTCTATTTTCTGCTGGAGTGTGAGTAGAACTTACTCTCTGTTTTTGGCCCTGGAACGAAGCCCTAATTCTATGATTTACTATTGATGCTATGCAGTGTTTTGGAGATGTTTGGAGCTACTGGAAATACTGTGAACACGAAGCATGACGTTTATCCAGTTAAATGTCTTTCTGAATATCACTAATAAAGAATGTGGACTCTGGCTTGGACTCTTGGAGCTTTACACTCAGGCGCCTCAGCAGTAAGCTCACCGATGGCGATGAAGTCCTCCTGCTCCCCAGAGTGGGCGGGGCCGAGCGGCCCGTTGTACAGGAGCAGCCCGTTTGCCGACTCGGCCAGGAACTCCAGAGAGATGTGGCTCTGGAAGCAGGGCATGATGGGAGGGAACCAGGCGTAGCCCTGACCGCCGAAGCTGTGTTTGGTCTGCTGGCACTCAGGCCCGTCGAACATGGGAGGACACTTACATCTGAGAGACAGAAGACAGAGTTTATTCACTTGATAATCTTACCAACGTCTGTAAATAAAAATAATCCTGCTGGTGATGCAGAAGAAGAAGAAGGTGTTCAAACACACCGAATTAATTTCATTCTATTTCTATCTATCAATACCAGGTTCCAAGAAATATCTTTCAGGCCTCAGATTCTCAAACACACTAAAGACATGACATCAGTGGTACTTTGGTCCTGGTCAATATCTAAAACTAGATAATACATTACAGACATTAATTACATGACCTGAGAGACACAAACTGGCAGAGACAGAAACCTTGACAGACACACTGTTAATTACAAGTAGCTGTGGTTTATCTTTGTTGGTGTTAATAGGATGTTTTGGGGGTGAAAGAAGGAGAAAATGAGAGCGAAGGAGGAAGAACCATGTGTCAGATTTAGCAGCTGAGATGTGGCATTCGATATTCGAACCATTAAAATGATGAGACAATTCAAACACTCTACATGCAGCTGAAAACGAGACTTTAGAGGATTAGAATTCTCGTATTAAAACTTCAAAAGCTCTGACAGATTCACTTCAATTTACAAATGTGAAATCTGTGCTGGCTTCAGATGGTGATATGAACAGTTCAGGGCTTGAATCTGCTTGACTTGAACCAGCAGGCTTCTGTTCAAAGGTGAAAACCACAGAATCATAAAGCTGCTTCGCCACCCACCTGTATCCCAGCGGTCCGTCCTGGCAGGTGCCCCCGTTGAGGCAGGGGTTGGCGGGGTAGGCGGAGCAGGGCAGGTGGATGGCCTCTCGGGCCCGGCAGCCACATCGAGCCGTCGCCGAGGCCGACAGCGACACCAGGGAGGTGTTTCCAGAGCTGAGAGCCAGCGGAGCCTGACTGAAAGACACGACGGTGCTGCAGCCTCCGGACTGACTGCAGTCTGTGGACGGACAGACGTCAACACCCACCTGAGAGATGGACACGCCCAACATGGCCTCCATCTGCGAGGGTCAAAGAGAACCAAAAATTAAATCCAGCACAGCACAACGAGCTAACGGACAGCACAGGATAAGACTAATGAACTAGCATGAAGCTAAATAAAACTATAGATAACAGGAAAGAAACTAACAGAAGGATTAAAGTAAACGTGCGCTAACTGAAACTAAAAATGAAAGTTGAGCTCTGTTTGAACAAAACAGAGAGTTTGGGAGAACGACAGCAGCTCTTTGATCAAACGTCGACCTGCATCAACGACACCTGAATTTACTCTTAATGTTATTTATGCACTTTGGTGTTTCTCTGCCATTTTCCCTCCTGTTGAAGTTTCGCTGTCATTCGCTCTCTGTTGCCAAATTCAGCCGTTTCCCTGCTTGTCATCTCGATTCTTCCCTCTCGTTTCGTCTTCGCGGCTCAGAGGTTTTTCATCAGGGTCCCTCGGGGTTTCTTGTCTCTCTCCGACTGTGTGAACTTGAATTTTTCGGCTGACACTCTTTTCCCACAGCAACTTACAGTGACTCCCAGTTTCTGGCTCCTGAACCAGTTTCAACATCATCGTTTTTTTGTATTTGTCTGACATTCTTGTTCTAAATCAGCCCAGAATCTTTTCCTTTTAACGTGAGATAATTAAAGATGCACCAAAGTTATTTTTAATCACCGTTTGCTTTGTAGCTCTTTGGTATTCATATTTTATTCTATTGTTGTAATTGTCTTGTTATGGGTGTTTGAAATAAGTTGCTTCACAGTGTGAGATGAGCTTCACTGAAACCGTCACTTTGACAGGACACGTGACGGCTTCAGAAACTGACCTTTGACCTTCTGGCCAAAATAATCAGTTAATATTTGCTCCTTATGTCGCTAATTTCCAGCATTTTAGCATTGATTTTACGTGCAAATGGAGATCAGTCATTTTTAAAATGAAATTAATTAATTAATAATCAAAATTATCTGTGAAATTTTTTTCATGTATTTTTACTTAAGTTACATTTTGAAGGCAGGAGAGCAGAGTACTTCTACAGTGTGGTATCTAAAAAGATCTGAGTACTTCTTCCACTGCTGGGTACTTGAATATGACTTGCTCAGTGTGTGTGTGTTTGCATGGTTCACTGACTGTCACCACCTTCCTGCCTCTCACAGCACTGACCTCAGGTCAGCAGCTGCTCTCAGGCTTTTAATGGATCTGAAATATTCATATACACATATACGTGTGTGCGTGGGAATCTGTGTGTATATGTATCATATGAGCAGCGAGTCGCTCGAGTTACGTGTCCACGTTTCAATGTGTGACCTCTGTATTTAACCTCTCACATGCATGTGAGATGGAGCGTTAAATGGTTTACAGTGTGTGTTAAGTGTCTCTAAGTGCTGAAATGTCTGAACGTGTGAATGTGATGTTTAATTGATGTGTAATTAATGTATCATCAATGAATGAGCTTGTTTGTCACATAGAACACAAATTATGTTTTAGGTCACTTTCTGGCCTTTAAAACGTGCTTCAGTTTCATTTGAGCTAAAATCTAAAATAATTTCAACCTCCTATAGTTTTTAAAAAGTGAGATAATCTTATTATGCTGAATTAAAAACAGAAACCTAATAGAGAGATAAATAGGTTTCTTGTTTTTTATAACTTCTTTAAGTCTTGATTTCCCCTTAAATTTCAAAGTAAGTTTCTTAAATATTCCAAAAAACATTACTACTCAGTATCATATATGTTTTGTATGAACTTGCTTTGATTCAAGCCTGAATGTGTTTTTACATCACTGCATATTCTCGAAGTCTTGCACATAACTTTCACACTTTATGTTTTGGACATTTGTCTTAAAAGACTTTGGGAATTTAAAATAGAGTTCTGTGGGCTTGAACACAGTTTCCTGCTAAAATGTGTTCTGATTGAACCACAGGCGAGACAGAAACCTGGAAGTACACAAAAGACAACATTCAAAACATGTTAAGACCATTTTCCATTTTCAACTCTCTCCTCACCTTGGCTTTGTTCGCCGCCACGTAGCCGTGCAGCTTCTCAGTCTTGTAGTACGGCGAGCCGCGAGCAGCAAACCAGACATCGAGCGCCTTCTCTCCTCGCTGGCCGGCGTCAGCCACAGAAAAGGTCTGGACGTTTTCCGGCAAAGTCTGCAGGAGTTCAGCCAACATTCGACCCAGACGGGAGAAACGACTCTCCTCTCCGCCACTACTGCTAAAAAACTCCTCCACCGTCAGATCTGGAAGAAGATAAAGGAGAGTTAACAGATTTATATACTGACTTTATAAACCTTCAGGACAATCATCAGCGGCGTGAACAAGCACTGGGCAGATGGAGACATAATACTACGAAATGAAGAGATGCTAAAATCCAAAGATAAGAAGGAAAAAATTAAAGAGAAAAAGAACCAAAAAGACAGAATAAATCTGAAAAATGAAGAGAGCAGAAAAACTGAAGAGAAGACGAGACAAGAGTAGACAGGAGAAGAAGAACTGGGAGTGTTTTTTTCCCATCATGCCTCTTGGTGCTGATGGAGCCTCGGGGAACTGACAGCCCTCAAACTGGGACCCAGCGGCACTCTGGGATACGCCACATCACTTCCCTTCAGTTACAGCTACCAGGGCACCCAGTGGGCGTGCACATGTGCATCTGGTGTCAGTGAGTTCAGTCGTTATCAAGCAATTTCAAAATCTTCCAATAATAATCATAGTTTTTATGTTAGGTTAAAAAGTGTATTCTGATGTTTTGACACTTTAACATCATCGTCATCATCATCACTGTGGGACTCACTCATCATGCGAATGGAGGCGGAGTTTTGCAGAGCGTCCTGCTGCAGCTCCCTGACGTCCACCTGAGCCGTGGAGGTGACGTCGGGCCAGGTGCGGTCCGACACGCGCACCTGCAGGCGGTACGAGCCTGGAGGAGCCCCCTCCCTGATACTGAGCTGCCCTGAGCTCTGGTTCAGACTGAACAACCTGAGAGAGAACAGGAAGGTCACTTCAAATGTTTTATATTTCAGAAAAACAACCTTCAACGTGTTATCTCAGTTTGGAGTTGAAAGAAATGCAAAGAATACATCAGCTGAGGTCGATCAGTCGGACATAAAGGGACAAAAATTAGTTGTACGGCTTCAAAAAGCCACATCTCACCTACAGACACTCTCATGTCTGTCCATGCATTTATGGTCTATCTGAATGGGCCACCCAACATCTGATCCTCCTTCATGACCGTCCTGACAATTTAACTAAATTTACTATAAACAAAACAGGAATTTGAAAAGCAAATGTTTTTAAGCCTCATACAAAAAATACTGATTCAATTCAGATAGAACAAATATTGTATTTGTAGTGATTCAGATTTGGGAACAGAAAAGCAGAAATAAAGTTATATGACCTATAATATTAAGGCAAAACACAAGGGTTAATCGGAAGAAAATGTCGGACAAGCAGCAGTTGGTTAAAGTCTTTCTCAGATGAGATTCCTCAGATCAAACTCTGACCAGATGTTCTGCCCGGAGGTCTGTGGTTCGACCTGGATCCACATTCTCGATCGGGACAAATCTCTGCTCTGCTGCTCCGGGGAGTCGATCCCAGGCCCTGTGGCCCGGGTCCAAACCTGGTCCTGAACATGTGCCATCAGGCTCATGTAGCTGTTTAACCTCTTTACACTGCGGCGACCTTCAGAGCTCAAACCAGACGGGTTAATTAACCGCGTCTGAATCGAGGCCAAAAAGCGTCAAACCTGCGCCGCTGCTGCAGGGGAGGCTGCCGCAGAGCTTCTCCTGGATTTATGTCACGCTTTAAAGATTCGAAACCCTGCAACACGGCACCTCACTAACAGGAAGTAAATGAGAGGATATAATGTGCAGATCAATCCCAAACAAATTACTGTCGGCTGGAGCAGGATGCTGACGTCTTTATATGTAATGTGCTGTTTCTTGTCTTGATTTCCTGTGAGGTGACATGTTATTATTGGCCCACTGGGGCTGCCTCATCTGAACGCTGCACTATTTCTTATTTTTCCTCTAGTTTGTATCACTTCTATATGTAAATTACTTGCAACCTAAACCTGATCCATACTCTGAACAAATTGCCATCTGCCGGCTGGAGTGACGAGCATCTATGCATCTCAGGAGCATCTATGGTAATTCTCCAGCGGTTCCTTTGTTCTCGGCCGTTTCTTGTCGTCTCTTGTCGTCCCTCCTTATAGGTATCTCGTTAGAAGAGAAGGTGGCAGCGAGCGCAATCAGGCTCTCCTTTCAACGCGCCCGCATGAAGCCTCGCCTCATCAAACAAAACGAGCGCGCCCTCGCCGTGCTTCACTGGGAATTTTCAATACCGCTGGTTATGAAGTATTAATAGCACTGTTCCTGACAAGTCAGATCCCCTTCTCTATCCCTCTCTCCTCCCCGTCCTCTGCCCTTTCATTCTCTCTCTCTTTCTTTGTTTCCCCTTCAAACTGCCTTTTCCTCTGTCCCAATTTTCCTTTCTCCTCATTGTCGCACCGCACCTTTGTACTGTCGCTCCCTCTCTATTTTAAATCTGTCAGTTCCTGTGCCGTTCTTTTATTTTCTCTCTGTTTCTTTATGCATCTCTTGCAGCGTGTCACATGAGAGGGGACACTTTAAGAAGGAATCTTTTCTGCTTTAGCTCCAACTCATCTGAAAACAGCTTTACATCTGCCATTAGCTGGATGCTTTTATCCAAACTACTCACAATCTGCCCGACAGGAGTGTGCACACTTACAGTAACGATGGTCCAAATGGCAGCGTGATGGCCTTCCTCTTCTCCTTCCACTACTCCGGCTCTCTGACTTATTGCCTCGCGGCCTCGCTCTCCTTCAAAGCCCTCTACCTGTCTTTTCCTCAACGCCGACATGCCTAACTATATCTTCCCCACCTCTACTTTCACCCACATCACTCTCTGTTGCATGTCACCTCTCAGCCATCTCAGAGTTTTCACCATAAGAGATCAAAGTACCTGGATGGTTTGCCTTCGAACCGGTACACCTTCTCACTCCAGTCATCAAGGTCGGGGGATTGAACTCGTCCGAGCACCGTTGTCGGGAGAATACCTGTCAGGAGGTGGGAAGTAAAAGACAAAAAAGTCAAAAAATGCACTGGCTTTGAGAGGAATTAGTTTTGAGTGCAGTGATCCCTGCGGTAAAACCCAAATATTAAGAGTGAAGGAAAGAAAGTGGAGGCTTCTTTAAGGAGATAAGGTGGCGGGCGACGCCTCATTGGCACGCACAGTCATGGTTTGACAGCACAGCAGGAAGACGTGCACACATTAGAATCGCTCGCACAGTGTTTTTCCCCCTCTTCCCAAAAAAGCTGAACGCAGCGCTGTAATCTCTTTAGCCGTGAAATCAGCTGCCTTTTAAAAATGGCTCCTGTTTATATGCCCGTCAAACCTGGGACTTAAGCTGGAGTTAATTGTTTGCTTCATGGCATGTTGTTGAGCTACGTGATGGATTCCTATTAGCGGGTTAATGTACTTTCATGTGGAAAGGCCTCGGTGAGGGAATCCACTAAAAATACATTACAGAAAACCTTAGTTTTTCCAGCAAATTACAGGAGGCTGACAGATGGTATGAAACGCTAAATAAGTGATGTGGGCTGGAGCGGGAGGCTGCGAGCAGTCGACTGTGACAAGTACAGTCTTAACAACACGAGCGCAGAGCACTCAGGAGGTGGTGGGAGGAACACCACGGGACCTGAAGGTTAAAGGACCAGTTTGAATCCCTCAGATCAGCTGGTGAACTCTGGATGATGTCTGACAAATGTTCTCTTGTCCAGTCTGAAAGGTGCACTGGTCCTGAATCAAGGAAGGTCGACAAGTAACAAAATAACGGTGAAGTAGTGGCACACAATGACTCTAAAAAAATCAGAAAAAAAATCTAAACGAATTGTTAAGTTGTGTAACTGTGAACGACACAAGTGAGAAAAAATATTTCAGCAACTACAGTTTGTATTTTGTAGCCGTTCACTTTGATCTCCCACGAAATCAGAGAAGAGCCAGGGGCCCGTTTCACATAACAGGGTTTTTTCATGGGCCTGGGTTGGCATGCTTCACTGGTGCCATGCCAAGTCAAGCTGTGATGACATGCGTTTCTACTACAGCCTCACAGCAGGGGGGGGGCCACACTGTGCTGCTGTGGTCCTGCTTGGTGGCAGAGCTGACCACGGTCGACCAGTGATGGTCTCCTCCTCTTAGCTGTGTCCTCAGTGGCTGAACTCAGGAGTGTCTGTGCTGGAGACTACAAGAAACATCCCTTTCTCTATAAATCAGGTAGGAAAAAACAGAAAAACAGACCCTCATAACTGTAGACGATGAAGTTGGTGTGTCCTGGTGAGTGAGGGTGGTCATTCCTGTCACCAATGATGACCGTCAGCGTGCTGGTGGAGCTCATTGGAGGAGAGCCACTGTCAATCATGAGAATTGGGAGGTGGTATTCCTTTTGCCGCTCACGGTCGAAGGTCCGGAGGGCTGTGATGGCTGCGCTGCCATTTCTAAAGTCGGTTAAATTGAAGTTGGTGGCGTCTGAGGTGAGCATGAGAAGCCGTATGGAGAACGGGCCACCGTTGGTGGAGGTGTCCCGGTCGGTGGCGTGAAGGAGGAGGGAGGTTTCATTCATTCGAACCGCCTGGGGTGCCGGCGTGTTCTCCCAAACAACAGGCTTATAGGGGACCTCGAACTCTGGCCCATTGTCATTAATGTCTAGTATGGTGACCAGGACGATGGCAGTGCCAGTCAGGGGTGGACTCCCAGCGTCTGTGGCAAGGACCATGATCCTGTGCTGAGAGATTTTCTCCCTGTCCAGAGAATCGGCCACTACCACCCAACCAGACTGGTCCACCAGAAACTGACTGTAGGGGTCAGACTCCTTTGAAATACTGTAAGAAAAGCGTCCATTTTGGCCTGAGTCTAGATCAGACGCTGTAACCTGAGCAACAATTGTCCCCACAGGTACGTCTTCAGACATGGCAGGTGACTCATAGAATTGTGGGAAAAATATGGGGGCGTGGTCATTGGAGTCTTCCACCTGAACAAGACAGTAGGCCAAGCTGAAGAAATCTGCATCTTCAGCCTTCAGGGTCAGATTGAAAATCCTCTCATGGGGCTTCTCAAAGTCCACCTTCTTCTTCAGTTTAATCACGCCACGTCGGTTCACTTTGTCTGTCTCCACAAAGAACTTCCTGTCTTTGTCACCGCCGACGATGCTGAAGGTTACCACGGCATTCTCACCCTCATCTCCGTCTGTGGCAGAAACTACGAGAACCTCACTGTTCACCTCCAGGTCCTCTGTCACCTGAACATCGGAGGACACAGCAGAATTATGATTAGCGGTGATGTTGAAAGGTGATAAATGAGTGTTAATATTGTGTTGTCTTTCTTTTCTTAATGCCTTTAAATTGCCTTGAGGTATAAAAGACACTATACAGATAAACTTGCCTTCCCTGTGTGGACTCACCTGAGTAGTGTAGAGCCTCTGAGTGAAGACAGGTGGGTGGTCGTTGACATCTGAAACCATGATGGTGGCTGTCCCTGTTCCTGCCAAACCCCCTCCGTCCCTGGCCTCCACCACCACCAGATACCGCTCCTCCGCCTCCCGGTCCAGGGAACGTAGAACCGTGTAGATGGTCCCTGTGCTGGCGTTGATGGAGAACAGGTTGAGGTTAATCTCGTTGCGGACGTTCTTGATGATGCTGTAGGTTAGCATGGCGTTCTTGCCCTCGTTGGGGTCATCCAGGTCCATGGCACGCATCTCCATGACAGAGGTGTCAGCGGGTGAATTTTCAGGCACTTGGCCGACAAAACATCCGTCTACCTCCAGTGCCGGGCACGGGAAGAAGGGTGCGTTGTCATTGACATCCCGGACCTCTAAGAGCACATCAGCAAACCCTGTGAGTCCGGCCCCTCCTTCATCTGTGGCGAGGACGAGGAATCTCCAGGCCGGGCGCTCCTCACGGTCCAGGCGCCTTTGGGCATAGATTCTTCCGGTTCGTTCATCAATGGTGAACTCGCCACCGGCGCCCTGGCCATGGAGGGAGTAGCGGAGGGCGGTCTGGTCGGCCTCCTGGTCCGGATCTGTGGCTGACACCTGCAAAGGACAGAAAAAATCCAAAGTGAGACAAACATGAACACGAACCCTCTCGATCTCTGCTAGAAGTCTGCGAATCATTCCAAACTGAAAATATGATGTGGTCTATGACTGCCTTTCGACTGTTTTTCAATCCTGATTCATGACAAAAAAATGAGTTCAGGTGAAGCGTACTGAAACTTTAATGCCCATCAGAAGTGCTTAACTCTACAACCAGGCTGAAAACACTTACGTTCTCTATTTGACAAAATCTTATGGCCCAGAAGAAGGAAAATTTTGATCATGCTGTTCATGATCATTGTGGCCTCACAGATGGGAATTTTAAATTGTTTTTGTGCACGAAATTCTCCTTGACAATTCTTTAAAAAACAGTAAATAGGTAAAAGCTAAGAATTTAAGCACAAAACTTCAACAAGTTCAGATACTTAAAGTCCTTTAAACTTAGTTAAAGTCTTCTAAATTGGTGATATTGAAAGACCAACTCTAAAAACAACCAATATGTGAAAAACAATCACCCACAAAACAGCGGCGCCACGTTCTCTTGGTAATAAAATAGATTTCATTATGAATGAAATGAAACACGGTCGCTGGCTGTCACAAGCAGCAACATTGACTTTTCGCTCCAATTGAATAACATTCTTCCTCTAAAGGAACTACTGCTTTTTGAGGTGTTTCTAATCAAAACAGTTGAATTGCTTTTTCATTATGTACAAATGTCAAGCCCAGCAAATAGGACACGAGGCAGGGAGCTGATTGCAGCGGCTGCCCTGCAACACAGGAATAAACATTTCTCTGTTGCTTTGTCCTGTTTGCTTAATTAACCTGCTTCCTGCTATCTCTGTGAACGAGGGGACGAGAGCGGCGGCGGCGACACCAGCTCTCACATCTGTCACCGCGACACACAGTGCAATTAAAAGTTAATAGACGCCAACAAAAGCAAGAAGAAAGTACACTTTTAGCCTTTCTTCTCCTCTTTTCTCACCAGAGGGTTTGTTTACAGAAGCCTTTGAAGTTTCCTCCCCCCTCCCGCCGCCGCCTCCCCCTGCTGGCGCTCTGCACTCCCTGACAACGTGACGCAGGTAGACAATATTGAAGATGAGCCGTCGCGGCGCCACAGAGGAGGCTGCCGCGCAGGTGAAGTCAAAAAATATTCATTTCAAATTGGATTTTCCCCTCCGTTCACTATCTGCTGAATTGTATTAATACACAGGGCTCAAAGCGGCGCGTTCGAGGGAGGGGCCGGCCGACCGGGCGCCGCAAAAACTGTTGAGAGAGTTAGAGAGGAACCGAGCGTATATCAAATCAATTCCAGCAGGCGAGGGGAAGCAGGCCCGGGCTGAGGGCTCGCTGACACTCGCCTCTCTGACGGGGATTACTCTCTGCCCTCTGCGACGCACTTCCACCTTTTTAATCTGATTTAGCTCGGCGGCACACGCATATTACTGTGAATTACTGGAGAGAGGTGTGACGAAAGGAGGATGAAAGAAGAAGAAGGAGGAAGTCAACTCTGACTTTCTGAGGCAAGTTTTCAGATCCTTCCAGTCAGGAGGTTCTGAGCAGGTTAAACGTCGACGTTTCTATCAGCTGATATTGTGTTAAACCACGTCGCACATGTGCGATGTGTTAGTTTGTGGACACTGGATCTCGGCTGAGGTGTCGCTCCAGGCTCATTCAACTCCGGGCTTGAAGTGTGACCAATACTATTAAATTTGTCTGTATTAAACCTGATACATTTTCACATCTTGTTCATATAAACTTTTCACAACACGCTCCTTCATGACGAAGGTGAGCTCAGACGGTGCCACTTTCTCATGTTTACATTTGAAGCAGCGCCGTCTGGACGGACATGTGACCAGCGCCGTTAGTTAAAGCGTTTAGCTTTGCAGTAAAAAACCAACTGTGCTAGCAACACATCCATTCATTCATTTTCTGCATCTGCTTATGCTGTGCAGGGTCACAGAGGGGCTGGAGCATATCCCAGGATGCACTGGGTGAATGTCCCTTAAGAAGTCTTTAATATTTGCGTGATAATGGTACGAACATGGTCACTGACCTCCAGGATGAAAACGGGCAGCTGGGTGAGCTCCTCCGTCACGGCGGCGTGATACTCGGTCTGGCTGAAGACGGGCGCCTCGTCGTTGCGATTGACCACCTGAACCACCACCAGCGTCTCGTTCTCCCACTTCCCGTCGGAGGCGACCAGCCGGAGCTCGTAGCGCTGCTCCATCTCGTAGTCCAGCGGCTGAGCCACGAAGATGGTGCCCACCTCGGGCTCCACGTCGAAGGTGCCCATGGTGTTTCCTGAGGTGATCTGGTAGCGCAGCTTGGCGTTGGCGCCTGGAGGGAGGAAGTGGACGTCAGGTCAGTTTGTGTGGTTGGATTTGTTGAAATGTTTTGGATTAAATGATCAGTTGGGTGTCGACACCCGGAGGAGGATGAGCTAAACTTCTCATTTCACCGTTGAAGTCCATCAAATGAAGAGTTGATTGACAGATTTAATTAATCCAAACTTTGATGAGAAGCATTTATTTATTTTAGACTTTACAGAGTCGGAGATGTTGAATTGGACAATGAGACTTATTATGCAACCTGCACACATCAGCTTCTGGTGAATTATGATGAGCATTTCTCAGTTTGTTTGACATTTTCTAACATAAATGATTGATTTGAAAAAAAAGATAAATGCTAAATAAAAAATCTGCATCTTTTCATCAGTTTGTTCAGTTCAGGTTTTGAAGGATACGAGCACGACGACGTCACACAGAGGAATCTTTGAAATCCCTCTGAAATGAAAACATCACCAAAACTAGAGGTAATGACATTTTGAATATTTGAGACACATATTTTTAGGTGATGTTTGTCTTTTATCCCAGAGCACAGCTGCCGTGAGCCAACACACAAAGCACGTGTTGCTCCATCCATCACTGGGTGACAGCCGAGCTCTTATTGTGAAATGAAACTTTTGAATGATATTGGACTGGATTTCCATGCAGAAAAACAAGTGTTTGATTGGCAGTGGACACACACACACACACACACACACACAGATGACCCCGTGTGGACACCAGCAGCAGCAGATATAAAATATTTGGGAGGAACAGAACAGGCGTCTCTCTCACAGTGGGGCTCATTAGATGCCTTTCTCTCCCCCACATCTCCCCTCACACACACACACACACACACACACACACACACTTATGGGGTGTTCAAACCCTCTTCCTCTCCTCTCAGGGTTCAGAGGACTCGTTGGTTGACGTCTGTCACTGGTGATCGAACCGTGAACTCACGCTCATCAGACACAAACGCTCCACAGATTCGTTCACCGTCGCACGTCATTCTGTTCAACAGCTTCATCAGCCGACAACATCAGCTTAGCGATCGAAGTTCACACAGTGATCCACGGCTTCAATGCTGCCGTGATCAGATGGATTGATACTGGACACAAAGTGAGATCCACCATCGACACACGCTGCTTCCTCCTCCTCCTTCCTCTTTGTTTCCTTTCCTTAATAGCTTCTCTTGACCTCTTCTTGTTATCCCCCTTCCTCCTATGCAGTGAAGAAATGCCGACACACACACACACACACACACACACACACACGTAAACACACACACACAGTGGTGTGTTCGGAGCCCAGAGGCCGGTCTGTCAGGGTCCGGCCTGCTCTCTGTTTACCGGCACCAAGGAGACTTTAGGAGACAAACACCATCTGTGGAGACATGGAGGACCTTCATTACACCGGAGAGAGAGTGTGTGTGTGTGTGTGTGTGTGTGTGTGTGTGTGTGTGTGTGTGTGTGAGGAAAGGCTTAAATGCACCGGTCCGTCACAGCCTCTGAGCACGATCCGTCGTGACACTCGCCGAGCAGCTGAGTGTGTGTGTGTAAATGGGAGTGTGTGTAAATGTGTGTAAGGGGAGTAGCTCCAGCGGTTTTTTGCCTCCGGCAGCCTCCCTAATGATCAGTCTGACCATATGGTGTTGCCCTCTTAACACACACACACACACACACACACACACACACACACACACACTAGGGGATAGGGCTGATTTAATTCGAAGCCTAGCAGGAGGCCCAAAATTGAGATTAAGGTCAGATCTCTGCTCCTCGTGAGGTGGACCGGAGGGGAAAGTCGTCCCTGAGCGCTGACTGCAGGTCGACACTCTGAAGGACTAAACTCATCACTGGAGGAAGTTTCATTTCGATTTAGAACCACATTAGAAAATATCACATGTTGTGGCCTCAGATGGCTGCGAGAGATACTGCAGCTTTTTGAAATTCAGCCGGCTGCACTGCTCAGGAATCCTGTGAGGCAAAGTCACCGAAGCAGTTTCTGATTCTTTATTCCAACGTGGCGAGAAACCTGAAGCGCTGTGTTTTACATGGGACAAATTGTCCCTTATAATTAGTAACATATGCCTTCAAATGACAAATAAATTCTTGAGATTGAAAAGGTCCTGATCCTAATCATCGCGGCACAGCACAGCTAACACAGAGCTGGGGAGGAAGTAAACCACCGGCTGCTGCCATCACACTTCTAATAATTCACATCAACATCTAAACCATAATTACAATCAGGATTATATCTGACTAAATAACACAGAAGTACCATCATCAAGTGTCACGTCATGTAAATTCGGGCTGTCGAGCTCATTAAATGCTCATTTCTGGATTTAGAGCGACATTGTTTTGCATTTCAAACACTCACACGAACAACTTTGCAGTCGTATAACTGCAGCGGTTCGATGATGTTGTTGCTTGTAAGTTGTGAACATGAGAATCTTTGACACCTTCCATCCCACTGGCTTAGAGACGCCAGAGTCTACGATCAAAGGTCGTGGTCTTTCAAAGGTGACTGACCTCCAGGACCAGGAGTGTTAACAACTGCAGCATCTGAAGGGTCACAGATTTTTGCTCCTGATGCGCGACGTCTTCTGGATCTGGCTCTGATGATAAAACCTGACTGCAGACACTTCCAGCAGACTGCGGCTGCTCTTTGTCTCAGTGACCTGGACGACAGTTTGCTCTAAGATGGTAAACTGACAACTGTAGTGTGGATGATAAACCAACAACCTTCAGATCCCAGAAACACTCAATCATCATCATCATCATCATCATCATCATCAGCTTCTGTCTGCACAGTAACATCACTGCTGATATAACACGAGCAATCACACACACTCACCCCTCATTATCATACTGCAGCAGGAGGTGTGTGTGTGTGTGTGTTTACTAAACCCCGGGGCGACACTAAACTGAAACACCAAACTCAGCGGAATTAAAAAAGAGCCTCTTGATCTCATTACCAGACGCACTGAGTTCGGCACATTTTCCACTCGGAGGACCAAACAGGATCCAGAAAACACGACGGGCGACAAAAGCTGCTGCGCCTAATCAGCTTCAGGACGGGAGGCGATCTGAACCCAGCTCGCACACACACTCCTGCCTACCTGTGATTCTTCCAACACACACCAAATCAAGCTGGAACAAATGCAGCAGTGTGTGTGTGTGTGTGTGTGTGTGTGTTGAACCAACAGAGTGAGGACATGCTGGTCGGTCCTCACAACTCAACAAGGGCTGTTAGAAGGTTCAGACCTGGTTTTAAAAAGGTTAGGGTTTGGATTTTAGTTGTTATGGTGAAGGTAAAAGTACAGGGTGAGGGAATGCATTACATCAATATGTGTGTGTGTGTGTTTGTTTGTTTTTGTGTGTGTGTAATTGTGTTTGTTTGACCTCCAGTTTATATCTGGACAGAAGGTCACCGGTGGTTCAACACCCGTCAGCTTCAACAGCAAACTGTACCACCCACACACACACACACACACACACACAGACAGTTGCAGCCAAGGTGACGCTGCTGCAGTCAGAGGATAAAACCTTCAGGTGAGTTTACAGCTCATCAAACCTCAGATTGAAGCTTTAACTCAGATTTTTTTTTTTTGGATTCTTTCACCTTCAGACGAACACACACACACACACACACACGTTATACCTGTTGTTTGTAGCAAGTCCATAGATAGCATGAGGATGCGGCTCTCACCAAGAAACAAATTGCTTCCATCAGCCTACAATTTGCATAGCTAATAATACACACACACACACACACACACACACACGCCTCTTCACCAACACCAGGAAACATTCACAGAAGAAACCAGCTGCATGTTGGATGTGCAGTGAAACATATGACACACAGAGCCACGGCTTCACACACACAGGCTACACACACAGGCTACACACACACAGGCTACACACACAGGCTTCACACACAGGCTACACACACACAGGCTTCACACACAGGCTTCACACACAGGCTACACACACACAGGCTACACACACACAGGCTACACACACACAGGCTACACACACAGGCTACACACACACAGGCTACACACACAGGCTTCACACACAGGCTACACACACACACAGGCTTCACACACACAGGCTACACACACACACAGGCTTCACACACACAGGCTACACACACAGGCTACACACACAGGCTACACACACAGGCTACACACACAGGCTACACACACACAGGCTTCACACACAGGCTTCACACACACAGGCTACACACACACAGGCTACACACACAGGCTACACACACACAGGCTACACACACACACAGGCTTCACACACAGGCTACACACACACACAGGCTTCACACACACAGGCTACACACACAGGCTACACACACACAGGCTACACACACACAGGCTACACACACAGGCTACACACACAGGCTACACACACACAGGCTACACACACAGGCTACACACACACAGGCTACACACACAGGCTATACACACAGGCTACACACACAGGCTACACACACAGGCTACACACACAGGCTACACACACACAGGCTACACACACAGGCTATACACACAGGCTACACACACAGGCTACACACACACAGGCTACACACACACAGGCTACACACACAGGCTACACACACACAGGCTACACACACAGGCTACACACACACAGGCTACACACACACAGGCTACACACACAGGCTACACACACACACAGGCTTCACACACACAGGCTACACACACACAGGCTTCACACACAGGCTACACACACAGGCTACACACACACAGGCTACACACACAGGCTACACACACAGGCTTCACACACACAGGCTGAAAATGATTTGGGGACAAATCAAAATCAGAATATACCTGAAAATAAAATCCCAGTTTTTGAAACCCACTGTGTTGGAGGGAATGACGTTTATTTATCGTCCATTAAACAGTAGATTTTGAACGTATTAGTGTCTTATCTTCTTTGTGTTCGAGCGTCACTTCATGTCGGACCAGTCAGACCAGTGGATTGACTGGAATGCATTTCTTGTGGATAAATGATAAAGATCCAAAAACAGTCTTAACGCTTCCCAGATCTCTCTCACTCACAGTGCCGACTCAGCAGGATCAGGGCTCATCTTTTCGTTAATCTCCCACCTGCAGCACCTGCCTGTCAGGAAGGTTCGGGGGGTTCGAGTCAAGACGACTGCTTCTCCATCTCCTCCTCTGGACCCCCCGGTGGTTTGGGGTCGAGGGGTGTTTGTTAATTACCGCGGGGGGTCCCTGACGAGACAAACCGGGGATAAAGCGTCTCTGCTGGGGAGCGAATCATCAGCAGTTTGCCATCTTAGCATTTCTTAATCCCGTGTTCAGCGTCTTCGTGAGCCTCGCAGGGATCAGTCTGAAGGGGACGAAGACTAAATCTAGACACTTCCAACGACGACTGCACATAAAAAAGATAAAAACAGCAGCTGATACTAGAAATACAAAAAAAACATGAAGCAAAGCAGGTTTTTAAACCTCAGGAGTTTGGCGACATGTGACTCCAAAATGAGTCAACGTTGGTCACAAACAATTTGAAGACATCACATCACAGAGATGTTTTCAGCATAAAATCACAGAAAGATCGAACAGCGTCTCCATGTTAAGATACGGCACCTGAAACCGTGTTAGCTCCACACGTGAAAGACGACGACGGCTGGAGCTTCAGCGTCAACATAGAAATAAAAATGCACAACACTAATGGTTTTAGTTTTAACAATAATCATCAACTACGTTTGGTTGTTAATACGTATTGCATGTAGTTTAACCTAAGTAGGATTATTCAGTGCAGAACTTGTATTTCTACATTGTGGTGTTAATACTTTTACTTCACCTGACAGAAACGATGGACAGACCTGCAGGAGCGAGGACCAAAGCTGATGCTGTTTGCATCAATCAGCTACTGTAACCGTGGTCTGACTTCATGACTCATCTACTGAGTCATTAGTTAGAAACTCTTTTATGGTTGAGTCACACAGTTGCGTCATTTAATTTCCTTCCACCAGCTGAAATCGAGTGAACAAAACACCAGCTCAGACTTTTTCTCAGACTTTGGCTGAAACTGATTCTGCTTTATGTTCTTGTGGAAGTGAGGCCTTCAGTGAGCTTCGGTCTGCATCCAACCGCTTCTTGCTTCTATTTTAAACAAATACAGTAAAAGACTCAATTCTAAAATCTGATCAAACTATGAAAGAAAGTTTGGAGGAACGAGCAGACGAGCGACGGGAAGTTCGAGGATCTCCTGAGGGAATCGGAACGAATCTGGAAGCCGAGCGTGAATGTGCGTCTGAATGTGCTGAAGAAATAAAGGTTAAAGATTAAAAAAAGAAAATAAATAATCAGACGTCACTCTTCTTTCCTTCACTCGGAGTAAAGAAAACCCCCGAGGCTTCGAGCCGACACCAGCAGCCGTCATTAGGAGAGAGAGAGACAGAAAGAGGGGGAGGAAGAGAGGGAGGCTTGTGTTGTTGTTGTTTTCAGATTTTTTTGCCTCCTGCTGCTTATTGGTTTAGAGCGGAGGAGGAAGAGGAATGAGGGACAAACACAAACAAAGAGACAAACATCAAAACTGTCGACCTCAAGGGAGCAACAGCACTCGCTAACGAGCTGGGACAGCAAGGGAGGAGGAGAGAGGAGAGGAGGAGAGGAGGGAGGAGGCATGAGAGGAGAGAGGAACGGAGGAGAGGAGTGGAGAGGAGGAGAGGAGGGGAGGGGAGGAGAGGAGGGAGGAGGCAGGAGAGGAGAGGAGAGAGGAGGGGAGGATGAGAGGAGAGGAGGAGAAAGGAGGAGAGGAGAGGAAAGGGAACAAGGAATAAACCAGAGAAGGAAAGAAGAAGAGAAGAGAACATTTGATCTGTGTGACTAAAGTTCACATGAAATCACCCTGGCGATGAATTCACTCCTCCATGACTCACCTTCATCTTCATCGTTGGCGGTGACGGTGATGAGGACGAAGCCGACCTCCTTGTCTTCCTCCACGCTGACCTCGTACACCGACTGGGCGAAGGCGGGGGCGTTGTCGTTGACGTCGGTGATGAAGATCCTGACGTAGGCCGTGTCTGCGAGAAGGACAGAGATTATTCTGAGAGTGTCATGAGGTGGTTCAGCATCCGATCGGGATCCTCCAGGGTTCGTGTGTGTGAGTGTGTGTGTGTGTGTGTCACCTGTGTTGGGTTGGCCCTGCTGTCCCGGTCTGGCCGACTCGGAGCCGTCCTGTGACTGGACCTCGATCAGGTAGGAGGCTTTCTGCTCGCGGTCGAAGGAGGCTCGAGTGACGATGGTGCCGCTGCGAGAGTCGATGCTGAAGAACTGAGAGTCGCCGCTCTCATCCTTCAGGATCACATAGTGGATCTGAGGAAGAAGAAGGAGGAAGAAGCTGAAGCCGGAGCAGAAGAAGAAGTCAACAGATAACCAACACATGTGCAGGTGTTCCTCACCATCCCGTGCAGACCGGAGTCCAGGTCTGTGGCCGACACCTGAGCCACCGACGTGCCGATCTCTGCTCCTTCAGGCACCGTGGCCTCGTAGGTGGACGACAGGAAGAAAGGAACATTGTCGTTCACGTCTGACGACGGAATGAAAGGAAAGAAAGAAAAGCAAGAGCTGCTATGAAAAACAGATTTTTTTCCTAAATGTATCTTTTTTTGTCGTTCTGTTGTTGCAGGATCTGGCAGAAGAACACAAACAGTCTGTCATGTCCATGAAAGCTGATTAAATTGGATTAAAAACTGACAGAGAAAAGGCAAGAAAGAAGGGAAAGCAAGCCGGGAAGACACAAACAAACAGAGACGCCGAGAAGAGCGAAATGAAAAGGAAAGAACACAGAAAGAAAGACAGAAAAGTTTGTGGGTTCTTGCAACATTTACACCAGTAAAGAGGATTAAAACGTAAAGATCGACCGCAGCGAAATAAAGACAAACAGTGAGTCTGTGGTTCCAGAAGCTCTCAGATACAAGGACGTCCATCAGAAAGTGAAGTTGGACTGTGTCTCCCCTCGCTAATGAAAATTGAGTTATTAGTGAGGAATTATCCTCCAAACACCGTGAAGAGTCCACAAAGCAGCTTGTCAGCTCACTTTCAAGCTCCGTTAAGCCAATTACAGCGTCCGATGTGGGTTTGTTCAAAGCCAATCAAAGTCAGGAAGTATTTTCTCCTCTTTCCTTCTCTCCACCCGCCCACAGACGCTGATTGGGAAATGAGTCACTGTTAAAATGAGGCGGCGTGAAGCTCGAGCCACCGGCCGCTGCCGTCTCCTTCCTGCTCTTGCTGCCACAGACATGAACCACACTTATTCTTTTCCGGCCTATTCTTCATTATTTTCCAGCAGCGCTGCTCGTTATAGAGTTTCAGCCGTTCCCTGATCTCTTCTTTTCCTCCGCTGGTCAGAGCCGAACGATGACTTTTTTATGAGAGTAAATGTGCTCTAATTTTAAAAACAGTCAAAGAAAGAATGAAATAATCTGAGAGGTTCACTCTGCAAAATAATGTGAGCAGGAAAATGTCCAGTCACTTCTATTAATTTAGAACAAAACCTCAAAAGATTGACGACAAACATCAGCCAACATGTGACTCAGCTTCAGGTTTCGGTCACGCCGGCATTTATTTATTGGAACATTCAGAACTAAAATCAGTTCGTTTCAATCAAACGTGCATCAGTGGATTTACTCTTTTGCATCTTTGACGAACACGTTACAGACGTGTCAACAGAACGTCCAAAATGGCCGAAAGTTAATTTTAGTCACATCTAATTAAAATCTTTGTCTTTACAGGGTGTGTTATCAAAAAGGTCCTCACATGGATGGAAGTAGAAGAGCACACACAAACACACAGACTCCTCCCCTCGTCTCACCTGTCACGTTGACGTAGACGGTGGTGAACGACGCGAGCGGCACGGCGGCCACGTTCTGGACTCGCACTCTGAGCGTGAAGAAGCGCGTCGTCTCGTAGTCGAGGTTCTCGGCCACCAGGATGGAGGCGGAGCCGTCGGCCCGGTTCGGCTTGATGTAGAACCGCACCGGCATGTTGGTCTCCGGCACCTGACCCTCCTCCAGGTTGTAGGTCACCCGGGGGTCGCCGAGCGGAGACGTCGCCTTGATGGTCTGATGGGAGGGAGAGAGACAGGTGGAGGAGAATGAAGAGTTACCTGACTGTGTCTCTGAGCTTTAAAGCTTCACGGAGTTTGTCTGAACTCTTCGTTCGTCTCTTCCCGGCCGAGACGAAGGATCGATTCAGGCAGCAGAGAGAAAGACGACCGACAGGAAATGACACGGGGGGAAATATTGGAGTCACGCACATGTGGGGACAGCAGGCCAACGAGCTTTCACAGACATGGAGATTTATATGGACACAGCTCGCTCCACCTGGACTCTCTGAACATGAAACACCTTTCTTTCAAAATAAAACATCAAAATAAAATGAAATGATATTTGTGGAAAACTAATATAAAAGAGAATCAGTAGAATACGATGAAACATATTCAAGGCTCAAACCTGTTTAAGAGTCTTTTCGAAGGAGAAGAAACGCTGCAGCAGGTCTGACACTGTGTTTCACAGCATGACAATACTACATGAAATAACACAACACGATACAACAGGAAATGATGCCACTCATCTCCAACCATCGTCAGAGTAAACTGACAGATGAAAACTCCAATGGTCTTTAATTTTACTGAAAGATCTTCACATGCTTGAGTTGAAGACGTTTGTCTGTGAGGAGGCGTCGCTCCGTCTCTTCCATTTATCTGTCTGTTACTTTTCTGTACGATGCATCTTTCCTTGACCAAATATCTCTGATTTCCTGACGCTGACTTGTTTACATCCTGATCAAACTGCAGTTAAACTGTAATGTTGCCGTGTGTTATCTGATTTTCATGACGAGTGTGTGGAAGCAAGTTTTGAAGCAGAAATAGTTCTCATCACCGCTGCATCTTTGTTGAAGCTGGTTGATTGTAGATGTCAATCGAACTGGTTAGAATGTGAACAGGAATCGTCCCTCAGGCGCCGCAGCTGCTCCTCAGACCTTGATGTTTCCTCTTAGGCTTCAAGTTGAGATCTTTAATCCTATAAACCAGATTTATCTCTGAAACAATAACTCCCACATCTCATTCTAATCCATCACAGGATCGAGCCAAAGAAGACGACCTCGTCCCGGTTCATCGTGACATCGCACAGCTGCTTGCTGTCGACGGCGAGCTCCTTCATCATCATAACGGTTTCAACGGCTTTAACGTCTCCCAGATCCATAAACCATAACACTCACCGAAAAAATGACACAGTGAGATTCACAGCTGTGTTTCAAAGAATGCATCGTTTCAACGGTCGGAGCCGCGGCTCCGTCCTTCTATGGAAGAGAAGAGTTTCTAGCACCAAAAAAGGTTTCAGCTTCTGCTTTGCTGATGTTCATTGTGTGAGTTTGCTAGAAAATATGTGTTTGGATCAGTGTGTGTGTGTGTGTGTGTGTGTGTGTGTGTGCTCTGACCTCTGCATCCACCAGCAGCAGAGCTTTTAAGACTCTAAGACTGTTATTCTCTTGGCTGCAGTTTGAGCTGAGCGTAATATGTCTGTGTGTGTGTGTGTGTGTGTGTCTGTGTGTGTGTGTGTCTGTGTGTGTGTGTGTGTGTGTGTGTGTGTGTCTGTGTGTGTGTGTGTCTGTGTGTGTGTCTGTGTGTGTGTGTGTGTGTGTAAAAGCTTTTGAGGTTCTTGTCCTTCCTGACCACACTCCCAACCTCGCCAGGGAAGGATTGTGTTTTCTACGGCTGAGTGACCACCACCTCACTTTACTGTACTGAGAGAAAGGGTATGACCTGTACTGTTAGACACACACACACACACACACACACACACACAAACGCGGAGAGCTCCATACATCCAATACATTTACCGTCACTGTGAAAGTCAGAATCATCTGATCCGTCTTATTGTTTCTTACTGTTTAATGTCTTGTTCTGTTTCTGCCATCTCTCCATGTTTTGCTGTGACGGCCTCTAAAAATGCTCAAAGTGCAAAGTCATGTGATCATTTCACCAGAACAACCTCATTCTGCATCACGCAGGATCTGATGTTCAGGACGGAGACGGGTTCTCGACACGGTCAACACGGCTCATGACAGAGAGGAAGCAGAGGGACAATGTTCGCTCGGCTACATTAACAGAGAAAAAAAAAATCAACCTTCCAACATTTCTAAACACGTCTCCTCTCAGCGACGCACAGAAACACTGAGTGAGAAACGCTGTCCACCGCTTCAAACAGCAAAACCCTCTCAGCCGTCTCTGTCCCAGTGACCACAGCAGCTCCTCCGTCACCACGTTAGAGACGACACCAACACAGAGGAAGACGCTCCAACCGCCGTCCACCCGTTTTCTCCTGTTCATCCGGAGAAGTCTAATCAGTGTGTCTCCTGCAGGCTGGACGCTGATCAGAGCCCGAACCTCAGCTGGCAACACGGCACAATTTCAGATACTGATCTAAAATGTGTGACTGATACATTTGTCTGGTGAAGGCGTCTAATGTTGAGTCTAAACATGACAAACAGGCTCAGTCGTATCGGTCCAGTTTCCAGGTGAGGAGTCGTGTCAGGACACGGCGTCCCGGCAGGAAGTCGAGCGTGGATCTGCCTCTCCGCAGGCCGAGGTGGCGGAGCGGACGGAATCGGCGCTAATGAGAAATCGTCTCATTAGACATCAGCTGCAGCGAAGCTCGTCGGCCATCTTCTCCCACACAGACGTCCCCGGTGTCGGCCGGTGCCGAGCGTGATTCAGAGGCTGGAATCGTATCATCCTGTCAGCTTCAAACTCCGACAGCCGGCGGAGGGTTTTCATTAAAGGTCAAAAACAAGAGCGACGGGTT
>JAFREQ010000024.1:1267500-1275000 GCA_025331565.1 Holacanthus passer | reverse complement strand
CCAATTGTTATATTTTTTTCTATATATAAATATTTATTATGGTGCATTCGATGTCATACTTTCACCAACATGTGTCACATGATCGGCCTCCATCATGTGACACGAGCAGCAGCCTCATTAAAGAGCCTGAACACTGAATCCTGTTCGAACGGACTGAAGTCAACGTGAAAGCGCGTTCTGTGATGTAAGCAGATATTATACTAACGGGAGCGCGGCGTTGTGTCGCGTCAGCAGTGTGTCACCTCATTGTGTCGTTTCTGGGACTCTGCAAAGTCAACAGATGCATTTTTTTACATTTATGAATATAACCTCCAGTCCTGCTGACGGTGACGCATGTCGCTGCTGATCACACGACGAGCGGAGAGGAGGTCCGCCGCACGTTCCCTCTGCAACACTGCATTTCAAGCATTATGTCCATAATAACGTCCCTGTGACATTTGTGGGTCTCATTGGAAACATTTCCACTGAATAATCGCGTCAGATCCTGCTGAGTCTAATGAGCGTCACAGAGAAACAACCAAGAAGAGCAAACACAGGATTTAACTGCCTCTCAGGGTTTTTGCCTTCAAACCGGACGAGCTGGAAGTTCAGTGATGCTGCACTTTCTTCCTTTTGCCGCGAGTCATGGAGCCCGTGGCCCCGCCAGTGGTCGTAGAGATCAGAAAAATATATCGAGGCCACGTTTTACTACGTCGAGTCCTCGAAAAGCTTCTGTGTGCATGAGATAAATTTAGTTCCCACTTTGGTGGTTAATGTGCAGGAGATAAGTGCACATACAGAGAGACGGTGACGTGAGATGCAGCCATCGTTTTTCCAACCTGCTACAAGATGCGATCACGCACGCTTCCATATTTTATGGTGAAAATACGTAAAAATATCTCTGTTTTAAAACTCTGTCTCGCTTCTGTTAAACCTGGCAAAACAACCACAAGAGGAAAATCATGGTTTATGATTTTGGACAATCCTGAAAATCCTAAAACTTCTAATTAACACCAAGTAGATTCAATCAGCAGAGGAGTGTATTTATCATGTTGATCTGTTACAGATTTGGGCCTTTTGTCAAACTGCTCTCATTAACGACATTTGTCAAGATGCACAGGAGCGAGAGTCCGACACACAGTCATGACGTGAATCTATTTTTACTGGATGTGTCTCCTCAGAGTGACACTTAGACGACCGTGATCTGGATCCAGGAAGCAAACCTTTATTTATAATTTAGAAAAACAAACTGCAAAGCCTGAGTCCACCGTGCACGCTCCGGTTTAGTCTGGAAACATCAGAGTCCAAGCAGATAGGAAACAATTCTGGGGAAGATTTACACGAAGAATCAGACACTTTCACAGTAACAACAATCTGGTGGGTTATTAAGATGATTTGTGTGATTTAGGAAAACACGCCATCCAAACCCCTGAAGGGCGTCATACACTGGATTTGATTTGCATTCCACTGTATTTGCACACATCTGCAGCATCTCCACGTGAATCACTGTTGGCTCACGCATCAGGTACAATACTGTCACCAACTGAAACCAGACGGCCGAACAAGAAAAGGTTGACAAAGAGCAGAAGAACAAGAAGCTAACAGGCTAAACAGAGCTGTGTTTCCAGCTCACTTCCTCTCTCTCACACACACGCTCACACACACACACACACACACACACACACACACACACACACACACACAACTAACCCTAACCTTAACCTAAGAATAACCTTAACTGTTGACCTAAAAATCACAGTTTTACACCACTTTTTGTCCCCAGTTGCACCGCTGTCCCGAATCAACTGGTCTTGAGTTTAGTGTATGTCCCCAATTTGGACATAAGTGAACCCACACACACACACACACACACACACACACACACACACACACAGAGTGGTAAATGAATTCATGTCCCAGAAACATTTCAATCTGCCTGTTCAATAGTTAATGAGCCACCCTGTGCGTTTCCTGATCTGACGAGCAGAACTTCTGACATGACGCTTATCAAAACACATATTTGCACACGTAGTAAACAAACACGGACCAGCGGGAGCTTCATGAGTCCTGAGAGCTTTCCAGGATTATGAGAATGTGGATAGATACATGATGACAAACAGATGTTTCCACATTTCACCTGTTTCCTCCAAACTCTGATTCACCTGATTCACACACACACACACACACACACACACACACACACACACACACACACACACACACAGCAGCTTCTGTGTGGTACAGTCAGAGGACAGATGTCAGCGTGGGCGACTTCAGAGATTAAAAAAAAAACCTTTTAACCCGAATGTCTCAGCCTTGTTTCACACGTTCAGACACACAAGACGGATAAAAAAAACCTGAGTGACGGGAAGCCGAGAATCAGAGGCAGGAAACGGCTGCTCGACCATTTCTGCACCGCGGCACTGACGAGGAAGCAGCAGCGGAAGAAGAAGACGAGCAGCTGAAAGGTCAGGAACATCAGCTGACAGATGGAGAAGTAATCGAGTAGAAATACTGCTAACAGCAGCAGTAATAATCGTAGTAGAAGTGATATTAGGAACAGGACCAAAGGCAGCAGCAGTACTACTATCTATATATAGTATTAATAGCAGTATTAGTGGTAGTCATAGTAGCAGTAATACTGACTAGTCGTAGTATTAGTAGTATACAAAGAGTACGCTTCTTTTGTCAGAAGGAGAAACTCAGACTGGTAATGGTAGTATTAGTAGTATTAGTAGTAGCAGTAGTACTGGGTGTAATCATGGCAGCAGTAGTTGTAGTGACAGTAGTAGTACTCACAGTAGTAGTAGTAGTAAGTTAGCAGTACTGAGCAGAAACTCACACTGGTAGCGGCTGTTTTCAAACTTGGGGTCGTTGTCGTTCTGGTCTGCGATGAGGACGGTGATCTGACAGATCCCGATGAGCGGCTCCTCGGCCTGATCTGTGGCCGTCACCGACAGCGTGAACTCCCTCTGGCGCTCGCGGTCGAAGCTCACCGTCGTGGCGATCGCACCTGAGAAACACAGGAACCGTTATTAACGTTCTACTACTGCATTCGTGTGGTGAGCAGATCTGTGGAACGTACCGGTGTCGGGATCGATGTCGAACCCAGACGACACTCCGTCTCTGTGCATGATGCCGTATTTGACCTCTCCGTTCACCCCCATGTCGGCGTCGTGGGCCTGGACGCGCAGGACAAACGTCCCCGGCGGCTGGTTCTCCAGGACGACCGCGTTCAGACTGTAGTTGTGACACTGCGAACACAAACACCACGATCAGACGTGAATGAGGGTTCGAACAGAAACTCAACAAACTGCTGCGGAACGAAGAACTGAATTTGTCATGTTTCCTCTGAGTCGATGTGGTAACATTAAAACGCTGAGAACTTTTTTCTGGTGCTGAAACCTCAGTGTTTAATTCAGCTCTTGAACGTCTCTTGTTCGCTTCAGTCACCTCCTGGAAGAGCGGCTTGTTGTTGTTGATGTCGTTGATTCCCACGATGACCTGGGCCGAGCTGCTGAGCGGGTACGGTCCGCTGGACGCGTTGTCGTCCGTGGCGGTGATGTTGAGAACGTACTGCGGCCCCCTGAGTCTGGGAGGCGGACTCCTCCGCAGCTTGATGATGCCTGCAGACACAGATTATCTTAGACCATCTGACATCACATTTTAAACAGCATTCAACAGAAGGTTGTTGGTAAAGTTCATGTTTTCAACTTTCTGCAGATTTTCTTTGAAACACACACATTTTTTTTAGAAGACTGTTGGTTTAAATTACTTTTATGTTCAGAGGCATTAAAGAGTTGTTTCCTGCTGCCAGAGGACACAGTTTACAGTCGACACCGGAGGAAAGAACAGGTCAGAATGTGTTTCAGCTAATAGAAAATGAAGAGAAAGGAAGAAAACACCTCAGAGCTGCCGAGTCGCTCAAAGTCATCAACACCAGAAGAAAACCACAGTGTTTGTTTGCAGCTTTATTTTATGTGAAAGAGGCTTCGATGGAGACACGTGTGTTCGGCGTCCATGTTGCTGACGGTCATTTTCACGCAGGCGTAGTTTTAACCACACACAGTTTGCCTGATATTCAGTGCTGTTCTCAAGATGATGACTCTGATCTGAACATCAGGCCAAATAATGATCTTTGTCTTGAGCCTCGATTTAATTCCCCTTCATTTAACCACAGTGTGTCTCATCATCTGTCTTGGTTTTCCAGGGTTACAACAAACGTATCACAACATTCTGTTTACACTCACTTTTGTTGTGTTGCTTGTTTGCTGTATTGTTTGGATCATGGATTTCTATCAATTCACCCAAAACATCTAAAGTATAAATGGAGTTTTGGACAAACCAACATGACTTGGACATAATCTGCAGAGATCACCTGGTGTTTAGTTTCATTATCAACTCGTTTATTCTCTCAGTTAAATGATTCATATTTCTGAGAGTCCGAGGCCCGATGAGTTCCACCAGAATCACAGTGTCGCTGTGAAGCTGTGATGTTTCAGCTCTGTGTCTCTTCACGGCGTCGCCAGCAAAATATCAGCCTGCACAAACAGCACGTTATTCAAACTCAGGCCTAAAACAAATGTCACATTTTTCTGCGCTAACAATCACTTTCACATTAAAATCACAGAGCAGCCGAGCAAACAAACAAACAAATAAGCAGCTTTGGTAGCGACATGAATAGAGACACAGAGGCTGAGAGGGAGCGAACACATCTACATGAAAATACTTCACAACGCTTTGAAGTGACAAAGCAGAACAGCCGAGCAAGCCAAAGGCCATCTGCTGCGTGTGTGTGTGTGTGTGTGTGTGTCTGCGTGTGTGTGTGTGTGTGTGTGTGTGTGTCTGTGTGTGTGTGTGTGAAAGAGAGAGAGAGACTTAATATATCATTTATGTGCAAATGTTCATGGTTATATCTGTTTGTGCATGGACGCATGTGTGTGTGTGCGTGTGTTCGTGTGGCAGAGCAGTGGAGCAGTGCATGCTGGGTGATAAGGTGACAGAGAGGCTTAGACACACACACACACACACATACAAACACATGCAGAGATAAACATGCAAAACATGACTGCACATCACACTGCAGCCCCCAAGTTTATCTTCAAAAAGTCTCTGACACACACACACACACACTTGTACTTCTATTCTTGTGAAGACCCTCATTGACATAATGCGTTCTCCAGCTCCTTCTTCGAACCCCGACCTGAACATGATTCTAACCTGAACCTTAAAACCAGGTCTGAACCCTTTGAAGTTCAACGGTTTTAAAGTGTCTCATGTGACGGTTATTGACTCTGGGGACTTTTCTGTGTTTAAATAAAACACGACCGTGTGTGTGCGGCTCCTCCCCCTCACCTTTCTGGTTGTCCAGCAGGAAGTTGCTGTCCTCATTGCCACCAGTGATGGCGTAAGAGACGGCGTCTCCGTCCGGGTCGTTGGCGTGAACGATGGCGACCAACGTGTCTGGACCGGCGTCCTCACTGAGGAAGGTCTTATAACTGACGGAGAGGAAAAAGTTTAGGAGGAGAAACACGAACATAAAGACGAAGTAAGAAGGTGTGAAGGAGACAGACAGAGGAGCGAGAGGAGAGGTGAAGACGGAGTGAAAACAGATGGAGAAGAAACGTGGGATTAAAAATAGGTTCTGAATTTAAAACAACTAATTAGCAGATTGACTCTGTGGGTGAGAGACAGAGAGAGGAGAGAGAGAGAGAGAGACAGAGACAGAGAGACAGAGAGGGAGAGACAGAGAGAAATGAAGATGGTCCTACGCGCTCTGGGAGAAGACGGGCGCCTCGTCGTTGCTATTGGCCACTCGGATGCGGACTGAGGCGGTTCCTGTCCTGGGGGGCGTCCCTGCGTCCACGGCGACCACCACAAACTCATAGACGTGATTGGGTCGCTCGTAGTCCAGGCGGCGGGCGGGGCTGACCACGCCCCCTGATGTGATGTCGAAGTCGCCGCCGTGAACGAAGTAAGAGAGCTCCGAGTTTACACCGGAGTCACAGTCACGAGCAAGAACTGAGGGGGACAACAGGAACAGGTGTGTGTGTTTCTGACTTAGTCAACTGTTGGGACACATCGTCAGAGTCAGAGAAAGTCTGAATGAAAGGAAATGAATGAAAGTCCCCAAAAGTGTCATAAGTCAACTGTGTGTGTGTGTGTGTGTGTGTGTTTGTGTTGCTGGCTGTCTGCCTAATAAGAGCAAAGCCTCGCTGAAGTCGGACTGTTTGATCTCAACCAGTAACCAGCAGCTACGACAGATGGCTTTGACACACACACACACACACACACACACACACACACTACTGTACATACCCACAGGTGTAAAGTGCTGGTGTTGTGTTCGCTGACAGAGGGCAAATAGTTTACTAGAACCAGCTCCACAGCTCAGCCTCTGTGTGTGTGTGTGTGTGTGTGTGTGTGTGTGTGTGCGTGCGTGCGTGCGTGCGTGTGTGTGTGTGTGTGCGTGCGTGTGTGTGTGTGTTACCTTGCAGCAGGGAGGTTCCAGGTGCGATGCTCTCAGGTATGTTGTCTCGGGTGTAGATGGAGTGGAGGAACTCTGGCGTGCAGTCGTTTTCATCTGTTATGTGGACGACAACCTGCAGGGGGCGTCTCACTGTTAACTTATCACTTTGCATCAGACTCACATCATTTCCTTCTGTTTATTTAGTTCTGTTAACGATAAACACCGCGATCACATGACTGTGGTGATTCTGACGTCTCAGCTAAACTTCTTTTGACGACACGTTCAACATATGAACTTCAGTCTAACAACACGTGAAACATGACGCAGCCTCAAACCTGATCCCATATCTCGACCATCGCTGCTCGTTGGGCCACAAAAGTTGAGTGAGAACCGGCAGGTTTGGAAGTTTTGGTGTTACATTAGTTGGACTTCAGTGACTCGACGTTCCTGTTTTCCACAACTCATGCAAACGACATGAAGACAAACGTCTGGAGCTGGAGGAGAGAAACCCATTTCCTCCTCTCCTCTAAACCCGAGCCTCCCGTCCAGTTCACCCAGCGTCCCGAGCCACTGGAGCTCGAGACAAAACGCTATTTTCCATTCCCATAAAGCCTGATTTAGCCGGTGACCCGACCACCTGAGCACAGATTTCCGACGCAGCCCTGAACCTTCGACACGCCACCTGTTCAGTAATAAGCGGGGGGCAGCGGGGGCAGCGGGGGGCAGCGGGGCAGCGGGGGGCAGCCGGGGGAAGGAGCTGCACGGCTGCTCCTGCAAACACCGACTGAATATTTAGAGCTTCCAACTGGAAACAGGAGCAAAACTGTTTATTATTTTCACTGAAGATCCAACAGGTAAATCTGCATGAATGTATTTGCTCCAATTCAATGATGATGACACAAGAAAGAACGACAGAAAAGAAAGTGTTTTACTGTAAAGTTCCTCTGCACAAGTCAATCTCTGTTTTTCAGCTGTTTCTTGTTTAAGGAATTTAACTTTATATTCTTTATATTCTTTTTGGCTGGATGTCTAATAACATTACAATCACAGTG
>JAFREQ010000024.1:1230000-1262500 GCA_025331565.1 Holacanthus passer | reverse complement strand
GGTCTCACTGACAGACTTCCTGTTTCATGAAGGTTCTTATAGGTCACTTTTATTGTCTCACCTGAAAAAACTGTTATATTAATTTAACTTCATACATTTTTGTCTGAAAATGAAAAATGACCCATTTTTTATTCATCTGAACTCATTATTTTGTCAAAATAAAAAGAATTTTATTCTTCCTTTAGTGATAAGTCATAACATCTTTTTTGTAGAAATGTAATTACTTTGAAATAATTCTACAGCTCAACAAACTCTACGGACAAACTTCCCTCCACTGTCCCGCCGCCGACACACAAACTGTAAATTTATGATCCTCAAACTGAGTCAAATCACATTAATGCTACTAATTGGCTTCACACACACGTCGTGAATATATTTCCATATTGGCACGATATTAAAAACACTTTAATGTAAATTATTGGATTATTCGCTGGTACACATGTAGTCACATTACGCCAAGGGGAAGTTAGAAGCTCTAAATATGAAAGCATTCTAAATTAGCTCTCAAAATATCTGCTCCTTCCCTTCCTCCTCTCGCCCGCTCCTCTTCTCCTGTAAAATAATATAAAAAATAAGAAATCCACAGCCACCGGCGCCCAAACGCCCGCCCTCCCACTCGCTGCCTCTCCAGAGACTTTCCCATTATTCCCGAATCTGGGAGCTTTCTTTGCCCCAGGGAGCGATTAACAGAGCAGCTCCACGCCGTTTATGTGCGTTTTTCTCTCCCTCTCCCACTTGACGGTAATTGAAATTCAACAAGTCAAATTTTATTTATAAATCTCTGCTTTGAACAAAACAGGTTTGTGACAGAGACGCTGGCGGAGCAGCAGCGGACCTGACTCCAGATACAGGCGGGAGATAAGAGCTGGAACACACGACGGCTTCAGGAAAGTCTGACTGGAAAAACGAGGAGGTTACACATTTTTACATAAGCTGCAATTATCAGACGTGAATGTGGATAAAACATCTTTTCACAATCACAAGGTTTTTACAGCATCATTCGTGAACGACTGAGGGAGCAGCCTAAAGGAGGAAAAACATGGGTGTCCACATACTTTTGGCCACACAGTGTCCATACCATATGTGCTACATAATCTTATTTTATAGTTCTCATACATAACAAAAAAAGGAAAAGAAGAAATATAGAAAATAAAAGATGAAATAAAACAGTCCCCTCACCGTCCAGTAGGAGGAACCGGGCGTGTCCCGGCGTCCCGTCTCTTTGCCGAGCGGACAGCCGGTACACGGCCGAGCCGGGCGCGGCGTCAGGACCCACGGCGGCCAGGTAAGGAGAGGGAAACATGGCCCACTGCAGGTCGGCCTGACTGGGCATGCTCAGACTCAACCTGCACAGGTACCACTCGTCACCTGGAGGAGGGAGAAGAGAGAACGGTGATTTATTCTTTCTTCTATTCTGTAAAATGTGCAGATTTTTTAACGACAGAAGACGTTTCATTATAAAGCACAAGTGAAAAACAGCAAGTTCACAGCTGCAATTTCACCAAAAGGAAAAGAACTAAAGTTCAGCGACCTGCAGGAGAGAGCTGATTAGAGCCACCAAACAAGAGAAGGAGAACAGGGAGCTGCTGGGGTTCGTTTTCACGTTGATGAATTTCATTCATTAGTTTTAAATGAAAGTCTTTCATCCGTCAGAGTTTTCGGCTCCGAGCACAAACAAACACCTTCACATCCAAAATGAGACCAGTCCTGAACATGTGACTTAAAATCACCAGAGAAACCAGAAGCATCTTTACGCTGAAGAGAAACTGGCTGCTGTGGTTGTGACCATCATCACAGATCCAGGCGAGACCAGCTCCACCTACAGGCGCCTGAGAGCAACTGCAGCAAACACGTCCACATTATTCAATAACGAGGAGCAAAGTTACGGTTTTCCTCCTACGGACTCCTCATAACTATGTATATTTGAAAGTTCTTATTAAACAACAACTAGTGAATTCAGTTCTGACTGAAACGATCATCCACGTGAATCATGTGTGTGTTGACCTGATGACTGAAGTCGAATCATTCACTGTGCTTGTGGCTCTGGTTTGGTCTCCACCAACATCAGTCAGACTGCTGAGGTCTGTGTCTGTCAGCTTCCAAAACCAGGATCTAAAAGAGGCTAAAAAGCTGTTTCACATGTTGATTCATGGAAAGATTCAATTTGAGGAGAACAAATTATGAATTTAAGGAAACAAATCACCATCAAACCTTTCAGCCTTCATACTTTTGTGGCCTTTGTATTTAAAACATCCAGTTTTAAAATGTCATTTTCAGACGAACTGTTTGCATCAATGTGTTAATTCATTTATTTCCAGGCGGCTGGAAACAACTGCTGTTTTGTGTATTTTAGTTGCGGCTTCATTTCGTTAGCGTCGCTGTAACCGGCTGCTTTTGTTGTGTCTCGGCTTTGTGGGAACGCAGCTTGTTAGCCGAGCTCGTTGCCACTTGTTCAGACTGCGGCATGAAAGCAGCCAAAGGGGACGAGGTGACGCTTCTGTTCAACATCCGTCGCGTTGTCGCGTCTCTCATCTCCGTCGTGCTGCTGAAGGAGTGACGGGGAGGAAGGGAGGAAGGCTCCTCCAAAATAAAACAACGGAACTTTCAGAAGATCACACGGCGACATCCACGCAGCAGGAAGTCCCATTCGCCCAGTCAAAAATACACGCACACGCGTGTTTGTCTGCGTCGACGAGTCGACTCGCTCGTCTGTCTCTGCGTCGCTCTTTGTGTCAGCTGGTTCTGAGGAGGGATTTGTTTGGTTTGAAGCTGCTGCGGCGCTCGCTGTTGTTTTGGCTCCTGTGTTGTTTCACGGTGGCGAAGGAGACAACAGCTCGAACAAGACAGGAAACTTCACTTCAGAGAGACGAAAGAAGAAGAGAGAGGGATGAGGAGGAGACAGAGGAGGAGGAGGAGGAGGAGGAGGTGAAAACACAACATGTCGTCCTCTGTTTCTGTCTTTTTATATCGTCTCTGAAGGTCTGTCAACAAGCTGAGAGCAGGAGGGGAGGAAGAGGAGGAGGAGGAGAGGAATGAAGAGAACAGGAGGACAGGGAAGAGGAGAAAAAGGGATGGAGGAAGAGAAGAAGGAGTGATGAGGAGGAGGTGGAGGGAAAACACGAAAACAAACCCCAAAGTGAAGAAGAGGAGAAGAAAAGCAGGGGGAGGAGGTGATGAAGGAGAAGAGGAGTCTTCCAGCTCGATGCTCCTCTGTCTTGTTCTGCGTCGCTGGTCTTCAGTCTTCAGTCGGCTCATAAATCCAGAATAATCACGTCTATTTCTGTCTGTTGGTTTACATATGCTGCGCTTTGGGCCGCACATGAAAGTCAAATGAAATCTGTCCCATTATCATGATAAACATCAACACGTTGAGACGCGGCGCCGGCGGTCAACACACGCGTCCGTCCGGGCAACGACCGGAACAACTGCGTGGAAACACGTGTCCAGCAGGGGGACGAGGACAAAATGTCTCCTTCGGTCCTCCAGGCCGACGAAAGGTCACCGACACCATAATAAAGACATTTGATAAGACACGGTCTGAGCGGAGCGCCCCCTCTGGTGACTGGAGGCTGCTGTTGGTTCGACAGTGTTTCAGACTCAGGTTAACTTTCTTTAGGAGCCGCCACCCAGAAGACACAGGTGCAGAGATGGTAGTTAATGAAAGACCTCGCCGCCTGACAGGATGAGGGGACAGGTGTTAATCCACAACATGACATGAAAATAAAAGTACGTCCTGACATCCTGAATAAGTGGAACACTCAGACGTCAGATCAGCTGAGGAGCTCAAGCTTCTTCATGGGGAAGAAGGTGAAGATGCTGTGTGTTGGTTTGAAAGGGGGACGGGTCACATCATCGCAGTCCTGCTCCCCGTGGGATGAAGCTGTGACCCTGTGACCTTTGTAGCTTTGCATAAGGTCTTCATTGTGTCTCATCCTGTGTTAAGATCCTTTATCTGCTGACACTGTCCAGTGTCCAGGTGCTGTCCCCGTCACTTGTCCCGTCCGGCTGAACGAGCCTCTTCATTCGCTCGTATCCTTCCACTCGGCCTCCTGAGCGAAGGAAATGTGCGTCGCAGCCTGAAGGGTGAGCTGATCCCTGATGTGAGCCGCTGAACTCACTGAGCACACGCATGCATGCATACAGAAACGCAGAGGAACGTCCGGCCTTGAGCGAGGAAGAGGAGTGGAAGACGAAGACAAAGGGCTGAGAACCTGAGCATCGTTTCCACACGAGGATGGACGTGTTTGTCCTTTCAGGCGTGACATCTGTCCTCTTTCACGTCTCAGCCTCAGACAGGAAATGAGTGTAAAATCATGTTAGTACATTTAACTAAGTTTCTGCTATTTCTGCTTTTGTCAGTTTCTGTTATGTATTTTTTATTTGCTGAGGTGTTTCTGAAACAAATCTCAAGACAAGTTTAGTTGTACTTCTTTTTTTTCACTGTCTAAGCCAGGAAGATGAAAAAAAATCACCTGAACATGAGCTTCATTTCGTTCTGCTCAGCCTCCCGTCCATGCTTCCCTTTGCTTCTACACACGATCCCTTGTGTTTTGGGGTAATTTCCTGTTGTTGCTTCGATTAAATTTTCACTCCTGAACTGAACCAATAACATTAGAGGAGCTAGATGAACGTTTTCAGGCGTCTCTCTCTTTCCTCGGTTCAGTCAGAGTTCACGGCTTCGCCTGGATCCTCAACGCGTCCCTTCATTTCACGTCGCCCTCAGGTTGGACGGAGTTGTGCTGATCTGGTTAAGATCTGTTGGATCTGTGTTATGAACTCAATCATAAGGAGTCGATTCGATGAACGGTGGAGATGAATGTTGTTGATCTGACCTGAACAAACAAACTGAAGGAGCTAAAGGAGGAAATACTGTCGAGGTGAGAGCTTTCAGAGCACGTTGACCGTCCACATCGAGGACGAGGCTGCCTTTATAACACCAGCACTTTTGTGTCTCTTTTACATGGGAACATTTTTTATTCCCTCTGATGGCTGAAGACAGGAAACAGGCCACGCGGCTCCTCCGAGGCGTCAGCTTCCGTTCAGCCAGCAGCATCAGAGTGGATCAGCATGTTCAGTCCGCCACCTGGTCGATCGGCCTCGGCACAGGATTACTGTTTATTACAATTTATGTTTCATTGTTACAGTTCTGGCCATCAGTTTTATTAGTATCAGCTTTGTTCTGATCGAGTTCTTCAGTGAGATCAGACAACAAAACAACTTGCTAAGAAAAGCAGCCAGTCAATCAGACGGTTGTAAGAAATGAGAGGTTTCGTCAGACTGGAGATTATTTGGAGATAAAGTCAGCATTTGTTGCCATTAATCCCTTATTGTACAAGAGAACTATGTTTGCAGAATTATTTTTAGCTTCGGTCAAGGTTGAAGCTGCAAACTGTGATGAACGTTTACAGTTTTGAACCTTTATGGCCGAACTGGGTGATTTAACCTTCACTCGATCTCAGTTATAAAAGTCTTGGGTTTGGTAAATGCAGATCTGGTTACTTCTCCAACTCGGACAAACAGCAGCACACAGTCGCTTCTCTTTTCAGCGGGAAGCATGAAGGACCCACAGAGGATCAGACGGTCCCATCGAGGGGCAGCTCTTACGTTCAGGGTTTGGAGAAGTGACGCCTGGCAAAGACGTCAAGCTGCACAAGAAACGAGACGTTTCCGAGCACGTGGCTTCAGATACAGTCGACAGTGTTGTGATGCAGGGAGTCTCAGCTCCGATCAGCAGAGACAGACGGAGAGAGCTGACGTCTGGAGGAGAGACGTCACTCCTCCTCTCATCTCAGTTTCTTTAAATTCCCTGTCCTCCGTCCTCCCACCGCCGGCTCCACTGTCTCTCTCTCGTACACGTCCAGGTCCCTGCTGAACGGCTGTCACTTTGTTGTATGTTGGCTTTTCTGCAACTTTCATGTTCGTCACGACGTTCGTTTCTCCTCCAGCTCTGCTTTGAAAACCAGAAGAAACCCTTTCATTTCAACCGAAGTGAATATTTTACTGTAACATCACCATATTTGAATAATGAGAACTGATCCGTGTTGTTTCTCGTCTGTTCGTGCGTGTTGTTGTTTATCCGCTGCGTCGGTTTGACGAGGCCCTGATTTCCTGCCAGGGATCAATAAAGTTTCATAAAGCTCTGAGCGGCTTGTCGTGGTCGAACACTGAACGCCGCGTTGTCCTAAACGAGTCGAACAGGAAGTGTCGAGAATGACACGTCTTTTATAAAAGCGGATAAATCGTCCCAGTGAAGTGCAGCTAAGTCCATCTTAAGCCGCCACTTACTCATTTGAATCTCAATGCCGAGCGTGTCACGGCTTGTTATGCAAAACGAGGCTAAACAGAGAAAGGGAATTGTGCTTTGTTTGTGCCAAACTCCATTCTGCTGTCTTTTAATTTAAATTCATTTATTTGTTCGGGGAGGGGATTTGTTTGTCTGACACACAGCGTATCGGGATCAGAACGGGAGGCGACAGAATCGAGAGGACGGAGACACAATGAGAAGAGCTATTTTCTGTCTTTTCCCTCTGAGTCTCTCACTTGAATGGCAGCTGATGTATTCAGCGTGAAGCGGAGCCGTGGCAGCCAACCAGCTTCAGAAATAGCAAACCGCCGCCGCCACCGCCGCTACTCGCAAGAGCATCAATTAGGGGAGGGATGGAAGATGTGGGGGGATTAAATTAAACTGTGGTCGCGCCCACAGGTTGTCACACAGCCGATGATGAAAGGTGATTAAAGTGCAAGTCGTGTTTATTTATAAAGCGCTTTTAACAAACCGGTTTGTCACAACCTGCTCTGCAGAGCGGAGAGAAACAAACTGAGCTAAAAACAGGCGGCAAAACGAGAAGAGATGAGAAGAAACGTGCAGGAAGGTGTCACACGTATCAAACACAACAAGCACAGACCAAAAAACAAGGTGAGCTCACCGACCTGCAGGTAAACTCTCACACCTGTAACTGTGTTTGTGGGGCTTCGAGGGAGAAATGCAGGAAAAAGACAAAGAACAAGAAAAGCAACAAAGTGAAAATTCAATATTTGCTATGTTTGCTTTCATAATTTTTCTGCTTACAACAGCTCGTGAGTAATTTCACCAGTCATCACGACAGAATTGTGACTCGACTGTACTTCAGTCACAAACGAGCTGCTCACTCCCATTTCGCTCATCTTTGTCTCCGAGTGTTCACTGTTCAACTGTCGCCTGTCAATCATGTTCGGAGTAATGAAATGAAAATATGTACAATATCATCGATGTGCTGCTTCATACTGGCAACTACCGATAACAATGATCTGCACATAACATGGCCCTTTACAGAGTTTCCTGGTGACAGAAGACCACTTGATCCCTTTTAACACTGTGTGTGTGTGTGTGTGTGTGTGTGTGCATCAGGTGAGTTCAGACACACAAACAGACACAGCTGTGTTGGCACCGGAGGAAGATCTGAGAGATCTGTGTCACCTGAGTGCTACAGGACACACACACACACACACACACACACACACACACACACACACACGCAGAACTCCAATGTGCACTTCTCTGCCACAGCACAGGTGTGTGTGTGTGTGTGTGTGTGTGTGTGTGACAGTGTGGGATGCGGCTCTGCGATGACTCGCAGGGTTCAGGTGTTCCTGTGGGACTGACTGCCGGGGCGACATGTTAAGTCTCTGTGACATGTGAAAGCACTCTGGCTTTGTGTTTGTGTGTTTGTGTGTGTGTGTGTGTGTGTGTGTATGTTTGGCCATGTCAGATACTCAATGTGTGTAAGGGACTCAAAGTGTTTGAGTGGACTGATTCACAAAAAGTTGGGACTCTGTAAAACCTAAAAACTGTGTGACTTCAGTTCACCTGTGTCCATCTGAAGGTGTGTTGTCTCTGGGTGTGATGGAAAACAGATAAATGAGCGATGGAGTGATGAACAGAGAGACGGACCTTCAGTCTGGATTCCGGTTCTGCAGTCGAGTCGAGGTGAAAGTGAAAATATCATCGGACAAACCCTCCTCTGTTTGTGAACCCGGCTCTCCATCTGGTCCCTGGGAGCCAGCGGACAGAGGCCTGCTGCATCCTAATTAACCACCTCATAGACTGGCCTACTTTACCTCTGCACACACACACACACACACACACACACACACACACACTCACTCACTCACTCACTCACACACACTCACTCACACACACACACACACACACAGAGCCAAAGTCCTGCAGGCACACAGTTAATTAAGCCCCATTTTTCAGCACTGATGAAGAGAGAGGGATGAAAGAGAGAAGGGGGAGAACGATGGAGAGTCAGAGTCAGAGAGAGAGAGACGAGTTTAAAGCGATAACAAGGCAGATAACGATGAGAATAATAAATGGAAAGAAAATGAAAAATCGATGCAGAAATCTGCCTGTTTGCAGCGACAGAACACACAGAACGAGGAAATATTCATGTGACTGATTTGATGATTTTTGGAACAAGAGCTGATTATTTGTTCAAACAGAGGCTTAATTCAACAAAGCAAGTTAGAACAATGTCTTATTAAAAAACCAAACATGTACAGTTATCGTTCACATTATTTTAATGTGACCATAACAAAAGACTGTTCCAGTTTGTCCTCAGGATTGATTAATGGACAGAAGCATAGAGTGGTTTATCTTCTGACGGCAGCAGGATGAAGTTAACCATATGTTTTTCAGAGTCGTACATATCAGACCAACGAGACGAGGACCGGACTCCAGACTGGATGAGAAAGACCAGACAAGACCGGATCAAAAGCAACATCATCATTTATTATTGTAGGTGAAGTCTGAAAAACAACTCCACAAACAACATGTCTTTCAGGGATGGAGGCGTGTGTGTGTGTGTGTGTGTGTGTGTGTGTGGGGCCTGACCACTGATGTCATCTATAAGTCCCGGTGAAGGCGTGAACGACCACTGGCCTCTCAGGAGCGAACAGCAACATGAAAACTCAATTAGGGTTTGATTCTGTGGTCTGAGAAGACGAGGAGGAGGAGGAGGAGGAAGACGAGGAGGAGGAGGAGGAGGAGGAGGAGGAAGACGAGGAGGAGGAGGAGGAAGATGAAAAAAAGAAGAGAAAGTCGGTTCTATCCAGTCTGTGGTGAGGAGATAAACTGTCGACGCTCAACGTGTGAAGACTGAACGAAATGAGTAGAAGAGATTAAACAGACGAGACCAAACCAAACCGGACAGGAAGAGACCAGACTAGATCAGACCAGAGTGAACTGGACTAGACCAGAACACATTACAAACCAGACTGAACCAGATCACATCAGACTAAAATGAACTGGGAACAAACCAGACCAGACCAGACCAGACCAGACCAGACCTGGACTTGCTGTCCTGGTCCAGGTTGTGTGTCGGCAGCAAACAGACGGAGCTGGAAACTAAAAGTGCAAATACAAACAATTACAATGAAGCTCGACTAAAAACACAGCGATGTTAATATTTGATGTTAATATTTGACTATGTTGATGTTTAACTGTGACTGTTAAAAACTCGATGTAAAGTTCTGTGTTGCTGTTTTAATATTAACATGACAACAGAAATACGAATCTTAATGTTCCTAATTTCTGTTTCTCTGTCTGAACTCGAGTGTAAAACTGAGAGTGTGTTAGAGTCCAGCTGCTGCCGCGACACAAACTGGAGGTTCGCAGATCAAAAAAATGGGCGCCGCGTCCACAAAGCAAAGTGATGACATCATTGCATCAGCCGTCGTCGTTCGGTTCCCAGAGAACCGAGGCTGAGACTAAGCGCCGCTTCGCTCCGGCTGGCAGCGAGGATCCCCGGTTCCCACGGAGGGGAATTCAGAGCCCCGCGGGGCCCCAGCGCTGCGTTCAGGAGCCTCAGTGGCCACCGAGTTCGATCCATACAGACAAACAGTGGATCCACAGGCCTGATTTCTATTGACACGGCAGCAGAGAGGATCAATGACACCGGAGGAAAGAGAAGAGTAAAAACAGGAGCAGCGGCTAAAATCAAACACTGACGGAAAAGTCTATCAAGTGAATTCCTCTGTCTGATCTCCCCTCTTGATTGGCCAGATGGAAAAAGGCATCATGGGAAGTGGGGCAGCCGGACGGGTCGAACAGGATTTACAGATAACTCGCAGCGTTAGTTTTAATCTGCTTGGAGGAGCAGACGGGTGGAGCTCGAAAAATAACAAGAAGAGTGTTTCAGCAATCAGAGGAATATATTTGATGTGTGTGTGAGAGACGGTCAGATTGGTTCTGCAAGAGTTACACCAGAAGATGAAAAGACGACAAGAAAGGGAGCAAACATGAAAGAACGGCTAAAAACCGATGAAGAGTAAAGAAGAAAAAATGAATCATTTTAGAGCGTAAATCTGTTCAAGTCAACAGAGAAGTAAAAGAAGGAAGGAGAGAAAGACAAGAGAGAAAGAAGAGAAGAGAGAGGAGAGAAAAAACAGAACAAACTAGATGAGACCAGATCAGATGCAGCTGGAGACAAGACAAGACCAGAAACCAGACCAGACCAAATTAAACAGGACCAGACTGGATCAAACCAGACCAGAGGAGAAAAAGGAGAATCCAGGGTTAAAAGGAGCTGAAGGTTCTGGGGAGACGTTGGTTGTTTGTTGTGGCATCGTCTTTGAAGGTTGAGGGTTCGGCACGGCATTTTCAAAAACATTTTGGTTGAGGTGCTGATAAGGTTTGTAGAGTATCTGCAGGTTTTGATCAGTCTGGAAGGTTTGGAGAGGCCTTGGGAAGGTTTGTGAAAGGTTTTGGAAGGTTCTGGAGAGGAGGCGCTGAGGGTCTGGATGGGTCTGGATGGTCTGGATGGGTCTGAATGGTCTGGATGGTCTGGATGGTCTGGATGGGTCTGGAGGTCTGGATGGTTCTGGATGGTCTGGATGGGTCTGGATGGTCTGGATTGGATGGTTTGGATGGGTCTGGATGGTCTGGATGGTTTGGATGGGTCTGGATGATGATTTTTTGGCTCAGTGTGGTTTGTAGCAGGGCCGAGGTTCTGGAGGTCTCGGGGTCGGTTTTGCTCTGGAGCAGGAGCGGTGAGGACTGAATCTCGAGATGTTCGGTCTGTGTGTTGGAGTCTCCGACCGAGCGTCGTCACGGCGACCGAAGAAGAAGAATCCAGCGTGATGTGAGAAACAGAAGCTGTCGTCTGAATTATGAATATCTGAGGACTTTTGTCAGCCATTAAAAAATAAAGTGGTGAAAGTTTAATGTGGTGCTTCATTGGTTATTGATGGAGGAACTCCAACACTGTGTGTGTGTGTGTGTGTGTGTGTTTTTTACATGGACAGTATGTGTGTTTGTTAATCATCTGTGTGTTTTATTGAGACGATGTTCGTTGACATTATTATTTGATGGTTTCTGAGATGAACTGTTTTGTCCTCAGCTGGTGGAGATGGTCCCCAGGTGGGCGGGGCCTGGAAATAGCCTCTGAGTGATTGACAGCTCTCTCTGTGTCACCTCCAGGGACTCGAAGTGCAGCTGAGGAGCCACTGGCTGTACATCTGGGTAACTGTGTGTACTTCAGTGTATTTCTTTGTGTTCAGTGTGTGTGTGTGTGTGTGTGTGTGTGTGTGTGTCAGCCCGGCTCTCGCTGTGACGAACCCTCAGCAGCTCTGACGGAGTGTGACTGTGTGTGTGTGTCTCATGTCTGAGCTTTCAACTCGTGATGGGATTTCCTCACTGTGACTCCAACGTGTGCTTCTGTGTGTGTTTGTGTAAATCTGTTATCGCTCACCATCATTTGGAGAGAGAATAATCAACAAAGGCAGGAAGCTGCACTGTGCTGACTTCAATATGAGTGTGTGTGTGTGTGTGTGTGTGTGTGTGTGTGCTCTGCTTAATCTACTGTGTGTGCTTTTATGCTTTTGGATGTTTGTGTATATTTGTGTGTGTGCATGTGTATTTGTTTGTGTTTGTGTGTGTGTGTGTGTGTGTGTGTGTGTGTGTGCGCGCGCTCTGGTCAGATTTTGGTGCAGTGTCAGAGTTTGTGTTTCAGCTTTTTTTTCAGCATTCCTCTGTTGTGCGACTGCAGCAGCATCTCCTGCAAATTATTTTCATTTCCGTTTGTGCTGCTGCAAAATGTTTCAGATTTTCATTTTGCAGCAGCACGTGAGAGGTTTTCACTCCTCACACGTCCAAAACCTGCAGCCAGCGTCAGGAGTCGGCTGAAGGTTAAAGAAGTGACTGACTGTCGTTCCTCTGGGTTTCAACATTGTTGGAATCGTCGACAGCTCAACAAAATATGTAACACAGGTTTTGTCGTTTTAAGACATTTCAAAGCTGAAACTTTACATATTGTGTGTATGTGCATGACTGTGACACGTGTGAACGTGTACGGCTGTGCCCACACACAGGCAAACACACACACACACACACACACACGATAATAAGGGCATTTTGGACTGAATAGAATTAAGCCACTTTCTTTCTGTGATAAACTTTAATGCACTGGTGATTATCTGCACATACACACACACACACACACACACACACTCTCTTCCCTGCAGATCTGGCCGCTCGGCCTGGTGATCAAAGGCTCAGATTTGCTCCATTGTGTGGATAAACACCCGGCTTTTCAGACACACTGGAACACACTCATCCAACACAACAACACACACACACACTCGGCCAATTTGGTCCAATCTTCCAAAGCCGCCACTTTGGCAAATTCTCACAGAGGCGGGCTGCTGAAATCCGCGCGACCGGAGCACTTTGTTGCGGAGGCTGCGGCCTCCCGAGCGCCCGGCGGCTCTCGCATCATTAGAAATCCATTGTAGGCGAAGGCGGTTCACCGCTAACCTAATTGTAGCGCCGCAAAGCCGTCGTGAAGCTTAGGAGTGTTGAAATCTGTTGAAATACAGGGCGCAAAGCGAGGCAGAAAAGCCAGCATCGTTCATCTGAGGGGAGTTAAAACATCTTGCAAATGAAAACAGGAGAATCTGCCCTTGATGTGTCTCTGAGTGACGGCGGAGCGACGGCACAGGAAACTCTTCAGAGATGACGCGACAATTACATTCTCATCTTTGCTCTGAAAGTGTGTTTAATCTGCGCGACCGTTTTGTCGACCCTGCTGAAATCCTGCAGCTTCGTTTGCACCATCAGTCATTCTGTCAAACATCATTAACGCTCTGATGCTGACGCTCGGAAAAGAGCTTTTCTGCTTCATCATCTGCTCCAGTTTGGATTTTACTGCCAGCTGCTCTGAAACCGGAGCTGTTCGCTGAGCCAGGGTCCATTTTTACTGTTGTCTATGGGTGGCTTCAGGTTTTCTATCGAGGTCACAGACTTCTTTTAAAACCTGATTCGAACCTGATTTGTTCAGTCTGTTTAAACAGGATTTTCTTTCATTTAAAAAGAAGCCATTTTAAAGTCCACACCTGCTCAGGCTGGCGGGTCAAACAAGCTCGTTCTCACATCTTTCTGAACAACATCAAAGGAAACGTTCACGTCTTCCTGCTCACTGAGTGTGTGAAACATCCCAATTAACATTTTCCTCATCTGATGAGTTAATGTCACAAGTTCTTCCCACGAGGAAGCAACGGTTAGAGAACGTTAGAGTTGAGAGTTAAAGAGATGAGTGGAGGCGAGGATTTTTTCTACGCAGCTAAAAGGTGATGATGAAGGTTGGCTTCAGGGCTTTTCTCTGCACACACTCACATGCTGTTTGCTTTGTGGCTGTAATAAACGCCGCAGACGCTCTGGAGAAATAAAAGACTCAGCGGCTCAGATGAGGATTTTTTTAGTGTAGTTGAAAGAGGACGTGCAACTGTGTCAAAGATTGAGCAGCTAAAACAAGTCAAGTTTAGGTTTTATTAGGCTGAGACTTTAGTTAAAGGAATAGTTCAGCACAAATGTAAGAAAAGTTATTTCTTGATGAACAGTGGATCCATCTGTGCAGCGTCTCCAGCTCCAGCTTGAAGGAAGGCCAATAAGTTTATTTCCCAGATTTTGGAATTTTTCATTTAAGGACATTTTCTTTCGTCGGTGAGTTCTGTTTTGTTTCTGTTGAATTAAGGGAGACGGTGCAGGTCGGGTTAATTGTGCTGAAGAGAGCTGGTTGATGAGGCTCACACAGCGGACGGCCTGTTTGACTAATGAGAGCATCTGTCGAGCAGCACACACACACACACACACACACACACACAGAGCAGTGTGTCCCAGGAGGAAGGGAACTCTGTTCTCTTTTCACTCTCATCACAGTCTCTGTCATCTTCAATCTGCCTCCCGTCTCGTCTCCATGTATTCACCACTGCTGCTACAGCGACCCAGGCAGTGACATCATCATCATCATCATCATCATCATCATCACCATCATCATCATCATCATCATCATCACCATCATCACCACCATCATCATCATCATCATCATCATCATCATCATCATCACCATCATCATCACCATCATCATCATCATCATCATCATCATCATCACCATCATCACCACCATCATCATCATCATCCATCATCATCACCATCATCATCATCATCACCATCATCATCATCATCATCATCATCACCATCATCATCATCATCATCATCATCATCACCATCATCACCAAGATCATCATCATCATCACCATCATCACCACCATCATCATCATCATCATCACCATCATCATCATCACCATCATCATCACCATCATCATCATCACCATCATCATCATCACCATCATCACCACCATCATCATCATCACCATCATCATCACCATCATCATCATCATCACCACCATCATCATCACCATCATCACCATCATCATCATCATCATCATCATCATCACCATCATCATCATCACCATCATCATCATCATCATCATCATCATCATCATCATCATCATCACCATCATCACCACCATCATCATCATCATCATCACCACCATCATCACCATCACCATCATCACCATCATCATCACCATCATCACCACCATCATCATCATCATCACCATCATCACCATCATCATCACCATCATCATCATCATCATCACCACCATCACCATCATCATCATCATCATCATCATCATCACCATCACCATCATCATCATCATCTCCCTCTGAGGCACTCGCCTGCCACATGTCAGCAGAGGTCAGAGTCTCAGTCTCAGTTCCGTTTCAGTGCAGCTGTGAGACTTTTTGGTCGTCTTGTTCTTAAACTGAAGTGAAAATGTTGGAAATGACCAAAGTTGGACTTGTGAGGTTTTTCCACATGACAAACGTGTTCTCATTATGTCTCACTTGATCTTTCTCTGTGTTCCTGTTGGACTCAACAGCAGAGTGAAGATGACTCACATCAAAGACAGTCAAGGAAATGTTAACGCCTGACTCACTGATGGCACACATCAGAGAGTGTGTGTGTGTGTGTGTGTGTACTCGCTCATATTTACTGACACTTAAACACAAACTCAGGACAGACGGCTCCAAATACTCAAGTAAATGACCAGAAACCAGAGTTGTTCTGAAGTCACATGAAGTCTGTCCACAGAGGTTTTATGATTTAGGCCACTTAAATTCCTCTGAAACCTTCATGCACATAATGACGAAATGACCCAGCATGCCTCTGTGCACAAAAGCAGCTCCATGAAGAACTGGTTTTCCCAGTTTGGTGTGGAAGAACTCGACGGGTCTGCAGAGTCCTGACCTGATCTTCAGGCCTGGACCTCACTGATGCCCGTGTGTCTGAACGGAGACGGCAGGTTCAACGACTGCAGGAATATTTGTCCACACATTTCACAAAATTCAGTGTTTGTTATCTCTTGCTGTTCATCTTCGTTCACGCTGTCGCCGTATGAAGCTTTTTGCTCTGAAGTCAGTTTGTTTAAAAAGCTTAAGCAAAGAGATGGTCTGAGCTCCACTGGGTGTCATTTATATTTCAGCTTGTGTTCAGGAAACCGTCTCCACTGTGGATTCAACTTGTGAATCCAGTGACTTAAAAACCTGCACGTGAACTCTGAGCGACTGCAGCGGAGGAACGTGACTCGGCGGCGGAGCCTCGAGAGACAGAAGGCGACCGTGACGCAGCGGCGACCACCTGAACGCAGCTTTTATTTCATCAGCAGCCGGTCGGACGCTGAAACCAGGAGCTGCTGTTGCGTTTCAAACAAAATGAAAAAAGCAGGAAGCAGAGAGGACGGCAGGAAGCTGACAGAGGTTTGATGAAGATGATGGAGAGGAGCTGCTGATGTGTCTTTGAAATCTCAGACAACTGTAGAAAAGTTTTATCACCTTTGACCAAAAGAAAACTGGCAACAAAAGAGAAAAGAAAAAAAATGCAGCGTAGCTTAGTATTAATGATAAAGCTCCACTAATCAATGTTTTATATTGCTGATCAATTCCATTAATCTGTCATTGCTGTTTAGGCTCCAGCCGACTGCATCAGTTCAAGAGGATTTTTTTTAGTATTACTCTTCACGTGATACTTGAGGTCTTGGTCTAAAATCTAAAGTCTAAAATTGTTATTCAATTCAAAAACCCTAATATTTCCATGCATAAAAATCCAAGACAGAAACTCATGTTTGTCTTGTCTTTTACTGTAACTTCTGCAAAGGTTGATTCAAACAAAGTTGATTTTCACAGTCTTGAGGGCTGAGCTGGAGGCTTCTATACATTTTAGGCCGTAACAGAGTCAAGATGAGGTAATTAAACGACGGAGAGAGAAAAAAGGGAAGAGGACAAACTCAGCAGAGAAGAGCTGAAAGACGGAGAGCATGAGAGCGAGGGGGAAGATGAAGACAGGAAGCCTCCGGGGACGAGTACAAATGGAGAAAGAGAGACGCAGAGCGGGATCAGTCAGAGCGATAAAGATGACACCAGGATGTGACAGAGGAGACGGAGAGCGCCCAGAGGAGGAGACGGAGACGCTCACATGACAGACGGAGAGTCGTCCGATGGAGCTCGGCTCGGAGGACAGACGCCGAGGATCAGAGGACGCGGGTCACGTGATCGACACGTCAACATTCAGGAAACATCGTCCACACATCGTTCATCACAGATTAAAAACATAGACAGTAAAACTCGATTTCATTCAATCGCACCGAACTGAGACACGTTGAGAGGAAACATGGAAGGACGAAAGAAAAAAGGACAGACAGGTGAAGGAATGAAGAAGATGAGGAAGAAGGCAAAGAAGAGAAAAGAAAGGAAAGAGAAAAGAGGAAAGGAAGGAAGGAGACGAAGAGAGGATAAGACAGGATGAAAGAAGAGAGAAAAGACAAAGAGGACACATGAAGACAGACGACCAGAAGACGAGATTATAGGACACGAAGCAGAAGTAAAGGAAGAGGAGAGCAAGTGAAAGTAGAGGAGAAGAAGAGTCGATCATAAAAGGGAGGTCAGGAGGAGGACAGCACGACGGGAGAAAGGTAGAGGATGTGACAGGAAGAGAAGGAGGGAGGGAGAAAAAGACGAGAAGAGATGATGAGAAAGCAGGATGAGACGAGAGAGGAGAGGAGGAGGGAAAAGAGACGAGAGAAGAAGAAGGAGATGATAGAAAGGAGGACGAGGAGAGGATGTGACAAGAAGACAAGGAGAGGAGAGGAAAAAGAAAACAGGAAGGAAAAGACAGAGAGAAAAAGATGAGGAGACGACACGATGAAGAGGAGGAGAAGAGCAGAGGAGGAGGGAGGCAACAGAGACTTTAAAAGATAAAAGAAAAAGAACTAGGAGGAGAAGAGGAGACGATGGATGAAAGGGAGGTTGAGGACAGAAAAGAGGAGGAGGAGAAGAGGAGACAAGGAGAGGAGGAGGAGGAAGGAGGAGTGGGAGGGAAGGACGCGAGAGGAGGAGGTGAAACGCTAAATGTTGTAAAACCTCGTCCGATCAGAGCAGAGAGGAGCGCCGGCAGGCAAACCACACACACACACACACACACACACACACACACACACACACACACACACACAGCCTGCAGCCTCTTCCTGTGTGTCTGTGTGTGTGTGTGTGTGTGTGTGTGATGCAAGCCTGCCGGGCTCTGCTGTAATCGAGGCCGGATGGACATCGGGGCTAAAAGTTGCAGCAACCCTGCAGGCTGTGATGTATAAAACACACACACACACACACACACAGACACACACACACACACACACACACACACACACACACACACACAGACAGACACACACACACACACACACACACACACACACACACACACAGACCCGTGGGGAGAAAGTCGTGTTTCTCTTCTTTGTTCTGCTTCATTATATTCTGGATCTTGATGTTTCTTTCTTTCCACAGTTCTTTCTTCATTCTTTCACCATGTTGAGTTTTTTCACTTTCACCTCCTCATTGTGTTTCACTGCGTCTCCTTTTCTCCTCCTCCTCTTTTTCTTCATCATCTTCTTCATCCTCCTTCCTCTCCTCCTGAACCTTCTCGTCCCTCTTCCTCCTCCTCATTTCATCATGTTTTCTCCCTCTCCTCCTCTTTCATCTTTCCTCAATGCACCACACTGCTTCTCTTCCTCTCTCCTCCTCTTCATCATCCTCTCTCCTCCTCTTCATCATCCTCTCTCCTCCTCTTCATCGTCCTCTCTTCTCCTCTTCATCGTCCTCTCTCCTCCTCTTCATCGTCCTCTCTTCTCCTCTTTTCATTATTTTAGTTTCTCCTCCTTGTGCTGCTCGTCAGTTCTCTGCTTTTTTCGACTCCTCCTTTCTTGATGTTGGCTTCCCTCCTTTTTCTTGTCCTCCTCATTTCATGTTAACTCCTGTGATCTCTCCTTTTTCCTCGTCTTTCCTTCCTCCTCCTTTCACCTCCTTTTAAAATGTTCTCCTTCTTGTTCTCTTTAGCCTCCTTTGTTTCATCCTCATGTCTGACCTTCTCCTTCTTTTCCTCTTCCTTTACTTCCTTGTCTCCTCCTCCTCCATGTTTCCTCCTTCTTTTCATTATTTGCCTTCTCTCGCTTTTCTTTCTCTCCTGCATCCATTTTTCTTTTTCTCTTCTCTTCTCTCCTTCCTTCTCCTCAGTCCTGACTCCTTTCTCCTTCTTTCCTCCCCTCTTGTCTCGTCTCCTCTCTCCTCCTCTCCGCTGCTCATGAGACCTTCAGAAGGAAACTGAAGCCAAAAAGTTCAGGATCACTTCCGACACGTTTATTCCCTTCAGGGAAGGAAACAGGAAACAACGAGGCTGATGGGAAATGTTGTCTTAATTTGGAGAAACACAGGCAATCATTGGTTTACAGCCCTTATAAAAAAATCCTCCCCCAATCTGTCTTTATTTTAATTTAATGTTCCTGCGAGAAAACTCCCAGCATCCTTTGTTTCTCATTAATTCGCTCTCTCCGTTTCTCTCTCCCTTCTGCTAATTACGCCGCCGGAGCCTTTGATCTGTCCGTTAACCCTCCGTTAACGGAACAATTAGTCAGCAGCCATTCAGGTGAGGATTGATCCGAGCCGCCCGGCGCCTACAAGGCTTTTAATGGATTTAATTAAACTGCCAGGGAAGTGTGTGTGTGTGTGTGTGTGTGTGTGTGTGTAGGAGTGTTTGTTAACACCCAAAGGGGATCAGAACAAAGTGAAACAGGCCTGAACACAGGGTTGTCAGGGAAACGCAATTAAAATGTGAACATACATGTGGCGCTTTGTTAAATGAGAGGCAGAAACTGAGGCTCCAAATATTTTTTTTTTCATTTAAATTATGAAACCATGAATCAGAAAACAGGAAGTGAAGCAGAGAATCTGGGTTAAATTTCCCTCAGTGCTGCAAAAAGGCTTCCTGCAGTTGTGAGAAGGCAGAAGAGCTTTGTGACAGTAATTAAAGGAGACGACAACGATGGAAACACACGTTCATCAGACACAAGTTCATGATGATGTTTCTGTCAGACTCACCTGTCTGTTCTGTCTGTGCTGAAAAAAAAACAGGTTTGGACGCTGTGTAAAACAAATAAACAGAAGGTGAAAACTGTCAAATCCTTTCTGACATAAACTCAATTAAAAACAATTTATTTAATGTTTGATCATCAGCTTCATTGATTTCTGTAAATATCTGCTTCTTCTGAATTTGATGCAGCAACATGTTTCAAACCAGTTGGACAGGAGCAACAAAAGACTGAAAGTTGTGGACTGATCCAAAATCACCTGTTTGGATCCTTCCACAGGTAAACAGGTTGATTGGTAACAGGTGATAGGATCATGATTGGGTCTGGTTCAGACTCACTCCTCCTCCTCTTTGTGTGTAATGTGGCAAAGTTGAGTTGCGTTCACCAAACTTGGCTTTGGTCTGTTTTTCAAAGTTATGTTTTTCATATAAAAGCTTGAAAAATATCCAACATGAGACGACAGTAAAAACACAATCTGGCCTGATGAATTCTCAACAACGTGCTTCTGCAGCAGCTTCATCCTGATCCAAACTGATGGAAACACGCAGCTTCCATTTTCAATCTGTGACTTGAGCGACTTGTAGAAAATTAAAGACAGAAACAGACAGAAGGAGAATCATAACTAAGAGACAGAAAAACATATCTGCTTCAACCTGCTGCTCTGACAGCTGTCACTCATCCAGCCTGAGCTCTGCTACAGGTCAGAGGGCAGCAGAAGTCCCGCCCTCTACGTGTCAATCAACCAGCGCAGGGCCAAAAGCCAAACAGCATCACACAGAGAGACGATGTGAAGAGATGACACATGAGGCTGAGGGTGAAGGTTCAAACTCTGAACACACACGACAGAAACATTATCGCAATGACAAAACGAAGATATACTGTCGACCAATCACACACAGACACGAAGGTGTTTCTAACCAATCACATGACAGGCTTGGCTGAGGTACCTGAACACACCTGCAGAAACAGAAACAGTGCAATCGATTATATAGAAATATACGGTGAAGAATTATGGCAAAGTAATGAGTGAGGATATGAAAAGATAGAAATGCATCAGTTCAACTAAACAACCTGGTGAGCAATTAAGTGATGACTGAAAAACTGTGTGTGTGTGTTCCTGTTTAAAAGAGTGAGCAGGACAATGAGACGTATCAAGGACATTAAGGGCACAAACACAGTGTTTCTGCCCTCTGTCATGTCAATAAAGACACACACACACACACACACACACACACCATCAGAACAAGTGCTGCCTGCTGAGAGCCGTCACCCACGAGACCCCGGGCCCCTCCCACTCTGTCACCTCTATCGTTTCAGACCTCTGTGACCCCGCCCCCATCAGATGTGATTGACAGGTGGGGTTAAAGAGAGAGAGAAAGAGAGAGAGACAGAGAGAGACAGAGACAGACAGACAGACAGACAGAGAGAGAGAGAGAGAGAGAGAGAGAGAGAGAGAGAGAGAGAGAGAGAGAGAGAGAACTCAGATTTTGTATCTTGTTTCTGAACATGATAATTTTCTGGAACTATTTATTTCTTTGCCAAATTAAATCAACAAGCGAGACATTTCTCATTATGTCAAACTAATTTTTAAACTCAGCGTTTCTCATTGTTTCACCTTGAATTTTCCCAGAGAGGACTAAAGTCGTATTAATACACAAATACATCATATTATCTGTGTAATCTGATTACTGACTCCACAAACCTGCTGTTCACTTCAACAACAGTTGAACCAGATCTAATCCTGCTCCTGTTTCATGCTCATCTGGATTAAACTGACAACAGATTTAACAGCAGCAGTAAACTGTGTTCGTGTCCATCTGCTGTCAGACGGCTGTCGAGTCTCTGAAACCTCGTGTCCAAACTGACCCTGAATCTGTTCTCCTGGGGCTCCACAGGGCTCCTCACCGGGCCTCTGCCGGATTATCAGAGCAGGCGTCTGGTTGGATTTAAAGAGAACACGAGGCTCATCTGGTTTTAAAACTATTAGACTAATGCTTTAATAAAGAGGATGATTGGTTTCATCTCTGTTATTGACACAAACTGTCACACAACAGTTCACCAAGAGCTCCTTCACTTTCTGAAGCGATCAGGCTTTTCTATCTGTTCTCGCAGGCTCATGCTGAATTTCTCTTCTGTTTACTAATTTGCGTGGATGCAAACTAAGGTGCAATTTGACTGACAACGATCAATAAGTGATGAATTACAAACAAAGTACAGCAAATAATAAAGAAGTACAAGTACACAGGTCAGCACTAACCTCATCTCACAAAAAACATCCAAAGCAGCGAGAAGGAAACAGGAAGCAGGACACACCTCCATAATAAAGTACTGTAAGTAAAAAAAATGAGCATCTGAAGAGTCAAATGTGGAACCAGGTTTTATGTGATGATTATGTGATGATTGAAGAACAGCTGAAAGGATTTTAAGGTGTTTCTAATGTCAAATGTGAGACATCAGAAGTAAAAACATGTGACCTCAGAACCGTAGGAAATTTAAAAGTTTAACTTAATTAATCAGTTGTTTGCCAGAAAATTAAACAGTTCTGATCATCTATTGACTGTTAACTGAATATTAAACAATTTTTACATTTCATATGATCATAAACTGAATATTTGGGGTTTTGAACAGTTGTTCAGATGAAACAAGTCACTTTGGGATCTGGGGACTTTTTAAAGATACAATTAGTCACTTAATTGAAAAATAATCTACAGAATTATTTATGAAAATTATCTCAAAAAAACGACTAAACTTCCACCTTAAGTTCTTTTGTCATCATTTCTTGTTCACTTGTGTCGCGTTGATAAAGATTTTGTTCCAACTGAACTTGTAGAACTGGATTTATTTGTGAGCTGTGAATCCTTGTGTCCACCACGTTTCCTGCATCTTTATAAAACACCTTCGTGCATGAATACACACTTTATGCTTCATAAAGACGACGTTCACTCGGAGCCACAGTTTGCCTCCAACCTCGTCGCCCTTAAACACAAACCCGTCATGTCTGTGTGCAGTAAACACGAACCCCTCCACCTCTCCGCCGCTCTAAGCGCCGTGGCGGTTGGCCGAGGCCCTCGGCTGCAGAAAGAGATCCCCACCTCGCCGCTGAAGGGGCCAATTAAGCCGACAACGAGGGCTAAAGAGCGCCACAATGGGTCTATTCAGCGCCTCTGACAGGCGCCTTCCACTCACAGAGTCGCGGCTTTTGTCTGGCGGAGGGCCGAGGTGTCGCCCCGCCGCCTCGTCTGTGGCTGTGTTCGGGTGTTGTGGGTCCTCAGAGGCGAGCGGGAGCAGAGCCTTTGTGTTTGTTTGTGTGTTTGGAGGGTTTGATTGACAGCAATTATGGGAGGGTTCACAGGAGGGCATGAGCCTGTGTGTGTGAGAGACACACTCCACACACACACACACACACACACAGAAGCAGAGATGAAAAGTAGACGAACACACACAGCAGGTGTGTTTGCGGACTAACACACCTTCTGCACATTTCTGTCAGAGAAACTAAAACCGAGTGGTTTAATAATCCTCAAACACTCGAGCGGAGTCTCACTCCGTTGTTTTTTTCTGTGCTGAATCTCACTGAGCGCTCTGTAATTAAAGAGCTTCATTTGCACATGAAATGATGCAGCGTTTTCTGCCTGACATCTTTGTTTAACAGCGCCGTGTTCACATGAGCATTTGAACCAGTGAGGACAGGACAGAGACGTCCATCATCTCTCTCTAATTTAGATCAATTATCGGTTCACATTTTGATTCCTATTCTTCTTTCTGGTTCTGATTCAGTCGTTGGAGCAGTGGCTCCATAATGTTTCAGCCACAGGTTCTTGTGTTTGTTCTGAGATGTTTAGAGGAGTCGGAGTTGATTTGTCTGCTTCATGTTTTCTTGATGGACCTTTACGAACTTCATGTAATATTACTGCAAAGCATTTATTTAACCTTCATCCTGAGACCAAGAACCAAAGAGACAGAAAACAACAGAAAACAGTGACTTGTCAGTGTCTCAAAACGCATCAAATACAGCGGCTTCAAACTGTCAGAGTCAGAGGACGTAGCGTAAAGATCGAGAGACGCATGGAGGAGGTCAAATACAGGACACCAGGATTCATGTCCTGTATGAAGCCAAACATTTTCACTCAGCTACGTCAGCGAAACCAACCGAGTAGTTTTGGTGCTTAAATCTAACCAAACTACAACCTTTTTACAACGTTAACCACGCGTTCAACACTCAGTTGTGGTTCTTTACGAACGGGGACGGACGTAGAGAGGACGAGTGAGGACACAGGGAGGACACAGGGAGGAGAATAAAGTCAGAGCAGGAGAAGAGAAGCAGGACTCGTGGCCTCTAATGAGCCGTGGAAATGTTATCAGCGACAGGACTAATTATTTCCTCCGCTTCGTTAAGACGCAGTGCTAATCCTGTTAGCATGGAGGAAGAGGAGGTGGAGGAGAGAGGAGGGATGTGTGAGGAGACGGAGGATGGACGGATGGAGTTAAAAAATGGAAAGATGGATGAGAGAGAAATGAAAGAAGGAGGAACTGAAGAAAGATGGAGACATAAAAGAAAGATGGAGGACAAATGGGGCAGAGGGAGCTGAGGGATGAAATAAAGATGGAGTCAGATGCAAACAGCAGCGGTATCGTTTGATGCTGGACTAACAGAGTCTCTTATTCCTCCACTCGTTTATTTTCCAATTAGCGAAGCAGGAAGTTGTTAGTGTTGCCACGGCGCCGCTTCCTGTTCTCCTGATTAGTGCCGAATCTGCATTTTTTTTTTCATGTTTTCTTTTTAAAATCTGTGCCGTGTTTCTTCTGATCTTTGAGCTTTATGGAGACAAATTGGGTGTTAGCACTGTGTCGCTGTGTGGAGCTGCTGCTGTGACACACACACTCACACACACACACACACACATTAAAGCCAACTTTTAAGGTCAGAGAGGGCACAGCTACAAACATTTTTGTTTCTTCTTTCTTTCTTTCTTTCTTCTTTTGGTAAAATAATAATTCTGCCTTTAAACAAGAGCTCATATATGGTTTTATTTGGCTCTCTGGCTTTTGTCGTCTGTACCGACACAACATGTAGCATGTAGCATGTAGCGTGTTGCAGAGCTGTAATCTGTTGTGAGAAGCTCGAGCCAAACTGTCTGTTAGATTTCGACGCCTCTCGTGTGCAAGTGTAGATTGTGACCTGAGGGTGGAGAGGTGGAAAGGTCACGGGGGCATTAAAATCAAGAGGCTTTATCTTCATGAATGTACTCAATGAACTTCATGGTGATCTGTTAATTAGATTATGAGATATCGTGTGTAATAAAAACATAAAGGACATTTCCTCCTGAGGGTGATGAAAGGTCACGAGCGTCCAAAATCAAAAGGTTTGGTGAAAGGATTCATAAAATGTGCTGAGCTGATTTCTTGGCAAACTCCCTGTTAGATTTGGATGTTTCTTGTTCAGACGACAGCGACGTTAGAGGAAGGTTCAAAAACATCAGGATTCGGAGCGACTTCAGAGTCGAGATGCCGACGATGAAGCACAACTACCACAGTCTGTCCTTCGTTTGATGTCGTCTCCCTGCTGCTGCAGCCAATAAAGACAGAACACGCCCACAGCAATGATTAATTCCATCCATACATGTTTAGTTTTAGTAACGCAGAGACACTGACACCAGGTCTGCACCTGCATATACTTCTCATGTTGCCATTTACACGACTGTATCTGCTGGATTATTTTCAGCTGTTCTTACTTCACTCGCTTCACTTTCACTCCATCAGATGTTCTTAGGTTTTCAGACATTGAAACACTCGATTGATTTTAGGGCAAAATTGTGGTTTTGATTAAATATTTAAAAAGTCAGCGAGTCCTCAGTTTATCCATATTTTACTATGACACCACGAATCATGCTTCGGTTGTCAGAGGTGAATGAAGCTGAACCTGCAGATACAAGATTCAATATGGAATATTTCTCATTATTTTCCAGGTCCACTGTTTCCGTCGTCTGTCTTTTATAAACTATGAGCATTTTTGTGTTTATTGTCTGTTCTTTTGTGTCAATAATCTATTTAGACTTTGTTGAGATGCAGAGTGACCTCCGAGTTCTTGAAATCATCTCACTGGATCAAACAGAGTAAGTTGCTGACGCAGTTTCTCCGTGTGTCTCCATAGTGTCGTTTACACTGAGACACATTAACGGTTCGGCTGATAATGATGAACAATCATTTCCTCTCTGTCGTCGCTCCTGTTTGGATTCGTCATCTCCAAAACAATTTCAGCAAACAGTCGTTTTTTTCCAGCCTGTTTACTGAACGACTGATCCGAGCTGATGTGTGAGGGTGTGTGTCAGAGAGGAATCAGCTGTGTGTGTGTGTGTGTGTGTGTGTGTGTGTGTGTGCGTGCACTTGGAGTCGTCTTTGGCAGCATCTTCTGTTTGCTTGTGTGTGTGTGTGTGTGTGTGTGTGTGTGTGTGTTGTACAGTCTGTGTGTCCGGTGCCTTATCTCTCCCAGTCGCAGGCTGTGGAGCCCCGCGGTACATTCCACCAGCTCTGAACACACTGCCAGCTGGCACACACACACACACACACACACACACACACACACACACAGATTCACAGTAGCCTCACACAACCCTGCTTTTGGCCCTCACACATCTGAGGATACACCCGAGGCATCCAGCAGGAGAGAGAGAGAGAGAGAGAATGAGGGCAGAGAGGAGGAAAGAAGACCGGAGATACAGAGAAGAAAAGAAAGAAGAAGAAATTAAACCGACTGAAACTGAAACAAAGATGGAGAGAAGGAGACAACAGAAGTCGGGTTTCCATCTAAATTAATGCAAAATTCAACTACATTTTTAGGAAATCAGCAAATGAAAATGCGAATGTATGAGTGTTCAGTCATGTGATCATTAGGCGACGAATGAGAGAAATCAGCACAGAGAAAGAAAAAATAAAGAATGAAGGGAAGAAAGGAGGGAGGAAGGAAACAAGGAGAGAAGAAAGAGTTTCAAATCGTCTCCATCTTTACAAACACTCACGTGTGTGTTTGATCAAAGCGGCCTCACACTCCTTTGAATGGCGACCTCTGACCTCGACTACTGCGACCTCCAGACATCAGGTGTGTGTGTGTGTGTGTGTGTGTGTGTGTGTGTGGAGGCAGCAGTGGGTGGTGGAATCTGAAGCAGACGGTGTTTGTTGTTAGGAGATGAAGAAGAAGAAAGGAGCGATGGGGGAGAGGACGATGAAGAGGATGAGGAGGGGGATGATGAGAAGAAGAAGCAGGAGAGAAGAAGAAAGAGAAGAAGAGGCAAAGAAGTAATAAGAGGAGGAGCGGAGAAGAAGAAGGAATGTTGAGAGCAGAAAGAGAAGAAGGAGAAAAGGAGGATGAGAAGAAAGAGTGGTGGGAGATGGAGGAGGAGGAGGAGGAGGAAGTGCCCTGCAGGAGGTGTTGGAGGTGAAGGAGGTCTGGCTCCAGGCTGTATGTTCAGCTTTACTTGGTGAAGCTTGTTTTGGGCTCAGTGGGACACCGTGCTGAGTCTGGTGTGTGTGTGTGTGTGTGTGTGTGTGTGTGTGTGTGTGAGTGTGTGTGTGTGTTCTACTTGTTGCCTCTTGTCACGTTAAATATTCAACATAGTCAGGACAGGAAGTTGGTAACTTTTTTATCGTGGACGTCTTTGGGGAAACTTTGTTGTAGTACCACGGTTGGCCACTGGGACAACTTTATCAGTTCGTTAATCGGAGCTTGAATCTGTGATCAGCACAGATGTTTCTGAAGGTTTGTAAGGATTCCCAACAACCTACAGTCATTAATTGATAATCAATGTCTAATCTGCTTCAAACACACTCTCGTGACCCCTCGAGTTACAGGAAGTCGGACTCGGTCTCTACATAAACTTGTCTCGACGTGTCCACGCGGCTGCTGTCGACCCAACGAGCCGCTCCGATCCATCACCTCCCTCCATCTGTCATCACGTCCTAAACTCCTGACACCTCCCATGTTACCGGAGAAGTCACTTCTGCCCAGTGTTTTCTGGGAAATGGAGTCTGTGGCGGCCGTGTTGACAGGACGGCGTCACCCTGCTGCTGCCGGAGCGAGACATTCACCACGGCTGACACACAGGAATCCACCGGTTCATGGGTGACACTCCGAGACAGAAACAACAGACCAGACTGGAATCATGACAGACTGACGTCTGTAGATGGATGAACAGAGACGTAGATCCTGTGTTTACAGACACGAGGAGCAGGAAGTTCAAACCTCTTCAACACATTTGGAGAAGTGATGGTATTTCAGCTGAGTCCAACATGGCGTGTGTCATCAGCAGTATGAAGGCCCCCAACACACACACAACACACACACATCAACACACACACACACACATCAACACACGTCCGTTTCTTCATGTCTCATTTAACAAAGTGAGGCAGGTTTAGAGTTTCCAGCGTCGGTGATGACAGAGTCGCCTGCTGTTTGTTTTAGAGTCTGAAAGTCGTCGACACACCTGCAGGACAAACCTCACTCAGTCGCTCCATCGAGCCTCAGACGGGCTCGGCGTGTCCCCCAGATGTCCTCACATTCTCAGACCAGGTTCAGGGGGACGTCTAAAGATTTATTCACCACAGTCAAAGCTGCCAACGATCACAGACCAGAAGGTTTCATGAACTGAACTGTGACACTGTGAAAAACGCCGTCATAGAAATGAACAGTCTCTCCTTGAAGACATTCGTGGTTTTACACTTATTTCTTGGTGAAGAATAAAAACGCAGAGCTTGAGAGAAGGTTCAAACCATCTCATCTCCACACGCCTGAAGAATCGCAGAGTAAAGTTGACGTTATTGTCAGATTGTCTGTTTGCAAACATTCTGGCCAAAAAATGCAATGAAATAAAAATCTCACATCAACAAATTCTTCAACACTCTGAGCATCAGAGCCACAGACAGAAAACACAAACACTTTAAAATTCAAATTCTAGATATCCAACATCCTCCTCTTTCATTCTTCAACTAGTGTGTGCGTGTGTGTGTGTGTGTTTGTGTGTGTGTGTGTGTGTGACCAACTGTTTAACCATCGCTGCCCCAAAGGCTAAAGAACCCCCAACAAAGAAGACAACAAAATGGTCGCCACATATCTTCAATAAAACACTCCAGCCTGGAAGCCACTTTGAAATCCTCCTCCTCCTCCTCCATCTCGCCTTCGTCCTCCAACTCCCTGAACATCAGACAGAAACACCAACAAGCTCCGGAGGGGAGAGCCGACAGAGAAACATCCTCCTCTCTTTGTTTTTAAAACATTTCTTCTTCTCCGTCTCCGTGTCTCCGCTGGATCACAGCGATGCATTTATATTTGACAAGTGGCATCAATAAGTCAGCAGGCGTGTAGATGGAAATGTCCTCACACCTTCAGTACATCACTGTTCAGCAGGGAGGGTGTGTGTGTGTGTGTGTGTGTTCACATGTTTGTATGTTCAGAAAAATTCTCGCTGTATATTTTATTCATATATATTCCAATACTAATGTGTGTGTGTGTGTGTGTGTGTGTGTGAAACATGCAGCCAAAGTCAAAGTGAGTGTGATAATCACACAGGTTGGTTGTAGAAGTGAGGAGGAAACAGTGAAGTAAAAATAAATAAATGACCTGCATGTACATATAAACTAAAACAAACACAAACATGTAAACACACAAACAAAAACACAAACAAAGGCAGACACACAAAAAACAAAACACATAAACACACACACACAGAGCTCAGCGAGCTGTAATCGGACTGTGGTGGCTGGACTGGTTGGCAGGCACACACACACACACACACACACACACACACACACACACACACACACGTGGCGGACCCTCAGGGTGTGAGAGCGAGCGGCGGTCGTCCTGTCAGAGCTGATTTGAGGGCAAAGTGTCGCAAACACAAACCTGCTTCATATTGGATTACCAGGAAGAGGTGTGTGTGTGTGTGTGTGTGTGTGTGTGTGTGTGTGCGAGGGCGTGGACATCTACACCTTTGCTGTTGTCCCTGAAGCGCTGTGTGACTCCCAAATAAAGTTTAGTCCTTTAATGTTACTGTAGTGTGTGTGTGTGTGTGTGTGTGTGTGTGTGTGTGTGTGTGTGTGGCGCAGGTTCATTGTCATATTACATTTACGTCTGCATGTGTGTTTTCATGAGGTTCGGATGCACTTGTCAGGCCAGTAGGTCACGTGTGTGTGTGTGTGTGTGTGTTGTATTTCTATCTTTGTGAGGACCAGTTTAACTTGATTTGATTTTTAAACTGTGGATGTTTGAAAGTGTGTGAGGACATTTTTGCCTCAGTCGACTCTGTGGTGAAGAAGAAAGCAGCCAGATGAAAATCAGAGCTGCTGTGAATTCAAAGCATTTGTTGCAGTTTGTAAATGAATCTCATCTCATATCTGCTGAATTCAGATTCATGACTGAACTGATTAAACCACTGAAGCAGGTTTCTACACATCTTTTGTCTTTATGTGACGTCACATCACGCTGAATATGAGCAAACGAACTGAACTTCTATTTCTAAACATTTCTGTATTAAACAGTGAAGAAAAACACTTTCCCAAGATGCAACAGGTCACAACAGGCTATAAAACTGAAAAACAGCTCTTATGCTATGAAAATGGAAAAAAAACCTAAATAATAATTAAAGAATAATAATAATTCAAACTTGTGCAAAGGGAGGAAGGTTTCAGTTCGTTCCATCAGACGAACGTTTGTGTTCAGCAGTAAATTATCGTCGTCCTCATCCACAGCTCTGCCTGCCTGTCTGTCTCTCTGACTGTCTGTCTGTCTGTCTGTCTCTCTGCCTGTCTCTCTGACTGTCTGTCTGCCTGCCTGCCTGCCTGTCTGTCTGCCTGTCCGCTTGCCTGCCTGTCTGTCTGTCTGCCTGCCTGCCTGTCTGTCTGTCTGCCTGTCTGTCTGCCTGTCCGCTTGCCTGTCTGTCTGTCTGTCTGCCTGCCTGCCTGTCTGTCTGTCTGCCTGTCTCTCTGTCTGTCTGCCTGCCTGCCTGCTTGTCTGTCTGTCTGCCTGTCTCTCTGCCTGTCTGTCTGTCTGCCTGCCTGTCTGTCTGTCTCTCTGCCTGTCTGCCTGCCTGCCTGTCTGTCTGTCCGTCCAGCTCGTGGTCTGACTGCACTGGATGAACACATGAACCATCTCAGCTCCAGTTACCAGATAAAAACAAACTGCAAACAAACTCAGACTCCTTGTTCTCCTTTGGTAAAACTAAACTCACAAACTCAACAGACTCACTTCACTGTGACTTCGTGTGTGTGTGTGTGTATTTTATTTTACATTAATTTACAGCATGTGTGTGTGTATAAATATGTGTCCATGTGTTAAAGGAGGCATATGGGTCAGGTACCCTGGGACCGCTGGGTGACAGCTGGCAATGAGTGTGTGTGTGTGTGTGTGTGTGTGTGTGTGTGTGTGTGTGTGTAGCAGATGGACTGGTCAGACTGGAACATCAGAGAACACTGCAGGACAGACCGTCTGGTGTGACCACCATGATGGACACACACACACACACACACACACACTCACATACACACAGGTTCAGCCGTAGGTGACCTGATGTGTCGATTCATCTGTTTATAAAAAGGCTTCAACACAAACTGCTGTTCATGTTGTTAAAATGTCATTTCAATATTTCATTACTGCTCCTCAGGTTGTGTGAGGACGTTCGACAGGTTCAGAACGAGGAGGAGCTGCAGGACGAAGCAGGACAGAGGACAAATCGTATAAACAGCTACAGACAATAACAGAAATACAGAAACAGGTCGACTTGCTTCCTGGTAACTTTCATATAGAAGCAGTTTATATAAATCCAGCGGCAGTGAAAAACACTGCTGGGTATCTTTGTGAAGTGGAGACAATTGAGTGAAGGATATTTTTATATCTGTATATATTTTTCCTCCAGACTGTCGCTCAATGAACCCGTTCAGCCTCCGTGTGAACACTCTGCGCTCAAAGTCACAAACACACTGTAAAAAAAGCTGCTGCTCGTGTAAATCCACCAGTGTGTTTGCTAAACACTTTCATTATCAGCGGCATAAAGAGGAGAGAAAACTTTTCACTCTGCTGCTCTGAATCATCGGCGACGAGGGAGAGGAATTAGATGTAAAGGATGGAGGGTGTGTGTGTGTGTGTGTGTGTGTGTGTGTGTGTGTGTTGGGGGGGCAGGAAGTTCAGAGCAATATTTGCTTAGACTCACACAAAAATCCTGCTTTTACTGCTGGAAATGAAGCTGCCTCCTGAAAATGTTGAATGTCCACAATATCTTCTCTCCCACGGCTTAGCAGGCAGTGATAAGCAGCAAGTGTGTGTGTGTGTGTGTGTGTGTGTGTGTGTGGATGAAGCCATTATTATTAAAGCCCTTCTTCTTATTGAAACACACTTTACTGGGAGACGTCAGCGTCACTGCTCTAAAAGTGACATGTTTTCAGTTGCAAGTGCTGCGAATATTAATTAACCAAACAGATGAATTTCAGCATTTAGAGTTTGGAAATGATTCATTGTTATTGTATCATGTTGTTTTTTTTCCATATTGTCTTATTGTTTTACTGAATTAAACTGTCAAGATCAAGAAGCAAACTGTGATAAAAAACTGAGTTAGCTTTCGATTAAAATGGGAAGAGACTTGTTTCTCTCTCACACACACACACACACACACACACACTATAAGTAACAGTAGTATTCTCGCTGTTTCATTCA
>JAFREQ010000024.1:1200000-1225000 GCA_025331565.1 Holacanthus passer | reverse complement strand
ATCAGGATTATTTGGACAGTAAAGAATTAAAGGTCTCTCCAAACTTTCAGTCACTGTTGTGAAGTCGCGTTCTCGTGTTTTTGGTTTGACATGTGCAGTGATTTCTGCTGCAGTTCGCTCAGTTTGTCCAGTTTCAGATCAGCTCTTCAAATCTAAATCCAATCAAATCCCTCATTGGCTGTGACTCAGTTTAGCTGTGTCAGTAATCACATTTATAAAGAGCTGGAAGACGCAGCCGTTCTGGGATCGACTCTTTCAGGAAGCAGGACGGCGCGGCAGCTTCATTAACTGGAGCTACAACAAAAACTGAGACGAGCAGCAGAGGAGATAAAATGTTGATTGAACGTTTCTGACACGTTGAGCTGTTAAGTTGATCATCTTAAAATATTTACTGGATCTGCATGAAATTTTAACTGGGAGCTTCTCGCTCTTGAAGCTGATGAGACGTGACCGACTCGATCGTTTTAAGACTCACGATTGTTCTTGTTAAACTACAGAGAGATGTTACAGAGTCCTTCTTCTTCGCAGCAAAACAGCTGTCACACACATTTTTAAATTCTAAACCAAACTAAACTAAATTACTGTGGCTGCAGATGAACTCCCTGATTTTGTTACTGTGCCACCAAATTCCCAAACTTCTGCCCATTTTCACTTGGTATTTTGAAGTTCGGCTGAGTTGCTCATTGTCTTTATTTCAAATCAGCCAATTCAAGCACACATACAGTTAAAGTAAGAGGAAACAGAGAGAGAAGGAAACACGCCTAAAGCCATGGACTACACACACAGACAGACGAGTGTGTGTGTGTTTCCTGTACATTTATTGAATGTCAAGGATAGAACAGTCAACGGCAGTGATGGACGACCTGCCACACAGAGACAGAGACCTGTGTGTGTGTGTGTGTGTGTGTGTGTGTGTTTTTTCTTTGCAGACCGACTGCTGCTCAGAGTCTGAAGATCCAACTTGACCAAAGTCAATACAACAACACCACAAGTATGAATACTGCAATTAAAATCCGTTTGTCTATTTCATCATATTCACAACTCTGAGATTAAAGAAGAAATGTTACTGAAAATATTTCTAATTCACACCTTTTCTAAATTGATCTTTTAATTAAATTATTAAAAGCGTCAGTAGTTCAGGTTTGATTTGTTTAGTGATTTAAGACAATTTGGACAAATAGAGACTTGTATTTTACATGTTTTATATTTAATCAGTGAAACTTTTCAAAATGCAGAAGAGGAACAGAAATGTAGGTTTTAATCAGTCACATCATTGTTGTGTTGCTGGAGTCCTGTCCAGATCCTGTCCAATCATCAGCAGCCTCACGCTCGAGTGAGAGGATGTAGCTTAAATAAAGTGAGTAGAGGAAGATCTGACGGAGACATGACAACTCAGCAGGTCCAGAAGGTGAGCTGATGTTACCTGTTGGTGGAGACCAGTCTCTGCTCCAACAGCCTAAACTACAGAGAGAGAATCTGACCAATCAGAGGCCAGCGTGCTGAGCGGGACTTCCACCGGACGCCACTGCCGCTCAGGCCTCGTTCCCACAAATCACAACCACCGCAGACGAAAGACAGGTCGCCTCAATCAGTCGGCCGGTTTACAGCACGCTCAGCGGCGTGTCGGCCAGATCACACACACACACTCTGCAGTCTGCTTTAACACAAACACAGCTTCCTGTCAGAGGCTGCGTTCAGGCCTGGGAGAAGTCCAGGTGAGCAAACACGACTAATTTGTACAAATAAACAGCAGAGATGCAGTTTGGAGCGACTGATTGAGCAGATCTGAGCAGAACCGCGAGTCGACACCGCCGTCCAGATGTGGACTGTTTAAACTCTTGGTCAAACATTTACTTTGGGGGGGGGGGGCTCATCTGGACGTGGTTCCATCCTGTCAGGTTAATATTGACCTGGTTCAATACTGATTTGAAATATTTATCAGAGTGAGTCTGAGGGAGCTGAAGCCGCAGGTGGACATGTTTGGGGCGGGTCGGAGTTAAAGGGTTGTTTCACATTAATTTACACTCAAACATTTTTCCTCTTTTCAATCTCGTCAAGATAGTTTTGCTTTTATTGATCCATGTTTTATACCTTAACAAATACATTTAAAAGAGCGTCCGTGTTCCTGTTAGCCTGGAAAATCCACAACGCTCAACAGATTTTATTCTATTTCTTTGGAAGAAAATGGTTCAAATTCAGACGGTTTCTCATTTGCCATTAAGACTAATTCAGATTTTTATCTTTATAATTTGGGTGAAGAACTCCACTAATTTTGGAGAGTAAATATGAGCAGCTGTAATAATCAGAATCTGTTGCAGCGAGCGACAGTTTGCCCTGAGTTCAGCCTGGCAGGCAGAGCTTCCTCCAAACAAGCTGATCTATAAATCAATTAATCAAGTCATTGACGATTCAGAATGTTTGTTGCTGCGATTTTATTTTATTTGGGCAAAATTACTCTTTTGCACTGTTTTCACTTTTTTAACCTTGATCACGTTAACGAAGACATTTCTTTAAGACATGACGACGAACAGACGAACAGAGTTTTGTTTTACTGGAGGACAGACAAACCTTTCCTCTGACCCAAGTCGCAAAACCTCAACCAAACCTTCACTGCGCTGAAACCATCGTTCGAACAGAGCGAACTTTATTAACCCAGATGGAAACTGCAGTGATGCAGCAGCCGAGTTAATCAGAACAAAACAAACGCTGCACTTTAGTCAAATAACTGTGTCAATAATCAGCTTCAATCAAGGTCACATACAGGCCTGTACAGTGTGTGTGTGTGTGTGTGTGTGTGTGTTTCAAAAGTAAAACCTGTGTGTGAAGAGAGTCGAGGTGTGTTTACTCTGCTCACCTCACACACCAAACACTGTCAATTCTGTTTGTCCTTTAACGATCTGCCGGTGACACACACACACACACACACCCTCTTTCTGTAAGAGAGTGTGTGTGTGTGTCTCTCTCTCACTCACACACACACACACACACACACACACACACACTGGCGACGATGTGAGGAGTGTTGTAAGGAATGAATGAAAGAGTGGAAAGTAGCCGGTGACGGTTGAGGTCGATTCAAACTCTGCTGGAAACAAGCCAACACACACACACACACACACACACACACACACACACACACACACACACACACAGACATCCCTAAATGAATGAACACCTCTCAGTCCTTAAAGGAATATTCTGCAATAAACTCACGGCTGCAGCTGTGAAAAACCAGACAGTCACAGTATGACAGGGCCAAACTGCAGTTTCTACATGTTGACTGTTGACCTTTGACCCCAACACAGGTAACCTCTAAAACATCAGTACAATCAATCAAACCAGCAAATATGTTAAATTGGTCTCTGGTATCAAACAGCAGGTTTCAGCTCAGTGTCTCTTTGAAAGCAGACAAACTGAAGATGACGGTGGAGGCTGATCACATGACCTCTGACATGATCCAGATCCAGGTGAGCTGAAACCTTTAAAACCTCAACTTCTGCGTTTATCAGTGAAACAAATAACAACAGTTAAATCAGATGCTCACAGACAGACACGAGTCTCCTTCATCATCATCATCATCATCATCACCAGCATCAAAAACACAAACAGCTTCATCACTGAATCCAACGACCTGAGCTCCGCAGGTGAGTCTCGTCTCACTGATGGAAGTAAAAAGCTGTTCTTACCTCGGAGGTTCTGGATCTTGACCAGCACCTCAGCGGGCTCCCGCAGCTCTCCCGCCAGGTACAGGCGCCCCGAGTCCCGCTCGATCTGGACCGGAGAGTCGGCCTCCAGCACGTCGAAGCGGCGCCGCTCGAACCTCTGGTCCGGCACGGTGAACACCAGGTCCCCGGCCCGGCCGTGGTCCGGCACGGTCACGCTGTAGGTGAGCTCGTGGGTCAAGGCTCGGGGCCGGCGGCGCGCGCTGCGGCCGCGGCGGCGCACGTTCACGCGCAGAAACACCGGCTCACCTGTGAGCGGCTCGTCCCCGCGGTCCGCCACGAGCAGGCGCAGGGTCACGTGACCGACCCCCAGCAGCGACCCCACCAGCCTCACCTGACCGGTCTGCGGCACCACGTGCAGCAGGTGAGACTCCGGCGACGCGTAAAAGGTGACGCGTCCGTTCCGCTCCGCGTCGCCGTCCCTCGCGTCAAAGCGCGCGAGCTCGGTGCCCGGACGCGTCAGCTCGTCCACGTCCACCGTCCGGTTCCCGCCGGTGAACCGGGGCACGTTGTCGTTCCGGTCCGACACCTCGACCTGGACCGCCGCGCCCGCGCAGCCCGGAGGCAGCGACACCCGCAGCCGGTACATGGCGATGAACTCCCGGTCCAGAGGTCTGGAGGAGACCAGGACCAGGCGGCCCCGGCGGGGGACCAGCCGGAAGTCCGACGCGTGGTCCCCCAGCAGGCTGGAGTCCGGGTCCGCGGCGGGGCAGCCGGGCAGCTGCACCCCGAGCACCGGCGTCCCGGCCGGGGAGTTCTCCCAGATCTGTCCGGAGAGGCGCGTCGGAGGAGCGGACACGCGGAGCGGGGAGCAGCCGAGCGGGAGGCCGAGCAGGAGGAGGCTGAGCAGGGGGAGGCTGAGCAGGGGGAGCGCTCCGGAGGCTCCGCTCATGTTTCCATCAACCTGCCTCACAGTCCGGCAGAGTCCAGCACAGTCCGGCAGAGTCCTGGTCCTGGTCCTGGTCCAGACTGTAAACCACAAACACTGGCTGAGGTCCCCTGAACACAGCTCAGTCTCTGGTGAACTCCCGGAGCTGATCCTGAACCAGTGGTTCAAGCAAACACACTTTAGCACCAGTGAAACAACAAACAGCTGGTTTTCTTCTCCGTGGCTCCTTTTAAGAATCAGAAGAAGTGACAGAAAAACAGAACGTTCAGACTTTGTCCTCCTCAGTTTCTCCCTTCAGAGGATGAAGATGAGGATGAGGATGCTCCAGGTCCACAGCGTCTCCACCGGAGGACGGATCAGACTGACGCGCTCTCAGACTCCCAGCAGCCTCCATGTGGCTCCGCAGGCTCCGCCCAGCCGGGAGGGGAGCAGCCAATCAGCGAGCAGCACCAGGACTGACTGACTGACAGGCCGCAGGACCCGCCCACTGCCGTGCTGAGTCAGGTGATGGAGAGAGAGAGAGAGAGAGACAGGGACAGAGATGTGATGCAGAGGGGGTTTGTGGGTAACATTTGCCTTCCTGGTTCTGTCAGACCTGATGACCTCTGATCACCTGTCTGCAGGAATGAGGCTCATGACATCATCAACATGTCAGACTGTTTCCTTCAGATCGCTGAGGCTGAAACACTCAATATTCTTTCATATTGAAAAAGTATCACAGGTTTGTTGTATCTTTATAAATAACGATGAATCACACAGAGGAAACAAAGAGACGTCATCAATAACCTCTGTGACACCTGTGATCAGTCAAACACTCTGATTGGTTCACTCTATTGTTTCCACTGGACCAGTCTGTTGACCTTTGACCTCCATTGTTTACACTGTGGACGTTGATACATCACAGACAGGAGTTTTTATATTTTCTTGTGAAGAAATCTTTTGATGCAGGACTCAGATCCTTTACTGAAGTAAAAGTACTAACACATCACTGAAAATACTCCACTACAAGTAAAAGTCCTGCATTCAAAACTTTACTGAAGTAACAGTCTGTCAGTCTGTATCATCAACATGTACCTGAAGTATCAGTCAAACTGTTTCCTGAGTTTCTCTCTGGATTCTTCTTCCTGCTGCTTTAATGTGTATGAGGTTGAGCTCATTTACAGTACTGGAGTAAAAGTACTCAGTTACATTCCTCCACTGGTGAACAAACTTCATCCACCTCCATGAACTTTCCTGCTTTATTTATTTATTTGATTTTCATGTTTGAGCAGTGATTAATAGTCGCTCTCGTCTCAGAGCTGTTTTCTTTCCGCTGCTTCTTCATAGTTTGATCATTTATTTCTGTGATTGTCTCAGTGGGAATTGAACCTTGAACAGAAGCTGCCTCTGTTGATGCCTTGCTTTAAAAGTCTGGAGCAGTTTCCTGTCTTCAGTAACGACGGCGACCTGCAGCCATTTATCAACGGGATCTTTTCAATGAAAGAACAATTTGCTGAGATCAACATGTTTTTTTTTTCTCGGTGCTTCGAGGATTTAAAGTGAAGAAAGATCTTCAGAGAATGAACCCGTTCTCTTAAATCGGCCGGTCTGCGGGAGTCGTTCAGGAAATCCCTCTGAAGATTCCAAAGTGTTTCTAATTTTCAAAAACTTCAGTCCAGCCGGACAAATTGTCAGCACGTGTTTTGGTTTTGAGCGTTTTATAAAGGAATGAAAACCGTCTCTGGCCTTTGATCACAGACCGGAGGAGTCTGTGAAACGACGTGACGGGAAAATGAAACTCAGGAGGAATGAAATCACGTTAATATGTGAACAGAAAAGTTCTCTCTGCTTCCGTCTGTCGGAAAAAACTGGATTCAGCAAACAATTTTTCTTTTTTAAAGATTATATTAATTTGGTATTTTAAGGTATTTTGTCACCACATATGTGTCGAAATAACAAAAGTTTATATTTCATTAATGAAATCAGCTTTTAGGATTCATGGATTCATTCTGTTTCATTCTTCTGATTCAAACTTCTCATTTGCTGGTAGGAAAGTAAAAAACAACCTTTTTGCACGCTGTGAAAAAAATTCCATCTTAAACGAGTCATTTTTTTCTATTTTTAGATCTAATGACTTATTTCATGATTTGTTTCTCAATATGTGAAAACCTGGATTAATAATAATAAATATTTTCCACTTGTTTCAAATTCAAGTCCATTTGTTTTAAGAACATTGTCTTGATACCACATCTCAAATGTTCTACTTCCTGAACCTTGTCGATCTTCTGGAGTTTTAACGTCCTCCTGAAGCTGCAGATCCCGGAGGGTCACTTGCTGAGTGGGAAACCAGCTGAGAAGATCCAACCCATAATTCGGTCACTTCAATCTGCTGACTGCCGGAGACCTTCTGAACCTGACAGGAAGCAGCTCCATTTCACCAGGAGGTTGTTTGTCCACGAGAATCAACTTGACGTCTTTCGAACCGCGGCCTCGTTCGTCTGCGGCTCGTCGGTCGTCTGCAGCCGCTGCTTCAGGCCTCACTTTGTTCTGATGATCGTCTCTGCAGCGACGTCCAATCGATCGGTCGCGCTGCTCAGAGTCCTCAATCAGGACGCATCCAGAGCAGGAACGCAGTGCATGCTGGGAAAAAGCAACCACAGACCTCAAATGGACAACATGGAGGACGAGCTCACAGAAAACAAACAAGATTTTCATCAGGGAGTCTTCGTGCCGTTTCCTCGGCCGGTGGACGAAACATCGCAGCAGCACGTCGAGCTCACGAATGACTGAAGAAACGTGTCTGAGCAGGTAAATCTGTCACACCTGCGTTTACATCAGTCACAGCTGATTGGATTGAAAGTGGATGGAGCCAAATCCCCATGAAAGGTCTCAGTCATTCAAACGAGCTTTGGAGAGACGTGCGGTGAACTGGCTGCTTCTCTGGAGAGAAGAGTTCATCTGGATGGATGTGACACATCGAGCTGATTAACAATCCCACCAGGAGACAACAACGAGCTCCTCCAGCACAGGAAGTGCATCCGATATATCCGCTCATAACACGACAGCATCAGCTGTGTGTGGGAACATGAGTGTGTTCTATACTTACAGAACAAATTTATAGTTGTTGAAATGAATGTGTGGACGTCCTCTGAATTCTTAACATTTGTATCTGAAATATAATCACAGCAATTTCTAAATGCAGCAATATTTTTTCACAGAGAATCAGGGCCACGTTAAAAATTCAAAGAATGAGATTTTGATAAAGTTGTAAATTGCAACCACCTGCGTCGAGTGTCTTGTGAAGTCGTGGCTGACTCTAGTTTAGGTTTCACAAATGTCTGTCAATGTGCGATATTTTGTATTTAGTATGTAATATTTCATGTCTCATTTAATCCAATAATGCAAGTCTTGTGTGAATTTCTCATGTAAATTTGAAATCTTCTTTTTGACCTGTTTAAATTGCTCTTTTTTTTTTTTACTATTTAACTGCTTCTGTCCCCTTTGCTGCTGTACATTGTGAATTTCCCCACTGTGGGACGAATAAAGCTTTATCTTATCTTGATATTAGTTATCATGTTTAACACATTGCTCACTCGGTTCAATCTCATTGATTTGTGACTTTCAGAGAAAACCAGAGCACCTAAATGACCAACATGTAAAAAACACGGAAGCTGTAGAGTATTTACCCACAATGCTTCACACCAGACTTTGGCTCTGTTACACACACTCATGCTGTATGTTTCCACCCAGAGGCAGCTTGGCTAAATATACCCGTTGTTCCACACACACCTTGACAACCTGCGATCACACTGGGCTCATTTCATTATGCCGCATGATGGGATTTCACCACATGCACAGGAGTTTAATTAAGCCCAAACTTATTAGTCAGTGGAGTGTGAGTGAATGGATATGTAAATGTGCAGCGGTGCGGAGGAAAATCAGATCACATGTATAATAGGATGGAAGATAAAGAGGTTTAATAGCACGGCGGCGAGCAGCGTGTCATTAACCGCTAAATAGACGCCGCGGTGTAAACATGATTAACTCCGAGCTCGTCTAGACGGGAGAGACATCAGATCAGCAACAAATCACATGCACGAGATCCAGTTCGTCAAAGAGTTTTCATCCTGCAAAACAAACACAAAGTTCAGGATCACTTCATCACGACTCCTCTTCCTCCTCCTCTTCTTCTTCTGCAGAGGAAAAAGGGAGAAAAGCGGCTGAGCTGTGATGAAAGAGCGGACTGAGTGTTTCTGACAGGACATTCGACACCGTCAGCTCCGTCACACCGCTTCTCTGTCGGCCTCAACCGCTCTAATGTGGCTTCAGACATCTGTCCGATACAGAGAGGGAGGGGGAGCGGGGTGGAGGCCAGGTGGAGGTCAGAAGGTTGCTGGTTCAAATCCCAGACTGCAGGAGGAGAAAGTGAACTTGTGACGCTCCTAAAAACATCAGTGTAACAGCAGAGCTGCAGGTCGACCGTGTCTCTGTCACGTTTTGTGTCACAGAGGCTTGAAAACTAATGAGCAATAATAAATATGAAATATTTCAGGTGCCGGTCACAGTTTGGTAGGTTTTGTCCTTTGCTCCTGTCACTATCGCCCCCTGCTGGTGCTGCATCGTCACACACGCGTGTACTGTTCACGCCAAGGCGAAGCAACACAAGCAACACGCTGAAACTCCTGTCGCTTTATAATAATCATCGACTGACTCGTTTATTCAAACTGAGTACGTTTGTTTGTGAGCAGATGTAAACGTCTCTGGGCACGGACACAGAGAAAGGTGTTATGGGTAATATGAGGTTGCAGATGCTGCAGAGTAATCATGCTTGGTTGATCCAACTCGTGTCTGGAGGCTGGATCGAAACAGAAAACCAAACAGGTTTTACATAAAATCGTTGTATTGTTGTTGTGTTTGTTTGTTGTGTTTGTTTGTTGTGTTGTTTGTGCTTCATTAGCCTGGAAGCTGCTTTACATTAGTGACAGACATGAACAGTGTGCATGGGTGAGTGCCTGTGTTTATGGCCAATAGAAAGAATCCTTCTTACCGATCTAGTTCACAGGAAGTGATGCGTGCAGCGTGGCGGGGTCCACCACTGCGTCGTCCACTCCACCCTGAACGATCCACCGGAGGAAGAAGCTCATCGCCTCCAACAAGCACGTTCCAAACACCGCAGAGTGAACAAATACACAACATCTCACATCTCTCACGCAGACTCACCCACCAAGTCCGGAGATAAGAGGTTTCCATCGTGTGGAGAAGTGAGTTCGTGGCCGAGTCGGGGCAGATGGTTTAAATTAAGAGGGGGAGGGGGAGGAAGGTGAGCGACAGTTATCCTCCAACCTCCATCTGTCCAAAATGTCACACAGCAATCTGAGAACCATCGACCTGACCGACGAGTGAGGAACACATGTTCCCACCAGACTGACGTGTGTGTGTGTGTGTGTGTGTGTGTGTGTGCAGCAGATGAATAACAGGCTCCAAATGACATTTTAAATTGAGTGGTATTTCCCTTTAAGTACAAAGCTGAATCTCACTGCTTCAGGTGACTGACAAGTTTCTGACAGACGATTACTGCCCTCAACACACACACACACACACACACACACACACACACACATGACCAGCAGCAGCAATAATAATGATAATTATACAGAGGAAAAAAAGAAAACTGGCAGAATAAAACACTTGATGGCCGTTGACTCTTCAGTGTTGGAACAGTGCCAGACACACACACACACACACACACACACACACACACACACACACACACACAGCGACAGTGGGTCTTTGAAGCTGTTTCTTTCCACTCTGCCTCTAATAATGGTGTTTTCAAAGAGCTGTCAATCAGCGGCCCCCGCACTGCTCACCTACAGAGTGTGAGATTTCCATGTTGGTTTTCTACACAAAAATAACTTTGTCAGTTTGTTTAGATGGACTGAATGGAAATGCAAAAATGTAAAAATATTTTTCTGTGTCACCAAAAAGTTTTTACAATAACTTTTTTAAATGAGATGCAGAAATTAAGTCTCAAATGTTGAGTTTTTGGAACCAACTGAAAACAACATGTAATAAACCAACTGTGTCAAAAGTTGAATTTTAATCATTTGTTCTGGAACTTGTTGATTTTTTTGCTCTTAATTCACTTAATCAATCTAAATCACCACTATTTAAAAAATATCATCGCAGAGCTTGATTGAGTCGTGTCTCGCTCCGCTGCAGTGAAGGAAACTTTCAAAAGGTGCTTTCAGCTTTTCAGGTTTCAAAAGTGAGATGTGGCTCTTTTTCTCTGTGAACCAGCAGCTGAAGCACTAAAAGTGAAGTGCAGAATTAAGCGTATGAGAAAACCTCCACGAGTCCAGAGAACAGACTCGCTGATCTACACGTGAAAAGGATTCTCTTATTTTGTGATTTTCTTTTCTCTTTGATTTTGAAATCCAAGCCTGAGTTTGTCCACAGTGACGAACCTGAAGGAGCTGATCTGAGTGTCAACAACAGTCTGAACGTGATGAACGAGTGATGAACGAGTGATGAACACAGTATGTTCCAGATGTTATATGAACTGTCAATCATCTGTTTCATGATGATTTGCTGTAAATCTCACAGACCTCAGGGAGCAAAACAAACTGTGACCTGCTCGTGTTAGTTTTATTGTCAGTACGTTGCCTGAGTCTCATCATGGATGTATAGACATTCGTGTTGTGTACGTTACAAAATCAAAAATATTGGATATGAATAAAACTCTCATTATAAATGTAATGTCATCTCAGTGAAGGCACGTTGGTCAGGAAAAGAGTCTTTCTCTTGCTTGTTTGCTTTTTCTACGTCACAAAAATCGCCAGCTCACACTCGACTACTGCTGCTTTTTTTCACTTCACGTCGTTCATGTGTCACTGAAGAAACAGTGAGCTGAACTGAAAGTGTGTGTCCCTCCACCTCCAGCTCCACCTCTGGCCGTAAACGACACCGAACACATCGACGCAAACAGGAGAATGAATCCATCTTCGTGTCGAAACCAACAGTTTGAAGACTGACAACACACTGAGATACGTATCGTTAGCTGAGCATCAGTCCAAACCCAGAGCGTCTGCATCAGCTGAGGAGCAGGAAGTTCCCCTCTGATAAACAGCGAAGCACAAATCCAGCTCTGCAGGCTCTCGCTCTGTTTCGGGGGGGAAAGTGACAGAGTCAGTAGATTCTATATTAAGATCTTTTCCTCCGACGGCCAGCGTTTCCTCCCCGAGTCATCCCTCTGTCCTCCGCAGGCCGTCCTGCTGCTGTCAACACGATCTGAAGTCAGTCCGCTGCTCAGACGCTCTGATCCGACACCATCCGCACATATTCTGTGTTCTTTATTCCTCCACAACCAGTTCACCCTCATCCACTGCGTCAGCCCACAAGAGAAGAAGAAGAAGGAGAAGAAGAAGAAGAAGAAGAAGAAGAAGAAGAAGAAGTCAGTGTACAGTCCAGATGTGCCGAGTGTGGACAAGCAGCTGTTTCTCTGAATCCTCAGCTGCTGTCGATGCCGATGTCAGTTTGTGTTCGTGGGTCGTCCCTGCTGTTTTATTGCTGCTTCTTGTCTAATTTACAGTCTCAAAGGTGGAGACACTGTGTTACTGAGACACTCTATAAGACGGAAGACAGATAGTCTGAGTCCTCTCCTCAGCTTTAGCTGCAGGATGTGGTGAATGAATGTGAAGTGGAGGAACACAAACACTGTGATGTTAAACAGTGTCTCTCTGTTCTTGTCTTTTCTTCACATCAGCTCTGTTATTGGTCATATTTCTGTCAATGATCAGTTTTTACCCACAGACCCAGTTTGCAGCGGCTCTCAGCACCGCCGCAGGGCCACAGGAAGCTTAATGACCGTGGCCTCTCTTCGCCCGCCGGCCGCCGTGACTGACGGCTCTTGATGAATGACGTTCCCTCCCTCGACAGGCTGAAACCGACGCCGGGCGAGAGGGGGGGGATTCAGCTGTTAAACATCAGCCCCGCGTCCTCTGAGGCCCCGTCGCCGTAATGAGCCCGGCGCTCGCTCGGTTCAGCGGAGGGCCACGGGGGCCGAGGCCGAGCGATGAGGGCCGAGCGTGACAACGTGATGGAGCGCGAGCAGCAGAGCTGGTGAGGAAATGAGGGAAAGGAGCACGTCACCGCTGTCAGGAGAAAAGCTCATTCCTCCAGGATTTCCTTTCTAACCTTTGTCCAGTGAAACCGGTGCAGCTCCATCTGTCTTCTCCTGGTTAATATTCACACACAGACGTCTCCGCGAGAGCTGGAGTCACGAGGCGGGAAGAGTTTAGGATCCAGAAAGCTTCAGGTTAGTTGCTATTGTGGATCATTTTCAATTTAGCAATCGACACGATCAATCTGTAAAAACCTGCAGCTGCACCACGACGCCGTCGCACAGCACCATCTTGTATTTAGCTATATTCACTTCTTGTTAGTGGAGGATCTTTATTTCAGGTCAGGTGATGCAACTCTGCCTTGTACCTACTTTTTAAAATCTGTACACAGACATAAATCTAAAAACAAGTTTCTGATTTTATAGGGAGTGTTGGAAATATTTCTTTGTGAACGACAGTGTTGTCAAATGGTACAATGGCACCAAACCTGGCAACCTCACTGTGACGACAAGTCTCCTGCTGAACACGTCTGTTGTTTGTCAAGAAAATAGAAATACAAACCATGCACAGATCAAACAAACCAGATCTGTTTTAATAAGTCAGTTCAGCACTGTTGGTTCGTGCAGTTGTGAATTTCGGAGCCAGGCTACAAACCCTGAACCACCAGAGGTCGGCTCCAAAACTGCAGACTGCAAAGAACTCACAGATTCATGCTTTCACTTCATTGACACAGGTTTTCCTATAAGCACCAGTTGTTCCTGCTCTTCCTGTCTCTCGTGCCGACCTCCACGTCTCAGCCTTCAGCCGCAGAGCTTCACCGTCCTGCATGAAATATTTCCATCCTTGAGGGCGACCGAGCTGTAAAACATCTCTGTCGTCGACATGAGGCGTCGCTGCTCAGACGTCTGATCGTCAATTCTTCGCCGTCTGTCCTTGATCAGTTCAGACGTCACAACTCTGTGACCTCTGACAAACAACCAAGCTCTTCAATCCCCAACGGTCGAGATTCAAATTACTGCCCTGCCGAGAGCGACGGAGGCCGCTGACAAACGGCCGTTGAATCATTGATGAGGTAATGGACAAACGTGATCTACAACATGTTAATGAGCCCACATGTGAGAGAATATATTACTGTCTGGTTTTGGAAGGTTGTGGGTTGTAGGTCTCTTAATTCCCGTCATGAATTCAGTCTTTTCGCTCTGTGTTTGTTCTCCACCGGCTCCTGAAGGAAATATCTGACTCTTTAGCTGCTAAATGCTTCACTTTGTTCGCTCCAGCTCGTCTCTGACTGCGTCTGTTTGCTGCTCAGCTGATTCATCAGAGCTGGTTCAATGAAATGAGCCACTAAACCAAAACCAGGAGCTAAAGGAGGCTAAAAACCCAAATATAGCTACATAGCATCATTTGATCACATTTGTGCTAAAACGTATTGATTAGTGGAACCAGCTGGACTCGATAAAGGCCTTCGTCTCCTGTTGAAGCTCATCGTGTTTCCACTGTGGTTCATTATCCTCGGTTATGAAATGACAAAATGAAACTCAAAATTCAAGGCCTGAACAATCAAACACCATCAAGCAGCGAAGGGTTAATGCTCCCGGTTTCTCTCTGCTGTTTGGAGGGTTCGGTTCATCTCAGGTGGGCGGGTCCTCGTTCACCCGAGGACAATCAGAGCGATCACACAATTATGTTTTTAGTTTTCCTGTAAATGTGTTTAATGTCCTCGGTCCGAAGCTGTTAACAGGAAACTTCAAACTGTGAGGAACACACGAACACGGACGAACACACACTCACGGATGTGAACGCAGCCTCGTGTGGAAAATATGATTTCAGGAAGTGTGACCGCAGCTGTTAATGTGATTACAAGAATATTGAAGCCTGAATCAGCTCAAAGGAACAGATTCTGCTTTTCTCTTGTTTCAGTGAATCTGGGGTTGAAACATGTTACTGAAAATTATCATCGTCAAAAAAAAATATGTCAAATTAATATTATGTTTATTGTGTTTCAATCATGCGTCAGAGAAAAAATCCTGAATGAAAGAAATGACTCATATGTGACACAGAAGTGTGTGTGTGTGTGTTTGTCACTGTTTCTGGCACTTGTTAAATATGGTGTTTGTAAATGACCTTTAGTCTTTAGTCAGACAGGTCGGGTTCTGGTTCTGGTTTGGATCTGGTTCCAGGTTGGATCTGGTTCTGGTTTGGATCTGGTTCCAGGTTGGATCTGGTTCTGGTTTGGATCTGGTTCCAGGTTGGATCTGGTTCTGGTTTGGATCTGGTTCCAGGTTGGATCCGGTTCCAGTTTGGATCCGGTTCCAGGTTGGATCCGGTTCCAGGTTGGATCTGGTTCCAGTCTGCTTCAGCTGCTCTGCTCGATCAGCTCGATTCCTCTTCATTCATCTTAAATCGTTTCCATTCAGCTTTTCATTCTGATAAATTCAACACTTGCTCTTGAAAAATTAACGACGCCCTCGACTCTGCAGCTGGTTTTGTCTGCTGGTTTCTGTTTCATATAAATCCACTCGGATGTTCTTGACCCGGATTATAGCGACGTTACTGCCTCATCGCCGCCGTTCGGCCATAATCGCATTAACAATTTCTGGTGTTGTTGCCGTGATGTGAGTTAAAATGTGCCCCGTTGTTCTGAGGCAGCCAGGTGGAAGAGCAGATTCCTTTCTTCCACATGATGAAGACGCTGTAGGTGTCGGCGGCCGACGGAGCCACGCAGGCCACCGGCTCAGCTGACGTGATGGGAGAGACAGGCGGGACGCCGGCTCCGGGCCTCGTTACTCGAGCTCCATTAAGCTTCACGCTTAAATTATAGCCTAATACCTGTTGTCACAGTGATGCACTGGACTGCAAACATTTATCGGGGCCACGGGGCTAAAACCCGCCCACACACCACCGCCGGCACCGAGAACACACACACGTTTCAGGCGTTCTGCAACCAGCACGCATCAGCATTACAGCCTGCAGGCCACACACACACACACACACACACACACACACACACACACACACACACACAGGCTCTGAATGCAAACATAAATACATACATTAACACATTATCTACATGTAGTTCAGTCGGACCTGGAGCTCGGAGACGCAGATCTTTACAAAGGTTTTCAAGGAGCGACACTTCTCCTCCACCAGCTTCTCCACCCTCAGTCTCTCCTTCCACAGAAGCACAAGCGAACGAAATCGTCTCAGTGTTTGTCGACGTTTAGAGGAGAATCCGCTGTGAGTCAGCGACGACTAATGTACAGTAAAACAGCAGGATTCAGGCCGTCTGACGTTCAGCACAAACACATGATCAACTGGTGATTCATCGACTGTGGAGCTTTGTCCTGAAGGCGGCGCTAGAGGGACCAATCTTCTGCTGATGATAAATATTCACTTGAGATTTTAACAGTGATCTTGTGTGTGTGACATTAAAATATCTGTTTGTCCAATCACAGCTCAGCAACAGTAAACAGACGCTCGTCCTCGTCCATAAAACACCAACAATGAATCTGACCTCAGCGTTGCTCGTTCGATGTGTTCGATCTGTGTTATGTTCGAATCAAACAGCCTGTTCTCACATGTTATATTAAACAACACATTATACTGAAGTATCATATCTATCATCAGGTGACGACGTCGACTCGGACCAGTTCGCTTCAGCTGAGAATCATGATGTCATGCACAGGTACATTTGAAGACCTCGGCGTGATTCTAATGTCGTCTAAACATGATCTGAACGCATGCTTTTTCCACACCTTGATGTTGGACGTGGTCAAACGTAGAGACGTCTGCAGCTCTGTTGACTCAGCTGGAAAATCTGCTGGCAACAGTTTTGCTCTCAGTCAGCAAAGTTATTGTTTCAGAATAAAATGAGCAACTGCTTTTTCTCCAGTTTTGTCTAAAATTAAGGATCATTGTTTCAAAGCTTCAGCGATTCCTCCCACACGGTTTTGAGCTCCTTGGACCGAAGTGCTCCTGCTCCTGGAGGGAAGCCAGCGAGGGATGCTGCTCATTTGTTTGCACTAGCAAAGTTTATTGTGTTGTTTTTTTAATAAACAACAACAAACACCCTGAATCTTTCTGAGATCCACTGTGAGTTGTTCTGGACAGTGAAGACTTTGTTTTTCCTGTCAGCTCCTTTTCAGACCTTCTTCTTTCTGAGCGTTGACTTGGTTTAGACCAGAGTTATGTTTGATGACAATGAGGGTCCTGACAAGCGTGGAAGTACAAACGTGTGTGTGTGTGTGTGTGTGTGACACTCAGCCAGTCTGTTTTATCAGCGCTCGGTCTTTCATCTCAGCTGCAGGCCTGAACGCAGCAGACACACTGGGTGACGCTGACACCCAGGGGTCCCTGAACACATCAGCACCCGTCCTCCACACTTCAGCCCAAAAACCCTGAAATCCCCTGATACCGACACGTCTGCCACACACACACACACACACACACACACATCACAGGCGACACATCCTCTCTCAACAGATCGTCTCCTCTCAAAAGAAAATGTTTGGATTTTTTTTTCTTTTTACTAAATTTCATTCTGAGTGAAGAAACTTTCAAAAAGGAGAATAAACCCAATCATTGTCATTTATCCTGATGATATAATATAATATAATATAATATAATAGTTTTTCACTCCACTATGTGACGTTTTAAGGAGTTAGTTCTTAATTGGACCGAGGAGCGAGACTCAGACGAGGGTGACTGAGGGAAAGGGATTTATTCAACAAAGGAAACTCCGGGATACAAGAAAAACAGAAAGGTGACTAAACACAGGAAGTGCAGGTGGAGCTGCTTCAGTGGACGGAGGCTGGTAGGTGCTGAGGCTGGAGACACACAGGTGAAGGTGAGGAAGAACACAGGAGACACTGGAGACACTGGAGACACAGGAGAACAGGGACAAAGACAGGGAGCAAAGGGACGATCTGGCAGCTCGCAGGAGAAGGAGAGGGGGATTTAAGCTGCCAGTCGTTAGGTGAGATTGTGGACAGCTGAGAGAACAGAGAGCCCAGCACCTGAAGACCACACCTCCAGCACCTGAAGACCAGCACCTGAAGACCACACCTCCAGCACCTGAAGACCACACCCCCAGCACCTGAAGACCACACCTCCAGCACCTGAAGACCACACCTCCAGCACCTGAAGACCACACCTCCACCACTGAAGCAAAGCCTGAACAAAAACTCAACCCTAAACCAAAAACCCTGGAGAATAAAACTCAACATACACTGAAGAGAAACTAGTAAAAACAGTCCAAAACCATGACACACTTGTTTGTTTGTTTGTTTGTTGGTGCTTTGCTCATTAACACGTAGTCATGAGCTCTGGACACTGTTGGAAATGCAAATAGGAAATGAATAACTTTTCTCCGTCACAGCTCAGATGTTGGTTTAAGTCGACTGGCTGCTGAAACTGAGTTGGTCGTGATCTTCTGTTGAAATAAACTTCTTCTTTTGTTAATGTGACTTCGCTCACTGTCTCTTTGTTGTTATTGATCCATCTGTGCCGAATCTACAGGTTTGTAAAATCTCTAAACAATGACTGGATTTCTTTTTGCCCAGTTCACTCAGTTGTTGGAGCTCTGGCTTTGATCAGTAATCAATAATCTCATTCTTTTGTTGACTGAATGAAATCATGTGAGCGGCTCCCAGTTAAGACTCTTAATGGCAGCAGCAGAGGATCATTCGGCGGCTCTGCAGCGCACGACGCCGCCTGACTGCTCGGCGGTCGGCTCGGCATCGGGCCGACAGGGGGAAGCGGGAGCCTCCGTAAACTGGGTCGCAGAGGGTAAAACCGCCCGAGGGCAGCTTGGCTGACACCCCACATCTAAATCAGCACGTTAAGCACCGGTACACGACAAAGAACTACGGGGAAAAATGCAAGAGAGGGGAAACTGCATGCATTATGTGTTTTAATATTCAGAGTTTGGAGAGTGGATGAGATCAGCGCGGTGGAGCCGAGCCATTTGGCTTCCCTTCAAGGCGACGGACGCGCGAAGGGTGTCGACCTGCTCGGGCTCAGACGGAGCTGCTCCTCAGTTTGCAAATGAATCCTCACCTGAAGGTCGTCGCTCAGGAGAGTGAGCCAGAGCTGCAGAGTGTTTGCTCAGAGAGAAAGACTTCACACGACTCAGGAAGTTTCACAAACAGTAAAACTGACCTGCTGGATTATTACGCAACAACAAACAGCAAATACCAGTGATTACAGCAAGTTTCTATATGTTAAATTCAAACATCAACTTTATGACCTGAACTGTCGGAACGTCTCTCTGAGCAGATCAGATCCTCACATGACGACTGAGCCGACTTCAGGTCACTGTGAGATTTGATAAATAATAAATAGTTAATAAATATCTAGAAATATATGTGACTGAATTCAAGACGTCATCTTCCAGTGTTAGAAGATCTATTCAAATATTATCTAACTTGAGTAAAAGTATCATTACTACGGGGTAAAAATACTACGTTACAGAAAGATATATATTGTATTACAGTATAATGAAATATAGCTGTCAGATAAATGTAGAGTAGAAGGATAAGGTAAAATGGGAAATACAAGTATCTCAAAATTGTATTTAAGTGCAGTACTTGAGTAAATGTATTTAGTTACATTCCATCGCTGCTATTTTAGAACAAACTAATTAAACGATTAATCAAGAAACTAATTATGATCAATAATTAAAATAACCATGAGTTTCAGTCCTGAAGGAAACACAGTTAATTAAATGTTTGAAGAAATATTCTGTTTACTATTTTTACCTCCTTTATTTTCTCTGATGCAGGAGGAGCTGCAGACACACACACACACACACACACACACACACACACACACCTACACCCAAACACACCATCAAACACAGTATTAAACACAAGTGAAGCAGGTGTGTGTGATGAAAATGAGGTCAGCAGTGTTTCCAACACACTCCTCTCTGTCTCCATCTAACCTTTAGAGAATCCTGCCGACACTCAGATTAACTCTCACTGAGGGTAAATCCTGGACGACAGCTCACACACACACACACACACACACAGACAAGCTCTCGATTTCTTTCTCAATCTCTTGCAGAGACACACACACACACACACACACACACACACACACACACACACTCTTGAGACTGCATAAAGTAATACCTCAACACACACACGAGCTCTCAATCTGTCTTTAACTCTCTTGTGTACACACACACACACACACACACACGCACACACACACACACGGCTGCTCTTGTACCACCACTTTGCAAATGTGCATACACAAGCTCTCTCCGGTTCCCTCACACACACACACACACACACACACACACGTCCTGAACTTTTGGGATCTGTGGGTAAAAAGCTGACTTGATGTGACGGGAGGTGTGCCGACTCGGCAGAAGTGCGGTTTTGCAGATGGTTGATGTGAACCTGCAGCAGCTGTCAGATCTCTGTCAGAAACCGTCGCCGCGCTCTTATTCTACAAGCTCTGCCTCATCCCCCCCCATCCTGCCTCGCCCCGCTGTTTGTCTAACTCCAGCCCATCCTCCACGCAGGCCACAAAAATCTGAGCCGCTCCACTTCTGCACCGGCTGCTTTTGGTGGCACCAAGTGGCGGCAGGAGGCAACTGTGTGAAATGAAGTGGACTTTAATGGCTGAGTGACAAAGTGAGGATATGTTGGACAACATCTCTTCCTCCTCCTCTCCTCCTCCTCCTCTTCCTCCTCCTCTTCCTCCTCCTCCTCCTCCTCCTCCTCTTCTTCCTCCTGATCTGATTATTCCAGCCGGTGTGTGTGTCAGATTTCTGTGTCGGAGCATCAGGATTTTCCAGCTCAGATTCCCGTAGAGGAAGACGAGGGGTGTGTTTACCAGCTGCACACACACACACACACACACACACACACACACAAAATGCCTTCATCACACAGAATGTATGAAAACGTAAATGGACATTTTTCCCCTGCCTGGTGCAACCTTCACTAACACACACACACAGGCATTCAACACACATGTATATACTGTACACACATATAACACACACACAGAAGGGGATTATTATTATCACACACTCACACACACACACACACACACACACACACACATGCAGGAAGCTTAAAGCTGTTTCTTAAACTCACACAGTAAAGTACACATATCATGACACACATAAACACACACTGACACACACCAGGGCTTATAAGTGCCTTCCTCACACACACACACACACACACACACACACACACACACCCCCTGTGTAGTCTAATCTCGGGGAGAAGGGGAGCAGGCTGAGATGCTAAAGCTAAAGGATTTACAGCATCGTCTTCCTCCTCTTCCTCGCATCATCTGACTCCTTCACCACATACACACACACACACACACACACACACACACACACACACACACACACACACACACACACTCACACACACACACACACACACACACACACGCATGGAATACGGTCCCTCTGCAGTGACTCTCAGATGTCGGTTCTGGTCCTGATCACTTCAGAGAAACAGACATTTTCAGAACTTCCACAGACCTCGAGAGGATTTTGAGCTCTGTGACTGGACGTTTCTCACCAACAGGAGGCGCTGTTCACTTCTCGACTCGTGGTTTTATGTACACACACACGGTCAGTCAGCTTTGGTCCAGACAGAAACATGGAAGACCTTCATGGTCCCAGAGGATGAACCCTGCTGACGTGTTTGAAGGTATAGGTCTGGTCTCAGAAGTTGAGTGGACGTAGAGAAGTTTAAAAAAGACTGGAAATAACAAACTGATAAAATTGCTTATTGTGCTTTTCCATAATAATGTTGGTTTAACGTGAAAACGTTTCACGACAAACATCTACAAAGAGCGTTTCACCGTCTAGAATATTTTTCCGACAAGGTAATAACTGAAGGAGCCTCGGAGGAGTTGGTAAAAGGACGAGGTTTAGTAAAACTGAAGGAAGAAACAAACTTTAAAAAATAAAAGTGGTCGGGACAAAAATAGGATTTTGAAAAATGATGTTGCTCAGTGCTGCTGAAATCTTCATTTTTCCATTCATTGTATTTTTGTCTGCATCCTCTTCTTTGCTGCCACAATGACTCAAGATTAGATGAAACTTTAATGATCCCTGCGGGGAAATTGGGTCCCTGTGTCTTTTCTGAAGTTATATAACACAAAGAGCTTCTACTGAAATAACAAGGAGCCGCCTCAGACTCGGAGTGTCAGTAAAGTTATTTTATCTTATTTTAGTTCTGTTAAGTTGAACAACAAACCTCTTTTAAACTCCTGAGCAGGTTCTTCATATTTCGCTGAACCTCCATCATCAGCACCGTGACGTCCGGATTAAACCTGACCGACCGACGCAGGAGGTCGAGAACTAATAACTTTACTGCGTCTGTGACAGAGCACGGCGCCTCCCAGAGGACAAACAGGGTCAAACAGGTTAATTCACAGCCTTTAATTGTGCAAACGGACTTTGACTCAAAACTCAAAAACGTGACATTGTCATGACGGCGGCTGAAGGTCAGGTGACAGACAGGTGAGTGTGGACACATCTGATGTCTCGTTTCAGCTTCATCCGTTAACGTGTGAGACAAGTTGATGATGATGGAAAAAAACAGTTATGGTAAAACTCACATTTCTAACTGAAAAAATGTGAAGAGGTTCATTAAGTCGAGTTGGATTTGAAAGTTACTGAACTGAATCAATGCAGTATAACAGTAGTAGTTTATATTGTGGTATTACTACTTTTTCAAAAGTTAAACATGTTAATATTTCTTCCATCACTGAATGATGGACAGAAGAAGCAACAGATGAAGAAGCTGTGAGTCAAAGTCTGTGTGTGTGTGTGTGTGTGTGTGTGAAGGTTGGAGATTGGCAGACTGACAGCAGGTACTACAGCGCCCCCTGCAGACACACAGAGAAAAGTGAAGACAGGAGACTTAAACTTTTTTTTCCTGCAGCCAAAACAAAAGAGCATTTTTTTTCAATAATGAACAGATTCATTTTTGAATTAAGTTAAAAACTTCCAGAGTATTTTAATGTCTTAATGTTTTAAGGACTCTAGAGGTCAAACACCAGCACAGAGCCGGTTTGAGACGTGAGCGACCGAACATCACGCTTCATCTGATGGACGTCCGGCTTCACACGGAGCCGAGCGTCTCACCCCAACACCGCTTCAGCCCAGCTTCATTCACTGTTGCTCTGCCGGCTTCCTGCCAGCAGCAGCTCGTCAGTGCAGAGAAAGAAACCAGGTGTGTTTTCATGAGCCCGTTTACTTTTTCAAGACTCGTCCAACCATCAGCCAGGTGTTAAGATGTTTCACTTCAGAAAGTGAAGACTGAAAACACCTTCCTTAAACAAATCAGTTATGGACAAAAACATAGATATCTGAGGATGACACACACACACACACACACACACACACACACACACACACACACACACAAGCTTCACCTAAAGCCAGATGTTCGAAACAGACAGAAGTGATTCTGAGCAGAAACGTCGAATCTGTAGGACGAGAAGAGACAGACGGCCAGAGAGCAGCTCACACAGACACACACTGATGTGACAGGGCCGCACACACACACACACACACACACACACGCTTGTCACACCAGGCATCTGAACTGCACACATGATCGCGTGTCCGTGTGTGTGTGTTTCTGTGTTAGACAAAGTCCAATGTGACAAGTTCAAGCAGACGAAACCAAATCAGAGAGAAATTTGTCAAATCAGCTGCGAATCTGATCCTGTGTGTGTGTGTGTGTGTGTGTGTGTGTGTGTGTGTGTGTGTGAGCTGCGTGTGTGCGTCTTTGTACTGCACGGATGAACATGCTGTGTGTTCGTGTCTGCAGCTCATTATTTCCTGCTTTCATTTTTCAAAATAACACGTAAACAACAATGATTGATAATTCATCACTTAAATGTCTTTATGTTGTTTGTGTCTTTTAATTCTGTCTATTTGACTTTTTCCTGTGATCGATGTTGAAGCTCAACACGAAAAGAAACTCGTTCACTTAGTTAATAAATTATCTGCATTTAATTTCGATTTTGAACAAAATTGATGGAATTGTAAAATTATTATTACAATAATAATAACAACAATTTTCTCCTGCAGATTTGCAAAATAAGCAAAACCTTTGCAAACTAGTTCTGTCATTGTTTGAAATGTCGACTGATGTGGTTCGTCACTGTCGGGGTTCGGACGCATGCAGCTCAGGTTTGATTTTATTTTCATGTTTTCAGAGACTTGGAGGAAGTTTGAAACTCTCCACCTTCGTGTCGCCTGTCGTCTTCGGCACCGGAGCAGCGTGTTCGCTGTGAACTGAGCTGAACACTGAGGGAAGAACACGTTTCAGCTGCCGTCACAATGAAAATCACTTTACATTTTTTAAAGTTTGCCTGTTTTCAGTGACATCCGGTGAAACCTGGAAACGAGGAGCCTCAGTCGCGCGTCCTCGCGTGTGTTCATGTTCCATTGAGCAGCGTGTGCTGCCTGTGTGAGTTGGTGGATGTGTGGAAAGTCTGTTTTCACTTGAAGAGAAATTAGGAATCTGAGCATGAAGGTGTGTGTGTGTGTGTGTGTGTGTTTATTTGTTTGTGTTTGTGTGTCAGTGTGTGTCCCTCTTCTGTCACACCAAGGCCCGTGATTCACCCCCTCATTACCCATCAGCCCTATCACACGGCCGATGGTTACGCAGTCGAGCGAGCGAGCGGCTCGGCCTTGTCGAACGCAGCTTTTGAAGATGATGCAACACGATGGACGAGCGAGCTGCTGCTTTAAAAGAGGAGAATCCAATGTTTTTTTAAAAAGCCCAAAACTCACTGCGACGAAAAGATTCAGGCAGGAGAAGAGGAGGAGGAGGAGGAGGAGGAAGAGGAGGAGGAGGAGGAGGAGGAGAGAGGAGGAGGAAGAGGAGGAGGAGGAAGAGGAGGAGGAGGAGAAGAGGAGGAGGAGGAGGGGGAGGAGGAGGAGGAGGAGGGTTTGAGATGTAGAACATGAAGAACACAGAACATACAATCACTTTACATGAACACAGTGACAGTACAGGAGCTCAGACAGACAGACAGACAGACAGAGAGAGAGAGAGAGAGACAGACAGACAGACAGACAGACAGAGAGAGACAGACAGAGAGACAGACAGACAGACAGACAGAGAGAGAGAGACAGACAGACAGACAGAGAGACAGACAGAGAGACAGACAGACAGACAGACAGACAGACAGAGACAGAGAGAGAGAGAGAGAGAGAGACAGAGAGACAGAGACAGACAGAGAGACAGACAGACACAGACAGACAGAGAGACAGACAGACAGAC
>JAFREQ010000024.1:1192500-1197500 GCA_025331565.1 Holacanthus passer | reverse complement strand
TCATGACTGTTTTTATTGCTGGATGTTATTGATTTATTATCTGATAATGATTATTGCTTTAGAGGCTTCTATCAGAGTGTCGTCTTTTATATGATTATAACTGGTGATTTTATGATTCTGTGTCTTTATATAAACTTTATATGTATTTAGACTCTTGTGTTGTTTGTCAGGTGCCAGACTGAAGGCAGCTCTGCATTAAAGAACACAGTGAGAGCACACACACACACACACACACACACACACACACACACACAGGCCTGTGTTGATGGGGCTGTGTTGCTTCAGGTGACAGGTGAGTCTGTAATACACGAACATTCAGAGATGAGAGAGAGACAAGGGGGCGCCGGAGAGTCAAAGAGAGACAAAGACTCACAGACATGAAACCAATGTCGACATCATTCACTTTGATTTACACGTCCTCAGGACGTCATGACCTTTATCGTCTGAAATCCTCCTTCAGAACAAGAATCATCAGAGTTTTAAGTCTTTTTCAGAAGGTGACAGTCACAGTGACGTGAACCTGGAACTTTACAATCCTGGTCTCCTGATGGTTTTAACTTTTAAGGAAACTACTGAACCTTTTTTAAAAAATGAAACTGTTTATTTGTGAGATGTTTCTGAAGATTTAAGTCTCCGGTAGGAACCAATGGGCTCTAAGCTGAGAGTCATAGACAGGAAGTCCGACGATATTTAGAGGAAATAAAATACTTATCCTTTAACTAGCTTCAACTTGACATCAGCACGTCTGACCTGTATTTAGTATCTTGTAGCAGGAGTTTCGTCAACATTCATGATGTTTTTTTCTTTTTTTAAATTTGTAGCTAAAATTCATTTTATTTACTTTTTTTTTCTTTTTTATTAGACGCTGGAAAAACATACTGAAGGTATAAATGTGGTCACTGAACACGTTTTGAGACTTTAAGTTAAAGACCAAAGGTTTGTGTGTGTGTGTGTGTGTGTGTGTGTGTGTGTGTGTGCATGAACAGTAGCTTATATAAACACCTGTTCAAGTACATCTGTAAAATGATTACAAGCATGTCTTCACGTACAGGTGTGTGACTGTACAGCCGTGTGTGTGTGTGTGTGTGTGTGTGATGGCAGCAGGTCATCTGGTTCACTAACATACCAAACATACTGAACATTTCTGCAGCAGCTATCAGCATCTCCACTCACACACACAACAGATCACAGAGACGTCGACGTGGAGCTGAACGTTACACTTCCTCTAAATCTCCCTGTTTTTCACACAATGAAGGCAAAGTGCTGTTTGTTCTGTTCAGTTTGAAACAGTCTGTTTAGTTTGGCAGGTGGATATAAGCAGCAGCTGATGGGGGGGGGGGCATCTCCCTCGTTAACCTGTTGTTAATTGGTGTCATTTGTTCACGTTCAGGTGCACAGTTTGTGTTCAGTGATGCTTCGACCGTCTGTGAAGGTTTGTGACTGAACACAGGACTCAACAGAAGCTCCAGTTCTTGTTTCCTGCTGCAGCTGCAAACATCTCATCCACACCCGTCGACGTTTCTGTGTCCGTCACTCGTCCACCACCTGCAGAGCTCCGACCGGCTCGGGAAAACTGCTGTCGATTGAATCGCTGAAAGGAGTTGAAATTCGTGCAGCGGTTCTCAGATCTGGAGGCAGATAAAGAGCAAACAAACAGGATCATGGACTTTGCAGCATCACATTGTGAATGTGCTCAGCTTCTATATTCAGAGTCCAAACAGTCAGCAGTGTGAAGTTTCAGCCACGATGAGCTGCCAGCTTCCGAGAAGAACGCAGACAGTTTGAGGGCCAGAAATAGCCTCACATCAGGTCGGCCGCGTGGAAACGAGACGGGTCGATGGCGGCGGACGCTCGGTCACTGTTTGCTCAGTCTGAGGCCTTTGCTCCCTGCAGAGACGGAGGAGGTGTCAGAGCGGAAACACGGCTGTTTTACAACATCACAACTTCACAGAGTCGGCTGCTTCCGTCTTTTCACCGATGCTCCATTAATGAATCGACTTGGTTGTGACATAAATGAGAAGTGCCGACTGAAGCTTTACTGCAAGATTTTGTCAATTATATCAGAGCAAGAGAATCTTCTCCAAATGAAAGTGACACCTCAGATGGTTTGTGAACACTTTAATCTGTTCTTCCTCATTACACGGCCAGAAATGTTTGATCCACCTCTGCAGGCTTCAGTTTCCTTCATTAGCACCTGACTCTCCTCTGACTTTCTCACACGTGTGCACTGAAGCATAAATAACAACAAAAGTGAGAAACACCTCATGTTAACTGAGAATTACAGCCAATAAGAAGCCTGTTGTAATGTTCATGTGGCACGTGAGGACAAATCTGGACGTCTCCTTTAACACCGTCGCTTCTCCAGTGTGAACACACGACACGGTTAAAAACTGCTTAGTGTCAGTCAGTGTTTATTCTTGAACTTGGACACAACTTTAATGTGTGACAGAGAGAAGGAGGGAGAGTCCAGCGTAGTGAGGAGGAGAGTCGGGGCCGAGAGCCAGCTGGCTCCTGAAGGGACAGCTGATCAAATATCAGAGGACAGCGGGGCCATGTCTCTCCCTCTGTCTCTGATCTATAATATTGTGTGTTGGACACATGGCTGCATTCCTGAATACAGTAAATATAATTCACAGACATAAGGGTGGAAGTATTCACATCTTTTACTTAACTAAAGTACTAATAACACTGTTTATACAAGAAGCTGTCTGCTCCTCGGCCCCCACGCGAGGTCAGGATGATGTCCGGTTTGTGAACCTCACAACTGTTTCTCTTTGCAGATGATGAGCTTCTGTTGTCGTCTTCATCAGATCGTGACCTTCAGCACTCGGGCGGTTTGCAGCCGGGACCGAGAAGGTGGAGTTCTGCTTCTGGGCTGCGAGTGAATTGAGGAGTCCGGCCTTCATCGGCGGTCATGAGCTGTGGCTGACAGAGAGGACGAGGTCGTGGACATGAGAGGCTGAAGTGAGTTTCCTCCGTCGGGGGTCTGGGCTCAGTCTCAGACTGGGTGAAGAGCTCAGACGTCCAGAGGGAGCTGGAAAGGAGCTGCTTCAGTCTGATGAGGATCCTCCTTCCTTTAAAGGCTTTCTGGGCACGTCCAGCCGGGGAGACCCAGAACCCGCCGCAGGGATCGTGTCTCCTCTGGTCTGGGGTCGCCCCAAGATCCTCAGGAGGAGCCGGAGAATGTTGCTGGAGAAAGCAACCCTGCTGAGCCAGCAGCCCGGATCAGTGGAAGACACTGGACGGACGCACGTCCTTCGAGTCAGACTCGTCCTGTGAACTGTTTCCTGTCAGAGTTTCTCTCTGGATTCTTCTTCTGCTGCTTTAATGTGTCTGTGTCATTTTCCTGCTGGAGATGTTGAAGCTCATTGAACGACTTTATATCCTGTCGGCCGCTTTCATCTCCAGCAACAAGCATCAGATTGTAGAAGATCATCATGTGTCTGTAGCCTGGTCGTCCTGTGAGAACCACGTATCTCTACAAAGCTTCATCAGACAAACAGCCTGTTTTCAGCTTTGTGTCGATGCTTTTTGATCCGAGAGGCTTTTTAAAGAGTTGATTCAGCTTCAGAAGGAGGAGAATTTTCTCATGAAGGAAAACTTCATCCTTCACTTTATCACTCTGAGATTTAGTGGAGGAGAATATAAAGGAGCATAGAATGAAAATTTTCAAGTGAAGGTTCAAACTGTTCATCTGCTGCTGTGAAAACCATGAAGGTCAGGAAACAGCCGACTCTCCATTGATCTATGGCCGTGTTTTCCTCTCTCTCTCTCTCTCTCTCTCTCTCTCTCTCTCTCTCTCTCGCCATGTGCTCCCTCCTCCAGACTCAACAACAACAACAACATTAAGCCTTTGGGCTTCATTACAGAGAGAGTGAGGGGGAGGAGAGGGGGGAGGAGGGGGAGAGATTCTCAGAAATAGTAACTGACTGCCACAAGTGCATCGTCCAACAACAAGCAAACAGAGACGAAGTCCAGAGCTGCAGGTCAGAGACACTGAACTGGAATCAGCTGCACACAGTGAACGTAATGTGAGAGTCGAGTCTGAGTCGAGTCATTTCTCTTCTACAATAAAAATAAACTCAATAAACAAATATAAATATAAAAATAAAAATAAAATAATCACTAAACAAAATATCACAAAAACATCTTATTTCTAAATGAATCAACAGTTTCATTTTCCTTCCTGGAGACACCTTAAGGTGGACTAAATCAACAAAAGTGTCTTTTTTAAAATTTAATTTGGTGGAAGCTAAAACTTATAAACATCTGTGAGTGAAACTCGATGTGATGTGAAGCAGGTTACTGCATTAATGATACAGCACTTGTTATCACATTTCTGTTCTCTGATAGACTTCCATTACTGTGGGACTTTACCAGGTTGGTGTGAAGCAGAGGAACAGGACACAAGGCCAGATTGAAAACAGGCAAACAAATCCAGGAACTGATCCAAAACACCAACAAGCAAAGTCAAAAAGTGACTAACAGGGAAATGAGGAAGTAGATGCACGGGGTTGACCACAGGTGAAACCAGGGGCAGGTGAGTAATGAGACGCAGGTGTGGATGAGACACATGAGGCAGGAACCGAAACCACAGGAGAGGTCCGACTTTCAAACAGCTGGATGTTACATGCAGGAATAATCTGAACCCACTCTGACGAGGGGCCGAACCTGGTGTTTACATCACCGCAACAGGGGCCCAACAGGGACCCAGCAGGGGCCCGAACAGCTTCATCATGGCTGCTCATGTGTCAACATGGGCTCATAGTTTAATAACTGAAGTCCTTCAGAGGTTTGAAAGAGTGAGTGTTGACCGGCCGCTCCCTCAGTCTGACCACACAGTGACTGAGAGCTGTGGGTGTGTTCATATCAACACACACACACACACACACACACACACACACACACACAGCAGCTCCTAACAGATTAGGTGTGTGTCATATCCCTCCTCCTCCTCCCTGGAGTATTTCCCATGATCCTCTGCTCTTCGTGGGTTTCTG
>JAFREQ010000024.1:1085000-1190000 GCA_025331565.1 Holacanthus passer | reverse complement strand
TACTGAGTAGCTTCTGCAATAAAGCCAATATCTGCATCATGCGTGTCTTCATATGTGTGTGTTGTATTAATTATTTCCTGAATGTGTTACATAACGTAAACGCTGCTGTGTCCAGCGCTGGTGTTTCAGCTCAGCTCAGCTCAGCAGAACATGACACAACAGCTGTTTGTTTTATCAGTTTTGTCTGAAACAGCAGAGTTCACTGAAATATTCCCTCCAGTTCATCAAACTCTGCTTGTGTACAAATGTGCTGCTCGTCTCAAATATTAGCATGGTTTCATAAAGCAGACGAGATTCGGAGCTACACGGTGTCAGTGTCCCCCGCTCAACTCAGTCTGACTGAAGTTTTGTACTTTGATGAAATTTGTACATTTGATGTGACATTACAGAGATCAGCCTCTTTATTCCTTGTAAAAACAAGTTTGACTCCAGGAACTTAATCCCTCAAGTTCCTTCCGAACCATTTTCATAACATTACAGTCAATTTTTATGACTGAAATCAGTGAATCAACTTTCAGGCTCTAACAACTGAAGCGCTGCCAATTAGGCGACGTCAAAGTGAAACTAACGGAACATGGCGCCAGCTGATGATAAACACACCTTAGAGCTCTGATAGTAAAATATTAACTTTTCATTTTCACCAGTGTTGTAGTGGACTCCTTTACTACTGAACATAATGAAGCAGTTTAACTTACCCTCCGTGACCAGAACTGACTGTAATCGCAGTTTGACTTGCAGGTCACATGATTAGAACTATGACTGACACGAGGAATTAGAGCGAGTAACTGTGGAATAAATGGGACTTTGAATGTAGTATCCAGCTCTCTTTAGAAAACTGCTGCAGTAAATTGCAGGTCTGTTCTGCTGTATTTCATCTTACAGGTGTTTCCGGTGTAAACCTGTTCTGGATGCTGGTAAAAACCAGCCCAGCGTCCAACCGCACCTTGACTCTTCTGTAAACAACAACAGTTTGATAATCGAGGCGGCGTCTCGTCCACGCCTAACAGAGACAACAGAAAGACGTGAGTCAGTCATTATGAACATCCTCTGAGGAGGAGGAAGGAGGAAGGAGTTCGCCCGGTCGTGTCGTTGCTCCGTGGTGCAACAATCAAACGTGTCCCTGGAGAGACGCCAGTGCCGGGAACTAACGGCTCCTCTGGGAAACAGGGTCTGTGTGTTGGATCCAGCTGAAATAACCTCGGAGCTGATGGATCAGCAGCACAGATGCAAATGAATGTTTTTCACCTTAATAAAATCATGCAAATTTTAAAATACTTGATATAATGAATGATTGAAAAACAAATACAGACTGACTCTAATGACACATTTACTGCTGTTATGATGAGAGGATTGTGAGATATGAAGAATTGTCTCAGATTTCACGTCAGTAGAAAATGCACAACATGTTCAAACCTCAATGAAAGGAGACGTCGTTTATCGATACCTGTTTCTTCAGTTGCTTTATAATTTATTTGTAATGACTACATTACAGGTGAGTCCTGCGCTCAAAGTAATTCAAGCTCATTTGAACTAGTTTGTATTCTGTCGCGGTCGGACTGGGAACAAAAACATTCATCTGCATCTCAGGAGGATTTACAGAACAGGAACAAGCCAACGGCAACATAGCTGGAAATAAATTCACCTGTATCTCAACAACACAGGATTTAAAGCACAGGTGCCCTCAATTAAAGTCGACATATACACGAATACACAAACAGCCTCTAATATGAACAAAAACTAAACAGCAAGTCACATAACAAGCACAATGACAGACTTTAGAATTAATCATAAAACAGTCTTAACTTATGCAATGCAACTATAGCTGCCACATAAGTTGGAGTAAAGACATACAATGTGTGAGATGTGGACTAAAATGTAAATACTAAAGTAAAATAAAATGACTAAATAACTTTGTGATGACTTGGCACAATAGCGCCCCCACAAGCAGAAGGTCAGAAATCATAACTGCAGTCTGTTGCTCTTCTGATAATAATAAACTCAAAGGTCACAGTTGATTCCAGAAATAAAAAAACATTGTTGTGTTCATCATAAAAAAAGGTGTTGAATTAAGAAATGGACATATTAACAGGTTTTTGGGGTCTGTTTTTAACTTCATTTAAAGGCAAGTCAGGTTTTAGTCAAGTTACTTATTTGCCTGTGTGTCCACACATTGTCAACATACCACAGATATCTGTAAAGAAAAGGACGGAGGAGAGCATCAGGGATGTGAGAACCATGTTGGGAAGTTAAAAACAAAGCTGACAGTGAAAAAGAGTTGACACAGAAATGTGGGAAACAGTCACTCGATAAATTGCTCAGATTAAGAAAGCTGGTCGGCGTGTGTCGGGTGTGAGCGGCACAGACAGCTCTGAACACAAAGCTCTCCACTCAGCAGAAACTTAAACACACACACACACACACACCACACACACAGTATATATATATGTATATATATAGTCAATGTAAAACAGTGTTATGTAACTCCAGTCTGGATCGTGTGTTCTCTGTACATTCGGAGAATCGGTAACATGAGGTGAAGCTTCCAGGTCTCTGTGTCCCAGCAGGAGTTTTACAAACCATCATCACGTAATCTCTGTTTATCAATCCCATAATGCCGCAGGGGTGGAGGGAGGTGGGAAGGGGGGAGTGCTCAGAGAAACTACTTTTCACTCCTCACGCCCATCTGCACCTCCACCCGCTCGTGTTCTCACACACACAGGAAGCACATGGTGTCTGTATGACTTGGAGCATTACGTAACGCTGAATGGTGATTGGCTCAGTGCGATCTTCAACTGTGTGAAGCCGTTCATACAATTAACATATAGCATATACATATATACATATTTCTATTGTATATTCGTCATCGAATGCTAAACATGGACGTGGGTGTATTTGGTGCTGGCGTTTGACGGCGTCTTCATCGCTGAGAGGGTTCATCTCATGTAACTGTGCACATGTTGATGCTGGTTGAATCTTAAATAAAGATAAAGGATGTTCACATTATAGGGAACCTGTAATTTTACACCTTAAAACTGCATAAATTTAATGACAATATACTGAAAAACAATTTCATCTCATCAATTATTATCCAAATAACATTTTTGTCACAAGTCAATTGTCTGAGCCACTTATGTGGAGGTAAAACTGAACACTGAAGGTTGTTGAAGGCTGAAACCTGTGTGACACGACTACAGTAAATTAAAGTAGGTCAAAGTTTGTTGTCAAAGTCTGTAAACGGTGACGGTGTTTACAACAACACTGTTTGTTTTCTCTTCCAAATAAGTTTGACCGACCTGGAGGTTGGTGTCTGATTGTCCAACTGTGTTTGAGCAGAAGGTTTTAAGCGGCTTTGTGAACTTTGTCATGACAAAACAGGAGCAGGACAAACAAACTGTTCCCAGTAAGTCAGGATATTAACATTTAGCATCTGAGTGCTTTTAACCTTTCAGTCCTGCGGAGGAGCTGTGTTGTCTGGCTCCCATCAGCTGAGTGACCCTCAGTCAGGCTCGGCAACACATTTGAACAACACGACAATAACTTTTCTTTTCAATTTGCTGTTAATAATCGAGGCTGTGATAATGTTTCTGTGCATGTTTACACCGCCGGCCCGCAGGCTCACACCGCAGCAACAAATAAATCCTTTGATATCACTTCCTGCCATGTGCAACCTCCTCACATTCCTCTTCGAGAGAGGGAGGTGTGTCTGAGAGAGGCCATATAAAAATGGCTTCTCTCTCTCTCTCCCTCTTTGAATGGAGGAAACAAACTCGGTGAACCCGAGCTGCTGGCGGCCGACCAACTGCTGTCAAAGTTGATCCTCTGGCTGAAAGGCCTGTTTTCTTTTCTGCTCGCTCTCCATTCAGCTCCGCCGGCTTCGGTGGCACCGCATGTTTGCCTGTTAAAGTAAAGTAGGAACAGTCAAAATAATGATTACAAATGGAAAGTTTAAAGGATTTGTAGCAACCGAGAGGGTCCAAATTTAAAGATAAACTTCCCCGATTAGTCACAGCGTTTAAAAGTTTCCCCGACATGCAGCTGCAGCTAAACTTTAGAAACTGAGGTGCAGGTCATGATTTCTTTTTTAGCTTTTAAAGGATTAGTAGACTTTCCATATTTTTCCTCCTGTCGACAGATTCTACAAGCTGAACTAAAACAACAATGTGTTCGTCCATCCCTCAATACTTTCTTACTTCCTGTGTGTGGCTCTCAGCTCCAAGTCCAACTGGGATTTTCATCAAATGCTGCAAACAGGAGGAAATAGTTCATTTGTTGGGGACTATTTTCAGCGGCGGAAGAATCCACATTTGGTCTCTAGTGAGTCTTTGTGTTTGTGGGATCGAGTCCAGATGAACTACAGTGTGTGAGTTCATGGTGATGAAGGAACAACAGTGAGGCTCAGTGATGAGTTTGAAAAGTGATGTATAGTTTTTGGACAACAGTGGGAAGAAAATATATCCGGCTTTGATAAACACACAGCACTTGCTAGTAGATTCTTTCATTCTTGCATCTGCGCATGGGCTTTAAGCTAATTCTCCAAATGTTATCAACAACCAAAACAATACCCAAACTGTTGTTTTGGAATGTTTTGTGTCAAAATGCTTTTTATTATTGAATATTTGCACAAGTGTATCTATATGAATTACGATCAGTAAAACCATCAAAGAACATTTCATGATTGACATTCAATAATTAGCCTCGTTAGCAGCTTGGCTCAGTGGACAATCAACCATTTTCCAACCTTCAGCTGGAATGCCGTAATATTTAATAAAGACTTTCATTAACCCAGAGGATGAATTCTAATGACTTTAAAGACCCTTTTGATCTCGTTCAGTTTTTCAAATGAATAAATGTGTAAATGTGTAAATGCAGACATTATACCTGTCAAACATTTAACATTATCTTTGCGAGCTAAGTGAAGATAGCAGCTAACACGGCTGGAGAAAGTTAGTCTGTTTACACTCTCAAATATCAGTATCTCAGCCTTCAAACTGGATTCCTTAGCTTTTATTTCAACGCCTAGTCTCGTTTAACTCGTCTGTTGTTGCTCTCTTTATTTAAACCCTGTCTCTGAACACAAAGGGCGGACGGCTGCCTCTCATTTTGACAGACAGAGCCTCACAGTGTTTTCTGTGTGTATTTGTAAGGTTTATTAATCTCCTGACTGACGTCCCGGTTTATCTCCCCCAGGTCTCATCGTACACAAACGCAGACAGAGGATGAGGTCACACAAACATCGGCCCTGTTTGTGTGACCTGAGTGTGAGAGCAGCAGCTGCCGGTGAAGACAAACAGGAATTGTATTCGCAGGCTGTTTACAACCGCCGCTGACTCATGTACAGGAAAACATGAAAGACCGAGGAAGTGAGCTGGCACAAAACTGGGTCACACACTTCAAGACAAAGATTCCAGCGGTGGAAGTCGGACCAGAGGAAAAGAGAAGCTGTTTCAAACGTGACTCACAGAGACTTCGACGTATCCCTGTTTACATGGACAGAGTGAATCAGCTCTGCAGACGCTCCATCACTATTTTTTAGCTTTGATTTTGTGCAGCTTTGAGACTCCGGAGTTACTTTTCCCTGAATTTGCTTTTAATCTAATCTTAAACACTATAAATGTGCCATTGATATAAATGGTTCAGTGTAAGTAGATAAAAGTATCCATTGTAAGCTATAAGCTGCTTATTGTGACTTGAGATGGGTTAAAGTAATCTAAGTATTATTGTTTTATCTTTCAGGAAGTGTCGACGGTTTATCTTGGTTTCACACTCCTAACGGCCACAAGCTCACTGGGTCCCAGTTTGACTCTTGTCACATTCAAGATGAGTCCACACAGGAAGGAGAAGCAGCGACTGTGGCAACAAGTTTCCTTCAGTGACATAATTAGACTCAGATCCAAACAGCTGTGTTTGTCTTTTATCCGGTTTTCTGTCGTTATAACGTATAAGAGTCTTGAACTAAACATATCACACTTCTCTGGCGAACAGTTGTAATTAGGCTTTTATTTATTGACTGATTTATATTTGTTTGTAACTCTATGTGGAAATGTCTGTCTTTGTATTTGCTTGTTTTGATAAGTGCTGTATAAACAAGCTTCATGGCAAACAGGTTAAACCTTTATTGCACAACATGAAACTAAGAGCCTCCGATTGAGTGTGAAATATTACGATCGCACAGAAAATGATCTTCTACAAAATGTGACGAGGACTTGAGTTGTTTACACAAGATGTTATAAATCAGTAAAATGTAGTTTCAGTAAAGTTGTGAACACACACGCACTTACACACGCGCACACACATTGCGCATGCGTGGCTCATCTCAAACGAGCCTATTGAGACCCACAGGAAGCGTCAGCCGGGCCCTCTGATTGGCTGACGCACCACGTGCTGGCAGTGATAGTAGCTCCTTATAAGGCCATGAGGGCTCCGTCAGACTGGAGCATCAGGTTTAGAGCTGGTGCAGTTTCTCAGAAACAGAACTGTACACTGTGTTCCCACACACACACACACACACACACTCACACACTCCTATTGTCACTGCAGACACGCTGGATGCCAGAGGCGGATCCACACGTTTACACTTCAGACTCAGGGCCAAATATTTCAACTGTATCCGTGTACTCAGACAGTTTTCAGTGTCCAGACACAGATAAGATGACTTTATGACATCATATGTGTTCAGCGCGCAGAGATGAGTCTGACTGAAACAGATATACGATTTAAAGTGTTTGTTTAGACAAAGGAAGAGACATCGTGTTTTTGCATGTGTTACATCACCTTTACATGATCAGATACTGTGACTGCAAATATTTGTTTCATCATCCTTCAGGTGCATATTTTTTTTTTACAGCTGTTACCAAACATGGTGCATCCTTGGCATAACAATAATAACAATAATAATAATAATCATAAAAGGCTACGTCTATGAGGTCAAAGTCATAGCTATAAATATTATCTAAACTCCATGGAGACATAATTGTTGCTATCTGAATAAAGTTTGAGATAAAGACGTTGCATTAAAGCTTTGAGTCAGTTTGACTCTGGTTTGACAACATAATCTGATGATTGTCGACATATATTCTAACTCCAGCCCGAGCTTGTGTGTTTGACGATTTTTTATTTTTAAAAAAACGGGAGCTCGTGGTTGAAGCTTGATTTCAGCCTTTTGTTTGTTTTGCCTCAACAGACATTTATGAGTTATGTAATGTCCATTTGAAGGGATCCGTCCACAGCGGCGCGCGCCCGGGGTTGTGGCGGGAAGTCAGGTCACCGGCAGAAACCGTAGACAGGAGTCACAGTTCAATTGTTAGGTTGAAAATGTGGAAATACATTTTTAACACTATAAAATATTAGTCCGTTGATTCGTTGCGTGACTCTTGCGGGACCGTGTATTGATTGTGTTTGCCGCCTCCCCCTCCCGCCGCAGGACACTTGGTACGGTCCGGGACGCGTCACCCATTGTTTACAAATCGACTGTGGTTGTTGGAGCCGAAGCGGCGTGTTGAGAGCGAGCAGCGACCCGAGTCACAGCGACTCCCGAGCCCCGACAGCCCGACCCAGAGCAGAGCCAGAGCCCGACCACAGCCCGCAGCCGGCGCCATGCCCTGCCGGAAGGAGAACTACATCTTTCTGGAGCAGTCCGTCACCGTCGACTCCAAAGAGGTGGACGCGCTGGTGACGAGGATCGGCGAGGCGCTGCAGCTCCACAGCAACGGCGGCGGCCACCAGAAGACCGTGTCCGTGTCCATGTCGTGCCTGCACGGCCTCACCGGCGGCGGCACCGGCGGGGGCAAGCCGGCCGCCATCCTCAGCGGCGGCGGCGCGGCGGCTCCGGCGCAGAAACGCTCGGGCTGCTGCATGCGGCTCCGGAGCCGGGGCCACCGGGGGAGCAGCCGGGCCAGCCCCTACAGCATCCCCGGATCTAACGGCGAGCAGGACTGGGACCAAATCAAACCGTGGAGCAAGAAGCGGATCGGCGTGGAGGAGGACGACCCGCACCGGCTGCTGCAGGAGCTCATCCTGTCGGGGAACCTGATCAAAGAGGCCGTGAGGAGGCTGCAGTTCTCCGCCTCGGACTGTGCGGAGTTCCCCCCGGCGGCCGACACGCTGCCCTGCTGATACCGGGGAGGACGAGCCCGGGCCGGGCTGCCCGCCGCCGCAGCCTCCCCCGCCCCCCGGGTGGACACAAAGACTGAGACTGTGTAGAACCACATTTCACAGAACTGGTAGCTGTGTTTTCTAATTTCATCCATTTTCATCGGTTTGTCTGTAACGTTTGTTTGTGGCTAGCAGTTAGCCGAGCTAGCCTGTTAGCCACCCGGCTAACTAGCCGCGTTGTTTATGTTTGAATGTGTCTTTGAGGCTCAGAGCAGATCTGAACCGACAGAAACCAGCAGCTTCAGCCCAGTGTATCTGTAGAGAAAAGGCAGGTCTGAGCCTCCGCAGGCTGCTGTTGAATGGACACATCCACCACATGGAGGCTCTGAAGGTGGAGACCTGAACAATGGGGGTTTTCTCTCCAGCTGCTGGATGGTTGAGTCTCAGTCAGCAGGAAGTCCTGGATTATTCATTTTTTATTTGCATCCTGGAATCTGTTCATGTGTTTGGGGGGGAGGTTTGCTCACGGCAGCCGTTGCCTGCTCTGGCAGACCCTCATGATGGGGGTTGGGTGGTCTGGTGATCCATTTTGTTTACAGTCTAATGCTGGTGTAAAGAGCGGCTGTTCAGACAGGAAGTGCTCCCTCCTTTTTCTCATTTCAGATGAGGCTGTTCGGTGGGTTGTTCCTTTTACCTGCTCTGGGAGCAGCTCGTTTCTCCAGTTTACTCAACCTCACCCACACAGTTCAGTGAAATGAGCCTTACTGCTGGTTTCTATTCTAAAAGGCCACGCGATCTGATCCCAGGACGACGACGTGCTGCACCTCAGTCAACGGCAGCTCCACATTCTTCTAAGTGTTTTTTTTCAAAGGGGAACATGGACATCAAACATGGAGGAGAACTGGGGGCATGGGAAAGCAGAGGCTGCACGCCCTGTTCCCACAGGGCTTTGGGAGATGTGTCACTGTTTGTTTGTAATGTTTGGGGGGAAAGGTCGGCCGTCACATGACAACACTTTTGTGGTGCTTTCACCTTTTGGAATTCCGACCGGGAGTTCTGTTTGTTTTCTATTTGTTTCTCTCTGTGTAAAGAAAAATCACCACGACTGCTTCGTAACGAAGTATCTGATAATGTTCCTGAGTATTCAGGCCTTTTTTGTTGTCTTAATAAACTCATTTTTGTTTTTCAAACCTCTGTCCAGTTTTATTGGTTGCTTGAAGCTGCAGCCTTTCCAGAAGCTTCTCTCACTTGTTTTGTCCAGTTTTCCTTGTTCTACATGTGAAAGTGTGTGTCCCTTCTGCTTCCTGTGGCTCTGTGGACAACGTGGTCTTGAAGGACACGCGCTCATTATCAGCCGATAAATGCCCCCCTCCCCCCGCTGGATCGCAGCAGGCGGCCGCGACACCGGTGGTGGAAAACATGTTTTGCTCGGCTGGACTCGCCTGCTCACTCAGGCCGAGCCGCGGGCCGGTCAAGGTCCTACACATTGTTTATGGCGGCTCCCTCTGCTGTCGCGGCTCAGTTACTGAGAGTGTGTGTCGTCATCCTTCGCGGCCGCAGGAGCAGATGGAGCTGACGGGGCAGCTGACATCATGTTTTGGTCTCTGGGTGGATGTTTGGCCTCCAGATGACCACGACACAGACAAATGCTCATTCATACTGAGACCACAGGTCGAGCCTGAGCACACTCACCTGCCACACACACACACACACACACACACACACAAACAAATCTCTTTTTAAATTTACAAAAATTAAGAGTTTGTCATAGACAGCACTTCACAAAGTTGATAAAGTTTCCTCTGACACAACACAACTCAGATCATTCATCATCAGTCCGGGCCTGAATTGCCTCACATGCAGGTTTAGTTCTGGAGGACAGAGATCTTATTTCATGAGTGATTTAAAAAATGTATTAAAACACCGGCAGTGAAGAACAGATCGTTCATTATTCAGATTACACACCCAGATACAGATCCCATTTTATTATCCAGGTTTAGGCCTAAATGTGGTCAGAGTCTCTGGGGGATGGGGATTCACTGGGATTCACAGTTAATTATGAAAATAGTTATTGCTTCATTTTTCTGTCTGACAAATCGTTTCAGCACAACTATTAGCACCAAAGCATATTCGTTAACAGTCACCTGCTGTCACGAATCCAGTAAAAGCTCATTTCACATAAAAAAGACCATAAAAATAACTTAAATGACTGAGACCCTGATGAGTAGCTGATCAAGCGAAGGTCGGCCTGGTTCCTTTTATATTCACTTTCCCTGCTCACATCAGTGTCATTGTCACTCAGAAATAGATTAATTAATTAAAGCTGGTGGAAAAAATCTGCAAATACAACAAGATTGTTCCACAAGAAATCAAGTGATTAAAAAACATAGTAGTGATAAAGTATATTCTTAATGAGAGCTGGGTATGAACAGGTGATGCTCATTCATTTATTCTGCGATGGTTTAATAGACTATAGATGGCAGTGAAATGAATATATACGTATACTGTGATGTGTGTTGAGTATATGTATATATATATATGTATATGAAATAGTTCAGTGTAGCAGTGGATAGAGTTCAACAGTCTTCTGGTCTCAGGATGAAGCCTGGTCTCTGAGCCTGATGGTTCTCACCACACAGTTCTGAATCTGAGACTGAAACACCTTCAGTGTGAATGAGCTCGTCTCTGTGGGCGGCAGCTTTATTCTTCAGGTCGTCCTCCTCCGCTGCATCACTGACGCAGCCAGAACACAAACGGAGGATAAAAATAGAAAAGCTGTTTTTTGTGAGCTCTCTCTTTTATAAAGAAGCGATAACACTCTTTCTGTGTCTGCTGTCAAATTACACAACCTTTACTTTGGGAAGAAGAGACACAGCTGAACAGACTCAGGACATTAAAGCTGCCACTTGATTCTTCTGACTGAACGAATGGACTCAGCCGCTGTCTGTTCGCTCCTCTCTCGTAGGTTCATGTAATTGATGGGTGGCGCCAATGATGCCCGTCACAATAAAAGCTGCCACCTCAGTCGTCCTGGAGAGACTCACTGTGTTTGGCTCCCACCTACACCCACACACTATATTTACCACACATCCACCCACTCACACCAGCGGCTTCACTGTCGTCCACATCACGTCTCTCTTTTTACACTTTGATTTGTGTTTTTGTGAATCAGTTAATTAAAGTGCGTTCTTGGTGTCGCTCCCATTATTTGTCTTTTTGCTGTCAGAACACTGTACAAGTGACTGAAGGAAACAGCTGCGTCCCGAGTGGTGATCAGGGTCATTAATGTAATTCAGTAATGAATTAATGTCTGAACAAGCTGAGATCTCAGCATGTCGTATTTACTATATAATTTATCTGAATAAGACTTCACTGGGATGTTTTATTGGCAGAATAAGGCGAGTCAGCATTCCTACTTCATTTATCATCACCTTGCCGATACGACATTAGTTAGCTATCTGTGTTACACACTGATATTAAACCATTCTGAAACAGAGTTTACATGTTGTGTTCAGCTGCTGTAATATTTCAGTTCGGACCAAAAATGGTGGACGGACCGACATCATCGTCATCACCATCAGAGTCCTGCTGCCACAGACAAAAACATATTTTTAAACCTCACTTAGTTTTTCTGTATTGAAGCACATCAGTGAATTTCATCATGTCATTTAACCTGTTGAACAGACACTTGACACAAAAAGGACACAAACAGTTTCCTGTTGATGTCAAGACATTAAAGGTTTTCATTTCCAAACTAAACCTGAGTGAAGTCTGAGTTTCTGTCGCTTCCACAGTGAACTCTTCAGTTTACAGTCGTGCGTCACAGCCAGCGTTTAAACTCAGTTCTGCGGCGCTGATGTGTGGAAGAACAACGAGGTCAAAGGTGAATTATGAACTCATGAATGAACGTGTTGGAGAAGAAGGTGTTTAACTCGTCTGGTCTGTTCATCAGAACAGAAAGAAGCTGTGGAAACGAACAGCTGCTGCAGGTTCGCTGCACCTCCACATATTCACAATCTCAAATCATCATTTCAAGCTGGACAAGGAAGTGACAGAAGCTGAAATCTGCAGGTCTGCATGTGTTTACAGTGACTTCACCTGCGTACAACACTGATCATCACTGATGAAATACTATATACCCAAATGAATGAGAGCAAATTATATTATATTGTATTTAAAGTAGTATAAAATAGTATTGTGCCCAGAAATATATGAAGAGTAAATTTAAAGTATAGTGATCATGTTTCAGTACATCTGAATACAAAACATAGAATTAATTATGAGTCTGAAGAAGTTGTTGATTTATTCTATATCTTTGATGTAGATATATAAAGACAATATTGCTACGTCTACAGTTGTATTTTTTCTCACCTGCCTGAAAGTCTGTGTGACGTAGGACAGGTGTGGCACAGGTGCGTGCGTGTCCTGCAGATGTGGGCTGGACAAGATGGTGATTGGCTGACCAGAGGTCACATGATCAGGCTTCTGATCACCTGATATAAAATACATCTGTGACTCTTCTTCTGCTGCTTTTTCTTGTTTCAGCTCACGGAGCGTTTTTACTTCTGGTGTCAGTTTTCTTTTCTGTAACTCTGCTGTTCTGATCAGTTTTCTCTGGAAAAAATGGAGGAATTCATAAAAGCAGATTTGTTGTGTTTTGGCGACGCAGGTGATGCAGGTGATGCTGCACAGGTGGAGGCTGGTGCAGAGGTCAGGTGTCCGCTCCGGATGCAGGTAAGCCTCCCTAACTGAAACATCACGTTGACAGATTCAGGCCCTTAACTCACACGTCAGTCTCATACGCAGGTGAACTGATATGTAGAGTTAACATGAATAAATGTGGGTCAGAGTTAAAGATCAAAGTATTCTCCTGTAAACACTGAAAATCATCCTGCTGAGTCTCTGCTGATGGATTTTCTCTTGATGAACCAGCTGGTTTTCAGTTTCAAATACAACTGGTCTCACGCTGCAGTGTAATGACTGTACGAGTCCTCTAGAGGGCAGCACGGCACCAGAGCCCAGAGGTCCCCTTCAGTCCACATCAGCAGACTCCAGGAAGTTTGTGATGTGGGTCAGTTTCCTGGAAACCCACAGTCCTGCTTCTTTCCCTTGTCCAGCCGTCCACGCCCGTCTTCAGCAGAGGGTTCCAGCTCATCAAGAGTCCAGCTTTTGATTGGCTGCAGTCAAAAGTACGAAAGATCCAAAGGATAATAAACTTCATCTGAAAGGAGCCAATTAAGAAAACACTGAAAGGATCAGTGTGGTTATGTTGGTCATCATCACCAAAGACAGTCCAGTGGGAAAGACTGAGCATCACTAAACTGAAATACTGAACCTCGCTGGATTATCAGAGCCATGAGAGGAAAAAAGCATAAAGTCCTAATCTGTTGAGAAAGGTGGTGACACGAGAAGTCAGAGAAACATAATGCAGTCATGATATTGAACTTTATGACTTTAGAAATGAAGAAATATGGATTTAACAACTTGATAATGAAATTGCTTTAGAAATAAAGTAATCTCAAAAAATTATTATGTAATTTGGTCCAAATGTAGAGAAAAGCAATATACTCAAAATATTGTACTTTAAATGTCAGTAATTTCCCATAAACTTTAAAGATTCGACTTCATTTGTGAAATAATATTTAGGTTTTTTTCTTCAGGCTTCAGTTTGGAGACGTTCGGCCGACCACAACCTGAGATCAGGATTTAAACACAGATGAAGCTGAACTGTTGTTGATTTGTAATCACATTAAATGCTAGATTATAAAATGTCAGCAAGAGGAGAAAAAAGGATTTGTTGAAGCTAAATTAAGACAGAAGATTTGTGCCAAGAGGAGACGGCGACACAGGGAGAGACAGCCAGAGGGATGTCAACATGTTTGTGTGTGAATTCTTCCAAATAATTTGAATATTTATCTGACGACTACATGACTCAGACACAGAAACACAGGCTTCCTTTCTGCAGGCGTCCCTCAGGTCACACATTCATTTTTATGTTTTTATTCGTGTTGAAGGGCATCGACGTCCATGTTAAAACAGTAATCTGGGAGGATAAATTTACCACCATGTCTAATGTCACTCATTCAGTCTCGACTGTCTCATAAAACCATGGAAAATGGTCACTGAACAGAAGCTGGATGTAAAATACATTTAAAGAAAAATCCACCATTCAAAGCAACTGCAGGGTTCATTTTGGCGCCCCCTGTGGACCAAGGTGGTGGTGTTTTGTGCCGTAAAGAATGCATTTTGGAAGCGAGCGAAAGAAAAGATGCAACATATTTTCAATAGCATTTTTCTTTTTTAAACACAGCTGTTTTCAGGAAGCACAGCAATGAGGTGAAGATGGCGAAACAAAAACTGAAAACTGAACTTTGTTTTGTTGCCGTTCAGACACTGAGACACAGATTCAGTTGGTCAGTAAAAGTCTTTTTGTTCCTCATATTACTAATCTGCCGAGGAGGAAGAAGGACAATTCAGGATCAGGTTTGAATCCTTTCAAATTCTCTCCATCTGTTGAAAGAAAGAAAGAAAGAACTTCAGGTGTCACCAACCTCCACATCATCATCATCATCATCATCCCACTAGAAAGCAAACATCAAATCAGATATTCACATCTTTCATCATCTTATCTTGATTGTCTTTTCTGGCTCAGTCTCATTAAGGTTCTTTCATCCTCTGAGCGCCGGCTGCTTTCCAGTCGTCAGGCTGTTTCCGGGCTGTGGAGCCGTTTATCTGATCACACAGACGAGAGGCTGCGGCGACCGTGGAAACACGACAGGACCAGGACACAGGAAGTTTCACGCTGTTTGATCATGAAATGAAGCTTCCTGGTCTGGAACTCGTCTCAACCTCACAATGATCCGCAACACTAGTTCAGACATTGAACTCCATTGTATTGATGCAGCAGCTCATCTCAAAACGTCTGGAACCAACAATATCAGGACAATGTAGAGCACAAAGTTTGCTTCTGTCTTCATCCACTGAGAAACAGAAACGTCATTATCACATGGGGATTTTTGAAGTTGGTAGAATTACAGAGACAAACGCTGTTTTTACTTGTAAACTGTCCATTAATCACTTGCTGATACTCTAAATATTCTACTTTTTACTCCATTACTTCGTCTTGTAAGAAGTAGCTGGTTTGCATAGAACAAATCAGCTCTACAGTTTGATTGAAGTAGCTGAATAATCAACATAGTTGCCTCAGATTACTCAGTGTTTGCAGGTTCGTCTGTGAACTCAGAGCTTTCTTTTCATTGTAGTTCATTGATTTGTAGCCATGAAATTACAGATGGAAAAAGCTTTTCAGATTCACTGCTGAACAAAGGCCAAAGATATTTTTCTGAAGTTTCGTCCAAATCAAATCAGACGTCTGAGAAACTGCGTTGATTAAAGATCTGCAGCCTCTTTTTCAGTTTTATGAAACATCAAAGAGAGTTTGTGTGTTTTTCAGCCAGAGAACAAGGTTCAAACATAATGAAGCTGTGATGGTGTTTGAAATGAAAAATGCTGCTCGTTACCTGCAGTAACTGGATTCACCTGCTGCTTCAGATTAGATCGACTGAAGGTCGACAACACACAGAGAAAGAAATGAATGAAATGACGAAGCCACAACTAAAACTCAGCTTCAGTTTTTATAAACTTCTCACAAACTCGTCATTTTTCTCCTTTTATCTCTTATTGTCAAATTACTGTTTTATCATTTGACGCCGACACAGGACCTGATTTAGTTGTTGGAGGTTTTAAGCTTGAAGTTTTCTTTGATTTCACACGAAATGAGTGACCTCTTGCAGAACATCAGCTTTCAGAGCCTCAGTTCACATTCACTCATCGTTCATTCGATTTATATTCCAGAATAAAAGACAAACGTGATGCAGGAGTTCACTGAAAAATGCAGAACTCACTACACATTAAAACAGAGTTAAAACCATCCAGTTAACTCATTGTTCAGTAAGTCGATGTGTGACCTTTTTACAGTTAGAATATAACCAGATGTTTAGTGTTAAATCACAACAATATTACACTTAAGCAAAGATAAACTCTGAATACATGAAGTAACAAATAAACACTTTGAGCTTCTTTAACCATGTGTGAAAAATCCTGATAAATTTACCGACCAGCAACACGTCAGCGATGTTTGGTTCCATTTTTATACAAGATTCTCCAAAGTGTTTGCTGACATTAGATGAACAGTTCAACAGCGGCTGCTCCGTCTGCACTTCGTCAGTTTGGCGCCGTGAACAAAGTGTCCCGAGGTCTGGAGAAGCTCTGCTGCTGCCGTCGGCTCCGGGTTCGACTCTGGAGGTGGAACAAACAGCGGCTCACGGTGAACACGCTCTCCTCAGAACAAACACGTTTTAGAGCCAAAGGTCACAACAGTCATACAAGAACTTAGTTTAAATTGAAATGTAAAAGTCGTATAAAGTAATAAAAGAAAAAAACTGATCCTGGAAGAAGTAAAGAGGATCTGAATCTTCAGACTTTAATGTTTTTAATGTTTGGTGCTACAAACTAATTTTGAACCCTGAGCTTTTCTTTAGCGCCACCATCAGGACAAAATCTCCACTTTTTGAAATGAAAATATATAAATCTAATGGAAAAAATGGAAATATCACATAAGGAAAATAAAGTCTGTACTCGATGACCATATCAGACGAAGACAGTAATAACTGATGCGCTTTGTTGAATGATAGTTCAGTGTGTGTGTGGACGATGACCCACTTCACACTGAGCAGGACTCGTTCTGCCGAGGAGACGAGGACGGTTTGAAGCGAAGACGCCGGCCTCGTTTCCTCTCACCTCCCGTCACAGCTGGGAATAACCTGCAGCTTTGTCCTTGGAACGATCTCTGTCCGCCTCCGACGTCTTCTCGCAGAACAGAAGTGGGCTAATGACGAGTCCCTGACTGGGAATTCTGGGAAAGCAGGAACGATGCCTGCAGGCGTTGTGTTGCTCTCTGGGGTGGTCGTTATTTCTGAGCAGCTGACATGTGAATAAAACTGTTTCTTCAATCATGTAAATGACCAACAGTCATTTTCATTATTGAGTTATCTGAACAAAAACTATCCAAAAACCAAAGACATTCACTTTATTGTGATGTAAAACAGAGAAAAGCAGCGAATCACATCACATCTGAGCATTCAACACTTTTCCTCGATAACTGACCTGAACAATTATTTGATTGACTAAATTGTTGTGGATTCATTTTTTTTTATTTGTTTCAGCTCTAATTCATTAATTAATCACTAAGATGGATAAATGGATAAACTGTCCATCAAATGCTTTGGTCCAGACGAACGTATTTCCACAGGCTGTGAATTTTCCTGCTCCCTAGAGGATGAATCCTAATGATGAGACAAATCTAAGGCTCAGATTATGATGAAAACTCCCCAGAGGATGATCCCTTTAGATTTTTACTTTAGACAACAAGTAAACAAGTGAACTCACTGTTCACATCAATCGAAGCTTTTAACAGATGAAAACAGGTCTGAATCGGACACATTCTGTAATTTAACAGTCGTTTTCACTTCATCTGTGAATCCACATGTCACGTGTATCTGAACATGTTGTCATATAAAGCTGAGTTAAAACCTTCTGGATCCTCCATCAAACTCCACCTCATCCTCAGGTAGATGTGTCTCTGTAGGTCTCTGCTTCTGACTCAGAGACAAAAGTCGTCCAGCTCGAATTTGAAGCAAAGAAAATTCATCCTGAACGAAAACCTTTGTGTGAACTCGGGGGACTAAACGTGTTCAGGAAAGTTGTTTTAAAGGCAGAGCAGACCGACCCGAGTCCCAGCAGAGAGGACGGAGACGGGACACGCCGGCAGGCAGAAGACGAGTCAATGCACTGGGACGACCGGACCAGGAGGACGTGAGGTGACCAGAGGACGACAGAGGACGTTTTACTGCAGAACTTTGAGTCGATTCAGCTGATGATACTTGTATTTTCACATCATTGTCTTGGTGCTGGAGTCATAGATCTGAATAACACGACTGCTGGAATCGAACCAGAGACGTCGCTGTTGTCTCAAGTCAAAGGCAGGTTCTTGTCATCGGTTCATCCAGCTCAACAAATCCGCTCACACTCTTCTGTGTCTGGATTTTGTTCAGTATATTTAGTCAAAATTAGACACATCAAGTCTAATTATTTCTTTATATCAAGTCTAAAAAAAATCCACCAAATATATTAGTTGTCGAGGTCAAAGGTAAATATGAAGATATGAATGCAAAGTGAAAACGACAGAGCTGAATCTCCAGCAGTCTTGTGCTTCGAGGTCACTTCAGTCGAAGGATCTGTCTCTCGTTACGGCAGAGTTTCATCAGAGCAGAAGAGGACGAGGAGGAAACACCAGAGAGAAGTAAAACAGCTCGGAGCTAAACTGTTATGACAAGCAGAGACTCTGATCATCACAAGAGCTGGAGGAAAATGCTTCGGATGGTTAATAGAGTCTGTTGAAGAGTCTCTGGTGCTCCTCATGTTTTAACCTGGACGACTCGAACGTCCACAAGATTGTTTCAACAAAATTGAGATTAACCAGAAACATGACGGCTCAGTTAACTCACAGCATAATGTGACAGTTTATTAGATTCACTTGATCAGATTTAGATTTTATTTCCTTACATTGTTAATATAAGTTTCTGCTGTTCACAACATTTTAATCTCAGCTGTATTTATGTTAATGACACAGGACTTAATGTGAATGTGGGGCAACAATTCTATTTTAACTCGTATTTGAAAATTTTCTATTTGAAATTTGAAATGATCAGAAAGTTTGAGGATTCAGAAACATCTAAAAACATAAGAAGTTCTGACATGAACATGTAAAATGAAAAAGGAATATTTGAGATTCTGCACGATGTTTAGGTCAGTGATCAAATTTGAGCAAATTTGTGTCGTTGACCAACTGAACTCTTGTGCAAAAGCTCAGATTTTCCTTCTGTTGTATCTCTTCCATTGAAGTTTGTGTTCAGACACTCAGCTGGATTCAGATCAAAGAGGTTGTGCCTTTTCTCTGCAGAATGGAAAGAGAACACGAGGAGACGGAGCGAGTTGTCTGTGGTTCTCTGGGGAACCGCAACAGGCTTGAGGGGAGAAGAAGCCTGACTCGACTGACACGGTGTGAAGTAGGACAGAAGATTTGCCCATAAAGCTCGAAGCGCATGAAACTGTGCAGGAATAAAGAGAGAATCTATAAAAGGCTCAAGATCCAAACAAGCCGTCATGAACCTTTTCTGTTCTGCCTCCTCTGTGGATCAGGTTTGGTTAAAGTCACCTGACCTGCCTCCACACCTGTTCCCACTTTCAGCCCTGCAGCTTAGACTGTACTGTCTGTCAGACTTCCACCTTAGCTTTGCAGTCAGGCGTTCTGGCCGTCGGACCCGTTGTCTTCAGATTAGCTTTGCATCTGGGTTGAAACCTTCTTTGGTCACATTTTATGGTAGTTGTACATGAATGATCGTGAATTCACGCATGAAAAGCTTGAATCCATTCATGTGGTACTTTGTGAACTATCAGGCAGGTACAAGAGTGAACAGGATCTCATCTATGACATGAAGGACCAGTGTGTAGGATTTGGTCGTCCTGCCCTTCCAGGTGCGTAGGTTTGGTTTGTCCCTTCTGGGCTGCTGTAGAAACACGCAGCACAACATGGTGGCAACACTTCTTACTTTCAGGTCATCGTCATGTTTGTGTCCTCTTCAGATAAAGTGGTGACCTGCTCCGTCTTTAACACTGATGAATAACATGTGAAATCACATTAGATGTTTATGCATAGATGATGCAATCTCTTTTCTTTTCCAAACTAAATTATTGATCTTTGATATCCAATTTTCAGTCCAAACCTGTGATCTCATTTCCAAACATGTGATGCCTAAACAGACAGAAGGGCCGTCCTGATCCCAACATGTTTATTGATCAACTGTCTCCCTCCTTCTCATATTTTTATTTTTGCAGCAGCACCTTCACCGCGGCTTCGTCAGACGACTCGCAGCCTTCGCAGCTGACCTGAATTCACCGTTTGATGCCTCTGGCTGCACAGCGAGAAAAAAAACTGGAACATAACATTCAGGAGGAAAAGAGTTCTTCAGAGGGACCTGAGTGAAACACAGTGAAGTAAGTTCAGCTCCCAGATCACCAACAACAGAGGTCAGAGGTCAGAGGTCACAGCTGATCGACGTCTCAGCACAGCCAAGTTCACTACGTTTTCATCAGTTCAGTGAACAAACTGAAACATCACAAAAAACATTTGAAACGTGTGGATTTCTATTCTTTATTCTTTAACTGAAACCATGAAATATTCTACACACACACACACACACACACACAGCAGACTGTCTGCCAGCTCAGTGTCAAATATATAATCTTCTGAGAAAAGCTTTTCTTATATAAAACACATTTTTCATTTGGACATAAAATGCAAACAGACACTTGGCTTGTTTCCTCCATAAAACAACTTGACTTTTAGGTTTGTTTCTGTTCTTCTAGTCTGTTTTGCAGCATCATGTTGAGAACCTGAAGATTCCTACATTTGACTTATCAACACACGGAGACGTGTAAAAGCTGGGTGAGCGCTCTGATGTTTACATCCATGAATGAAGCAGCTTTGTGGAAACAGCATGTTGTCATGTTGTTATTTATCTGGGATCTTGACTAATTCATTACAGATTCCTCCAAACACTTTGCCATCAGTTTTGCAGGCATTTGGTCACAAACCAGAGACTTGGACAAATTGAAATATTAACCTGATGATGATCATTAAAGTTATTACAGTTCATCTTCAGGGGAACATGAATGTGTGAAGCAAATTTCATGACATTTCATCGGACAGCTCTTTAGATATTTCACTCAAAACCACAAACGTGAACCTCATGGTGGCGCTAGAGGAAAAGTCGAGGACAAAAAAAGCCAGATGTCATTTCAATTTGTCCCGACAGACAGAGGTTAAAATACCAGTTCAAATAGTTGTTGATTCCTTCCTGCTGCATTTGGAAATTATTTTTACTGGACTTTTGTCGACTTTGTTTTGTTCGTTTGATCAGATCAGGTTTACACCTCAGACCTGATCAGGGTTCAGGTTTTTGACAGATCCAGGTGTTAATTGTTCCAGAGCTTCACCTGAAGGCCTCAAATAAAAGTGTAACATGAAAGTGTGAATGATGCATCTGGTGCAAAGAAGCAGAAGAAGAGACAAACTGCCTCAGAGCTTCAGGGCCGAAAGTGAAAAGGTTGTGTTGTATAATTACCAACACACACACACACACACACACACACACACACACACACAGGTCATCACTGTTGCAGACGACACCTGAAGCCAACATGAGATGTGTCTGTTAACACTGTGAAACAAATCGATGTTAACGAGGCTTAAAACAGACGAGATCGTCTCACCTCCTCTGTGTGTGTGTGTGTGTGTGTGTTCTTGTATTTATCACAGTGTGGGGACAAAAATCTGTTACAGTCACATTTATGAGGCACTGGACCCTTTAATGATGTCAGATTTGTGAATATTGGTGTAATTAAATATGTTTTATGCCTGATTATGTGAATGAGGCTCACTGTTAACAAATAACCTGATTTTTCCTTGAAGTATAAAAACTTTATTCACTGAAAATATGGAACTCTTTCTTGTAAAATCATGACTCAATTCTGGAAATACTATGACTTTTTTCCAGTAAAATCAAGACTTTATTCTCAAATTATCATTTTTCTTATAAAATTATCATGTTTCTTTGTACAATGATCAGTTTTCTCCCTGTTGGCCTCTGAAGATGTTTCTTTTCCTCATAGTGACTCGGACCTGAAGAACAAGTCACTGACACAACAGCTGCTTTTCCATCAGCTCCTGAATGTGAGCTGTGACGCTTCACAGCAGCTCGTCTACAAACTGACTGTGCGACCGCAGGAAGCATCGCGGCAGCAGCTCGGCGTTTTCGCTCAGGCCTCCGGGCATCGCTGTGATATTTGAAAAGACCACTCTGACCCACAGGAGAACGTCCTTTATTGCACGACTGAGTCACAGAGTGAGAACAGAAAGAACACAAGAAGCACCGAGGAACCAAACACAGCCTGAGGGTTTTACACTCATTCTGTAAAACACTTACTAACGTGCGCTCGCTGAGAAGAGAAGAAGAAGTTTTCCACGGTGATGCACAGAGACAATGTTTTGTACACAACAGGAAAACACACAGCAAACCATGCAGTGCATTCTGGGAAACATCTCACAATGTTGAGCCAAATTACAAGTTAGGGTTACGACATCATGTTGATAAAGGTTGATTTTATTTTCATTATTTCTCAGCATTCAGTACAATTACTGTTTTTTTATCTTGTTCCAATGACACAAGAACGACACTGGTCAACCACAAGGGGGCGACAATCAATGTGTGTCAACCACAGACACAGAGGAACCAACGCGCTGTGCTCATTGGTTCATCCTGTCAGGAGGCTGAAATGGAGACGTTAAAGGAGCATTTTACAAACACGACGGGGACGTCACCGATTCTCCGATGAATATTTCAACTGTCTGACAATCGACCTACATTTTACTTCAGACCTCTGGAGACCAGCTGCTTCCTTCAATGCCCACAGAAACGTTTGACAGCATCTGAGTCCTGAATCTCATTTCCACTGAACAAAGGACTGAAACTACATCTCATTAATCTCATTATTGTTTAATCTGCTGATTATTTTCTTGTTCATTTTATGAAACATCAGGAAACAGTGAAAAGTGTCCATCACATTTTTATAAAGCCACAAGCTGTCTCCTGTCAGGTCTTGTTTTGGAGCTGAACGGTTACATGTCACATCGATCCAATGTCGACTCTTTAACCACTCAGTGTCTGAAATGACCTTCTTCCACTCTGACCTCTGACCTCCAGAGGAACAGAGTCTCCTGGGTCTACCACCACAGCTCCTCTCCTCCACTGCTCCGGGTGCTCGCCCTCTCTCGCCCGTGCAGCCTCAACATCTCCAGGACGCTCCGGGCGTAGGCGTCCCTCAGGTTCACGCCTCCTCCCACGCTCGCCCCCCCCACAGAGCCGCGGGCCAGCCTCTTCAGCATCTCGCCGTGCCGCATCGCCGTCTCCTTCATCTTCAGGGTGAAGTAGCAGGCGGAGAAGCGCTCGTTGATGATGGCAATGGGGAGCGCCAGGATCAGGATCCCGGACAGGATGCAGAGGAAGGCCAGCACCTTCCCCACGGCCGTGTCGGGCCGGATGTCTCCGTAGCCGACCGTGGTCATGGAGGTGGTCGCCCACCACCAAGCGGCCGGCACGCTGGTGAAGGTGGTGGCAGGAAGGTCGTACTCCAGAGTGAAGACCACCGTGGCAAAGATGGAGATACCGACACCGAGGAAGAGGAGCAGGAGGCCGACCTCCTCGTAGCACTGAGCGATGGTCATACCCAGAGACTTGAGGCCTGGACACACATGAGGACAGAGGACAAATTAGCATCACACATACGTCTCATCCCTGCTGAGCATTTTCAGCAGACTGATGTTCTTCCTGCAACAGTTCTCTGATGGAAAGTCTATCGTCCAGGCAGCAAAAGGCTTCCATTCATTTCAGTATGTTATGAAAATCAACCTCCAGCAACTGATTTGCATTTAATTTAGGTCATACTTCATTCCCATGTGGTCAGAAATTTGTGGACAACAACTGTTAAAAAAACTCTCTGGCATGATTCAATTGAGACTTTTGAATGAAGGAAAATGAAAGACGTTTGAGTTTAATCAGTGTACAAACACATTATACCACATAAAAACTAACGTGGTTTTCAAACGCACAGACATAAAGACCTGAGTCCAGATTTCACCAAATTTGTAGGTTGTTTTCAGACAATTCAGTTTTTATGTCATGTCATTGTTGTAATGACGACTCAACTAGAATAATCATGTTCATTTCACATTTTTATTTTCTTTTATCTTTTATTTACACACGACTGTAGAAAAAAAAAAACGTGATTCCAGAATTTAAGTTTTCATTCAAATGTCAGTATTTTGTTTATTAAACCATAATTAGTTTTGTGAAAGTCTCAGTTTGACTCTTTGCTTTGGATCACAGCTGATCCACAGTTTTTTCTGTCACAGTTTGTCTGAATATGTTGGTTTGGAAAGAAACTCTTTGACTGGATCTTTCTCTCCATCGTCTGTGATCGACAGCATGTGATCGTCTCTTCACTTCGTCTCCTGTTTTATTCTCCGTCTGAGGACTGAAGCCGTTCAGCGAGGAGAAAATAACGAGAAAGACGAAACAGCAAATTTATAAATAGACCCAGATGTGAGTCGCTCACAGGCCGATGTTCACACCCACAATGACTTGTCATCTGTCTGTTCTCCTCTGAGAGAAAAGAAATGAGCTGAGGGAGGATTTGAAACGAGCTCAAAAAGAGGTGTCGAACACCGACAGTGTTTACTTCAGCGACAGAAAGTTCTTCTTTACATTTACAAAAAGAAGCTGAATCTGCTAATATGACAGTTTGTTCTCGCTCTTTTTCAGCCTCTACAATGGAGACTCATCAAACAGTATATCAGTGTGTCCCGTCCCTGTGGGATAATCAGGTCTGACTGAAGTTTGTCCCTCTGGGCTACTGTACACCTGACCACACATCACTCTGTCTGTATTGTTGTATTAATCTTTTTTGTTTCCTTGTGCTGATCCTCAGTCTGAACCCGAGAGGACAGAGACGACCAACAGAAGATGTGCAGGTTATGAACGAGAGCTGCCGAACATGTTGTCATGTGATGTTCGCGTAAAGAGACGAGAGACAGACGTCTTCATGTCTGGATCTGTTGAACGGCAGAGCTGCTGTGAACCCACAGAACCCACAAATGAACAGAAACACCTGTTCACAATGATATCGGGATGTCAATGGTGGAATGTAATTAAGTACATTTACTCAAGTACTGGCAGGTGCAAGGTTTGTCGCCTCATCGGCTTTTTGGATTTTCATTGTCATGTTTGAAGGATCTCTTCACAGCCAGCGTGGACGAGACGACGGATCGACCAGGACACAGGCTGCCACACTGGTGATGTTTTAAGAAAGACTTGTTGCCGTTGAAGCGTCCATGAATGAACAGTAATCACATGTGTAACCTACTTTTCCTTTCTCGTTTTCACGTTCCTCCTTCAGTCTTTGCCTCTCGCCTTCTTTCTTTCGCTCTCCTCTCCATGTTCCCTTTAATTATTCATGAGTTGAGTCCAGGGATCATCATCTTTCCCAAAATCAGCCAGATCAAAGCACTCGTACGTCCCAGTCTGACACACACACACACACACACACACACACACACACACACACACACACACACACACTGTCCTCCCTCCATCTCCTGCAGGAATTTGCCAAAATATGAATCCGTTTTTTTCTCTTCTTTGTCGTCCTCAGAAAACCTCCCTGCTGTAATCTCACAGCAGCAGCTACTCACCGAGGAGAATTTCAGTTTCTTCTTCTCTCTCTGGTTGTTCACATCCTGTTCTTGAAATCCTCTGACAGACGGGGAACAAGTGTGAATGGAAACTGAATGAAAAAGCCTCCTTCAGCTGCTGCCGATGATCAGGTGCCCTCGAGCAAAGCTTCACCGACTCAGGTTTTATCTGAATTCTTTTGGTTTCTATTTTTAAATTGACCCATTCTGATCCACATTTACTGTCAAACAGCTGTTAAGATGGTTCAGTCTGGACCATAGTGATGGTGAAGTGGTGAAGTGGTCAACTACCAGGATGTCTGAAAATACAACATCAGGTTGAATGAGAACAACAAACAGCAACTGGATCATAAGTCAAACAATGATTTTGTCTCCCCACTGTCGACACATCGCAACCACACTGAACCAGACTCGGTCCAGTTTGGTCCAATCATACACGAAGCCTAAATCAGACCTACACAAAACAAGTGTTTGCCATTCAGATGTATTTACCTGTCGAGTGTCGTCCCAGCTTCAACATACGGAGCGACCTCAGGAGTCGGAGGACCTGCACCACGCGGCCCATGTTCTCCAGCTCGGTGCTTCCTCCGTGGAGGCTCTCCACCGCCAGCGTCACGTAGAACGGCAGGATGGCCAGCAGGTCGATCACGTTGGGAATACTCCGACTGAAGCGGCACTTATCCCTCACGCAGAGAAAGCGAAGTGCCAGCTCACCTGTGAACCACACCACACACACGTACTCCAGGGCATCAAACAGCAGCGGTGCTCCGATACCGACACCACTCACATCAAAGTCCTCCCCCAAATCCAGCGAGATGAGCACCATGTTGATGACTGACACCACCACGAAGAAGACTGACAGTGAGCCGAAGGTACGAGCAGCGTGCGATGATTCCGGTTTCTCCAGCAAGTCCCAAAGGCGGCGGCGGAGAGCCGGACAGGCAGCACCAACAAAGTCCTCATCATCGTCCTCGGACTCAAACTCTCGTTGGACGTCGAGGGTCTCCTTCTGCTCCTTGCGGCGGTAGTAACGCTCGCGGCAGCAGGGGTTGATGCGAAGCTCGTCGATGCCCCAGTACTCGATCTCCTGCAGGAAGGAGATCTCACACAGCTCCTCTCTCACATGCAGGTGACCTGTCTGGTAGTAGTTCATCACATACCTGTCAGCAGAAATGCACAGCGACAGGTTGTAGATGTTTACAAAAGTGATTCATGAGCATTACATAAAAACAAAAGAAGAAAAGAACTGAAAGAAGAAACAAGCAGAAACAAAAGGAAGCAAAGAACAACCCTGCGTTGGTACCCTGATTTTCAGGGTGGTTTATCTAGATTAGTCTATAAGAAGAAGCTCTGTCGTCTCTCTGTTTTCGGGGGAACGAGGAAAGACAATCTAAAGTGGAAAGGACAAAGAATACTGAATATTCATCGTTATCTGGAGTCCAGCTGGATCAGCCAGAACTACATCTGGTGTTGGTCCGGTTCACATTCTGATCTGGTCTCAGGCAGGTTTAATGACATCTGTACAGTTTGGACACAAAATATCCTTCCAACAATCTGAAGGTCACCTGCTAACTGAAATTGTTCATACAGCTGCACTACTTCAAGAGACTCTCAAAAGACCCCCTGCAAGACCAAAGTGATCAAGTCAAGAGTTTCTAATTTTCTTCTTACAGACTAAGTTACGTTAGCCTAGTTAACAAAGCTATGGGAAATTAACTGATGTCTTTGGCTGTCACATGACCCTCATCACACCTGTTGAAATGGTCCCTCAAATTATTTTCCTTCACCTACGATGAACCACACTACAAAGAAAGAAAGAAAGAACAAAATAAAGACATTTCTTCTGACCATGCTGTTCCCCAGCTGAGCTCTGAGTTTCAAGTTTATATTGGGTTCTGAGCTGCATGGAAGAAGAGCGATGACAGTTTAAAGGTCTTCATCAGTTAACAAGGGCTGACAGCACACCTGTGAAGACGACCTCCAGTTTGAACATCAGGTGTTGCTGTGACACAAACTAACGTTTGACTCGAGGCAGAAACGCACTGGAAGCATCAGGTGAACACGATTCAGACACGTCTTGTTATTTTCAGATGTTCAGCCCGAAGCTCAAAAACCATAAATCCACTGAGCCTCATTAATGCTTTATGTAAATGGTGTTTTTATATGTAGAATAAAGTTATTTCAATAAAATAAAAAAAAACATGGTGTTCAAATTTCAGTCTGACAGTTTGTGCACAAGCTGCTTTCACGTTTACTTACAAACTGAGAGGGCACACTTGTGATCCCTAGAGCCTGAAACCTACTGGATTAATTTTAGTGAAAGATCACAGTCATGGTTAAAGAAAAGGTTAAAAGGTTGAAAGAAACTAAAGTTGACTGTTGGGAAGAAATGGGATACAAACAGCCGTCTTCATGCGTCAGAGTGACACGTTGTTATTGCCTCCCTGAAAGGTTTTACAGGATTTTAACAAAGTCTCAGTGTTTCCACTTTTCCATTTGAGAGACAAGAAGCTTTTGTAAGCAGAACATAGTTTGTTTTAGATGTTTGAGTTGTTTTTCTGGTTTAGACTTTAAGGGAATAAAGCTGCAGTAAACTCTTTCAGGAGAGGCCGTCTGAAAATGTGAACCTTTATCCACATATTTACAACAATATAACATATTCAACATTTAAAGTTATGGTGTTATTATCATATTGTTGCTTGAGGGAAGAAAAAAGGCGCCACCTACTGGAAGGTTTGTGAGTTTCGGTCAAAGAAGAACTCGTTCTCCAGGAAGTCGGCGTCGTCACAGAGCTCCAGCGCAGAGTCTCGGCTGCAGCAGGCTAATTTCCCCAGCCGGGTCTCCGGGTAGGACGCCAGCAGCTCCTGCGACAGCACGTAGCGACTTCCCCCAACGTTGATGATGAAGACGTCCAGCGCGTCTCTGAGGCAAGACGCCGTCACATCGCTGAAGAAAACACTGGAGTCGAGAGACACCGAGGAGGCGCTGTCGCTGTAGAGCTCGGCGCCCACCTCTGAGCTGGAGGGGAGGCTCATGGTGGAGGAGGGAGTCAGAACCTGAATCCAGGGAACATTAAAGCTGTATGAATTGGTTGTTTGACCACAAGGGGGCAGAAGAACTCAACAACAACCTGGGAGCTGTTAGCAGCTGTTAGCAAACAGTCGAGTAGTGTTGCAGAACGGAAGAAACCAATGGACAATGAATACTTTCAGCTTCACTTCTGGTCTGAAAACAGACAGAAATGTGTTGTTGGTGACCTTTGTATGTCTCACAGGTGGACAAACGTGTTAAGCTCTGATTGGTCGGGCTTCAGCATTTAGTCTGCTTTGACTCTTAGGTAAGAATTTGTAACTCTGCTCACACTGACTCTCAAAACACAACAAAAAACTGTCAACTGTTCACGTCCTCTCAATCCTTTTGTCGTGTTGTGTTATGATCCCACAGCTACAGTTTCTTTGTATCGTCCACATGTGTTGATCTGTCTTCTTGCAGTAGCTGTAATAGTTCTGTGGTTCTCCTGTTGCTCCTGGTAGAGAACCAGGGAGCATTTCTCCTTTCAGACTATCCTCATTTGTTCCTCAGACACAATGAATCAAAGAGAATAAAGGACAAAAAAACACGAGAGAACAAAAGAAAAGAAAAGAAAAGAAAAGCTCGAAGCTGGATCCACAGAAAGAGAAACAGAGACGTGGAAGTGAAGGTGACGAAGCCTCCAGCGGTGTCCTACTTCTCACAGATCTCTGGCTGCTGCAATATTTAAATATTTGAGCTGGCTTATCTAATTAATAGATCTGATGCTACTATTCTTGTGATCATTCGTTCTTTTTCTGAGGTTCCTCTGTCCAACGCTGTCACTAATTCTTACACTCTGAAAATTACATGAGGCCGTTCGAGGCCGGTGACAGACGGACGACTCGGCCGGGCAGGAACACACAGCTGATGTTGGTGCTCTGATTCCTTCAGGGGCCCTGGAACATGCAGGATTTAGATTTTCACTCTCTCGGGGCCCCGTGTGAGCTGTTGTCAGGGGCCCCGGATTTGTAGCTGCTGTCTGCTTGTTTATTTGAATCAGTTGCTCCAGAACATGAAATCTGCATCAGCTGCTATTTCTGCTTTGATTCTGATGTGGAAAATATAAACATGGTGTGAAACTCAGCACTTTTAACAGGTTCCAGACAAGAACTGACAAGAATGTTATTAACAACCAGCAGGGACCCGACAATAACATGAGCAAACAGATGCGACGTGACCCAAAGCGTATTTTTACACTTCAAGTCTATTTTCTTCCTTCCACGACTCACGTGACCTACACTACCTGCTGCGCCTGAACGCATCCTGTGAGGACACAAGGTGTGTTTTCATCCACCTGTTTTCAGGCAGAAGATTTGAAAAACAAAAAAAAACCCTCAAAGTTAAAGAACAAGGAGTTTTCTCAGGAGCTGGTGGAGACCAAACTGGAGATAAAAGTAGAGAGAATATTGCTCTTACACTCTCCAATGGGAGGATCTTGTTGCTCTGACTCTGTTGGACGTGGGAATAAAATGTGTGAATTAGCAGCACATCCACCACAGAACCTTATCGTGTTTGCAGTTTGTTGTGCTGCCTCCAAGTGGCAAATATATTAACGCAGGTGTTTCAGGAGCATCATTAGATGGTGGACAGTAGAGGGCTGACGGAGGAGGGACGACCCAGGCCACACTCACATTCAGCACATTATGTTGTCGTGTTAAGTGATTACGAACGTCTGTAAGGAGACGGAGATTAACACACTGTGTTTCATTGGTTTGATCCATCTTCTCGTCTCACTCTCGGAAACAAAGTTCCAGTGGACTAAAGACTCGTGATGTCTCAGTATGTTTCCATGTAAAAGACATTTTGAACTGAATTCTTCTTTTTTGTTGCAGGACACACCTGCTCTTTCTGTTTCTCTCTGTCTGAACCACCTGATAAAGTAAAGTTAATAAACATTCAGACACATTTTACATGAAGTAAAACAGACTTGAATTCCACCTGCTTCCAGTGAAATTAGACCTGGGACCACAGCGTCCACGAGGTCATTAAAATGATGTGTCCTGTCAGATAAACACATTTACAGTGTTGAATTCTCCTGCTGAGAACCAATCAGTGGAATCTGGGGACATTTTAACTGAACTCATTACAGAAAATTACACTCAGTCCTAAAAATTATAATAAGAAATGCTTTTACTCCAATATGAAAGATCTGTGTGTGTGTGTGTGTGTGTGTGTGTGTGCATATTTTAAGATCTGATCAATAAGATCAGTATAAAGTGGCATAAAACGGAAATATTCAAGTAAAGTAGCAGTAGCCTACTTAATTTCTTAAATAGAGTACTAGAGTAAATGTACTTAGTTACATTCCACCACTGCGTTTGACAACAGGATTTTTTGTCACAATCAAATTCATTAACTTTATTATAATTTTTCATATCTAATAAAGTTGATTAAATTCTCATTGAAACGGAGGAAAACACTAATAAATATTTTTGGACTTAGTTGTCAGAGATGTAATATTTCCTGCATCGAGTTGAGTTGCATCTTGCACCCATCTATATTCAAAACAACACACACAAAAAAAATACTGTATCACCAAACTATCACCCAGAGCTGCTGAAGAGTCCTGACAGCAAGTCTGACAGGACAAACACAGAGGAAGAGCTGACAGCTGGTACAAGGTGAGTCTTACCTGTTCTAACGGCACAGGATCCTGAACATGTTGGTGTGATGACAACTCCACATTTTCACAAATCCTCCAACAAAATAAAATCCATCCAAGTTAACTGTTTCTAGAAATGATCACATGACGACAGAAACAGAGAGGAAAGTAACGTGAACTAAAATGCAGAAGAATCGGTTCAGAGAGACACGAGGAGGCAGCAGCTCTGCTGTCTGAGGTTGAAATAGACTGAGGAGGTATGAGAGGAGATTAATGACACACAGGAGGAGGAGGAGGAGGAGGAGAGTCCAGTGATGGAGGAAATATTCAGATTCTCCAGTACAATAACACTACACAATAAAAATACTCTGTTACACGTCCAACTCCTGCAATGAAAATGTTACTTCAGTAAAAGTCTGTCAGTGTAATCATGAAAATGTCCTTAAAGTCTTCAGAGAATAAAACTGTCTCTGTGTCTGTTTACTGTTCCATTTTCTCTCATTTGCTTATTTTTCTGCCTGCATTCATCTAAAAGCAGGATTTTACTGTTTTGAACTCTTTTGTTCAGGACTGAAACTAATAGTGTGTGATTGTGTAATATAGAGAAATGTCTTCACAATTCAAAAGAGTAGATTTTTATGGAATGTATAATCTGGACTCAGAAATCTGTTTCCTGATTTTCACATCTGCCTGATGCCACGGCTGCGTCTTCTTTGTCCATCAGTGAAGTTCTGTCTCCATCTAGTGGCTGAAACACAGAACAACACTCTGACGTCTTCAATTTGGTCCTGGTTAAAAAAAAATACAAAATCAAAAATCATAAAGCATAAACGCCTTAATGAATAAATTACAAGTAAACACACGCGTCTCACTTTACATACTAACAATCACACACGATAATAATAATAACAATTATTATTATTATTACCAGCTAAAGTGTGCACGCCCTTTTTCACAATACTGCCATGTCACTGGTGTCAACAGAAGGGGGCGATAATGCAAAGTTAAGGGGTTCGATTCTCCATTAACTCACGAAGAGTTAAACGTCATCAGTGCTTGGTCCAATCAGCGGAGCAGCCGCCGCAGTAAGCCCCGCCCCCCCGAGAAACCGCCATCATGAAATTAAAAACAAGAAACTGACAGATGAGACGCTGCTGGGTCACAACGAGGTAAACTTTCAGCCGTTTCCCCGCTGCTGTCCGGCGGCGATGGCCCGGGGCTCCGGTGACGTGTTTGTGGAGTCTGTTGCGTCGGTTGAAAAAGCTTCATGTCGGTGTTTGTGTGTGTTCACAGCGCGTGAACGTCACTCCCATCACGGTGGCTGTTAGCTAACGTCAGTGTTAGCAGGCAGCCGCTAGCTGTCTAATCACAGACCTCAACGCCTCGTTTGCTTCTCAAACTCCGCTGTAAAATAGTTTAACTCAGGTAAAGTAACCGACCAACACCGACGGGAGACACACAGGGGAGTGTGGAAGTTTAGCTGCGACGTTAGCGGCTAATTTAACGCAGCTAACGTGTTTGTAATGTAACGTTAAAGTTACAGCGCGCCAAACCGGATTCATGTTTATTGTGAAGGAATAAAGAGAGAAAGCAGCACAGACGACAGGTGGAGCACGTTACAGAGGAAACCAGGTGTTTCCTGAGGAACTCAGACTCACCTGAGACTCTTGTTTCATCCCCGGACACAAGTTTGCACTGAATTTATGAGAAGAGTCTGTCTGTTAGAAGTGAGCCTCAGCTGATTCTGTCCAGGCTGCAGACTCCATTTAAAATTCTGTCATTTTTAAAGGACAACATTTCCTACCTGGTAAAACACGAATTAATCTGTTATTTCGAGACTTTGCCAATTACTAGAAGCCAGATTACTGTTCGGCAGCTACATCCAGGGAAGGAAGCTTTATATCCGTTGATGCTTTCCAAAGACCTGGAAAATGCTCGTAAGTGGACTTTTGAGTCAAACAGCACTAATCAAGTTTTACGTAAGTTGGCTGGTTTTTATGAAATTGTCTGGATGTTAGTTGTGGAATGTTTGCCCTGATGCTCTCAGCCCCACAGATGAAGATGATGCAGATGCTTTAAAAGAGTGAAAAACTATTGTGTGGAGACATTTTTTGTTACATTAAATATGAAAAGTATGAACTATTATTCACAGAAAGGAGCCTTATTCCTGTGCATGTCATTGAGATCAGTGTTGTGGTAATGCATAGCTGGATACAGGCTCTTTAAGCATGTTTCACTTGGTGTGTGTATTCACGATTATTTATGTAAAACATATTCATTACCAGACCAACATGGGGAGAATAGTGACATGAACATGTTTATCTTTCTCCTGTCAGGATAAGTTGATACTCGGACAGACTGAGGCTGTACAGATATGACCGACGTGGCCGAGGAAGCGATGGACAGCTCTGCAGTGTCGGAGGAAGAAGTGGAGGACCAGCAGGAGACGTCACAGGAAGACAAGTCGAGTCCGAACAAAAGCCGCCTCAAAATATCTGGTAAAGGAAAGAGGATGCTTTACAACCTCTTTTTATCCTTCCAGTCAGGAACTAAAATAACACCTGACACTGATGAAGTCCGTCTGTGGTGGTGAGACCTGTAATACCACTTTGACTCACTTAATGAATTACCCCTGTGTTTGACAGGGATAAATCATTAACATGCTTTCTAACTATGTTGGTGTCATTCATACAGGTGATATATTATCTATTTGAAGTAAGACCTGGGTCCTTGGCTGTGGTTCAGTACTGTATTCTTTGCTGTTACTAGAATTGAAGAACTTAATCGGACATATTTATCTTATATATCTGATTTCTCTGAGTTATTGATGTTAGTTCATTAAAGTTGGTCGTTCAAATGCTTTTTCTGTCGATTGTTTTAAGGAAAATGATTTTTGCTGGTCAGCTGTTCCTCAGTCATTGAATAAAAGAAGCCAGTAATGCTGATTTATTTTTGCTGTCATTCTTCATCGTTGCAGCTGCAGGAGACATCATTGAGGGCAAGCGGACAAAGAAGACAGTTGAGAGGCTCGATTTCCAGGCACCGAAGCAAAAGGAGAAGCTCAAGATTGGAGATGGTGAATATTTATCTATGACAGACACGACGTTGGTGGTTGTTTCATTTTAAGCATGAGTTCACTAGTTATGACTTTTTGTCATTTAGCAATTAGCCATCCCGGCATATGCTGATATGATTATTCTTTACTTTCCCACTTTTATCAGGTAGTGGAGATAAATTAGGAGACATTCCACGCACCGGCTACCAGATCACAAAGATGAAGCCAGCTGACCTGAAACCTCTGCACGCCATCCTGTATGACAGACCAGGAAAGGTACAAACATCTGGATGACTTAAGATGAGTCAACATGGAGACAGAGACGTGGAGTCAGTCAGTTGAAGTGAAGTTTAGTGACTGAGTCTGTATTTTCTTATTTTTAATATCATTTATTACTGAGGGTGTTCAGGTAGCATCAGGGAAGAGACTGTTCCTTTCAAAACTTCATAGAAATGCACAGTGGAAAAGGTTTGTGCTATAGTTCAGACTGACAGGTTGTTAGTCTGGAAGTCATTTTTTTCAGGTGTGTTGAGTTACTACTTTTAACCAAAACTAATACAAAAATATAAATTTACAATCAAGCAGAGAACAATAACTACCCTTACATCAAATTACTGTTTGTTCTTTTATCAGATGGCCACATTAAAGAAGAACCTACGTCTGTTTAACGGCTTTCCTTTTGACGCGGACAGCGAACAGTACGCCAAAAAACGAGAAAAACTTCTCAAGTAAGTTTCTGCACAGATATGGAATTGAAACAAACTTTCTAAATTATTCATTCATCAGTGTGAGGAAGTGGATTTACACTTGATTACAGTTAGTTTTTCAAGAAGGTGCTGAAACCTCCTGATGTGTAATTGTTTATATTGTGTAAACGTTATGTGTCATTGTGTCTTTTGGTTGAGCTGATCAACAAGGTCAGATTGTACATTTTCTTTGCGTTTTAAACCTGGTTATAGTTTTGTGTTCTCTGTTTCTCAGTGAAAGCGGAGGAAAGAGTTTCCTCAGAGGTAGAAAAGTCTTTACGATCCTTTCTTTGTTTTTGAATGCAGGAATTCTAATTTTACCAACACCAAACTGAAGGTTGTCTGTGGTGTTTTGGATCTGGAGAAGAAAGGAACCCACTCAGATCTGGTTGACAGGATCCTGACTTTCCTCATCGCACCAAAAAACAGTGGAAAGGTCAGCTCAAATTCATCCTTCAATTGAAATCATAATTTTAATAGAGAATTGTTTGCATTTTTATATTTTTTGCACCTCTGCCCCCATAGAAGCCAAAAAATGGTTGAGGTGAATATTTTTGTGCCTGTATTTATTAACATTCATTTATAACTGCTAAAAATGCAATTTTGGACTTCAGTGAAAGATAAAAGTAAAAATCACCTTCACTTTTACTAATAGCCATAAAAGCTATTTATCCATTGTTTTGTGTCTTTACTTACTGTAGCTTGATGGTTAATAAACATTTCCAACACTGTCAACAAAAATTGAGCATTATAAATATAGTAAACATTGAATTTATGGCAGAGCTGTTGCATTGAATTGCATTAGATTGTACAAGCGTACCTAATAAAGTGGCCACTGAGTGTATATGTTCAGGCAATTTGTATAATTCAAAACAGCTTAGTTTTAACCTAGTGTTGAGCCTTTGTTTGCGTTCATTAGGGATGCACAATGGGGCGGGGGCAGGGTCAATGCTTGTCTCTGAGTGGTGATTCATGCTTTTAGCATAACTGTGATTAGTCATGTGATCACCTGAGAGCTGCATTTAAAGGTTACTCTTACAATTTACTGTGAGTAGATAAGATAAGATAAACTGTCCACAGTGGGGAAATTCACAGCAGGAGTGAATCGCTTGATTAATGTCTGTTTTTTTCTTTTACTGCTCGGTTTGAAGTTTGAAAAATCTGGACCCAGATGTTGGGCACAACAATTAATTGTTTAACCTTTTAAAAATGGTCGAACAAACTGACTTGTGCGAGCACTTGAAATTGAGTAAAGAAACTGTAGACCTTGACATTTCCTGTCCTTCAGGAAGCAGCAACTCATTTTCACTGTAAACTGAAACTGCTGTTTGTCCTTTGGCAGCGTTTGCCTGTGAAGAAGAAGAGAAAATCAAAGAAGAAACTATCAGGTGACGACTCGAATACCAAGACCAAGAAGAAGAGCAAACCCAAACCCAGGAGCTCGTCGTCCAGTCCTAAGAAGTCCAAAACGGGAAGCAAGTCAAAAGCCATCGTCATGGACTCCAGCAGCGACGAGGATGACGACGAGGAAGATGAGAAGGCGGGGGCTTCAGCTGAGGCTGAGGGATCAGATACAGAGGACAAACCATCAGAGAAAGAGGAGGACCTGTCCGACAAGTCGGAGGAGTCTGGAGACAAAGAAGAGGAGGAGGAGGATGATGAAGATGATGAGGTGAGGTTGTCCAGGCTGAGCTCAAGACTGGAAAATATCCAAATAAACCAACTGGAGCTGAAAAGATGCGTCAATGAATTGATTAGTGAATCAGCAGAAAATGAATCGGAAGCTGCTGTGATAATCAATTGATCATTTAAGTAAAATGCTCCCTGAGATATTTCATTTTGTTTATTTGTGTTGTAGCTGAATACCAGCAAATTAACTGATAATGAAAAACAATTGTCGGTTGCATGTTTAACATAGAATCCAGGTTAAATCTGTTTAGTTAGAGGGCTCAGTGGAGTTTTCTTGCAGAACAAACAACAGTTACGTTGACATTCAGAGTTGTCACCACAACTTTTTTTAAGTAGTCGACATTCAGCTTTTAATCCACAAACATTACATGTCAGTCTCCCAAGTCAAAGTCAGGCAGAGGGAAGTCGGCTCCCAAGAAACCAGCTCCAGTCAAAAGACAGAGGACACCAGCGAAGAAGACAGGTCCTCCTAAAAAGAGAGCGAAGAAGGACGTTTCAGATGAGTCAGAATCTGACGCCGACAGTGAAGCTGATGAGAAGGTAAAATGCAAGATGAATACTGTCAAACATTTTTGAATGGTTTTAAAAATACTCACGATGACAGTTTAATGGAAAACATCTCCAGAGACGAGCAGTCGATTTTGTGTTTACTGTTTAATCTAAATCCATAGTTCTCATGTATTTTGATTCAGATTTTTGAGCTTTCTCCAGGGTGGCTCTGTGACACCCCTGAGCTTTTTTTATCATTAACACACTCTTGGTTCTCTGATGTTTTGTGATGTTGTTGAGCTGATGTCTGTTGTTTTACAGCCCAAAAAGAAGAAAGCAGCTCCAGCCAAACCTGCCGCCAAAACCAAGAAGGCCGACAGCAGCAGCAACAGTAAAAACAACACGAACACGGGTGAGGTCATGCTAATCTGGGCTGCAGCAGTTATTATAGATAACTGCAATTTTAGATTTTCCTAATTGACAGCTGTTTAGCTTTGTGATACCATATTTCAATCAGAGCCTTTGAATGTTTATTCTGGATTTTCCTCATATTTAATTGAAAAATGCTTTTATTATTATTTTAGCTCCTTAAAGTAGATTATTGTCTCATTTGCACACAGTTTCTTTCTGAGAGCTGAGATTTTTCTTTTTTTAAATCAGGCCTAATTCCGTGTGTAGGTTCTAGTGTGCTGAGGTTTGTCCCACTTTCAAAGTCCGTCCAGCACCTGGCAAAGCCTTTAATCCTGCTGTGTTCGGCCTCACGTTGTCTTAAAGTCTGCCTTTTTTTTGAAGCGGCATTAAACTGAGGCTGACTGACTGAATAAGGTTTTTGTTGTAAACATTTTATCCTGACTTGATGACTTGACTGCTTTACAGCATGTGTGGAATAACCTTAAAGTATGTGCATCTGCTCCTCATGATTTGTTGTAGAAGAACAAATTGTGAATAGTAAACTCTCAATTAACTAAGTGTAAATCTGAAAATCTTAACCTGAGAGAGGCATTAGGTTGTAACTTTTTTTTTCTTTTTGACATGGACGGCTTTTCAAGTCTGGAGTTTTACAAGCTGTTTTACCGCAGCATCCCCTCATTTTTCTGTGCTCTGTTTTTACCTGCAGCAGAGGACAGTTCGGACGACGACGAGCCGCTCATCAAGATGATAAAGAAGGCGCCGACTGACGAGCAGCTGAAGGAGACGGTGCAGAGTCTGCTGAAGGAGGCCAACCTGGAGGAGATGACCATGAAACAGATCTGTCAGAGGGTAAGAAGCTCCCTCCTGTTTACACATGCAGGTCTGGTTCTCACACTGACTCGTGCATTAAACAGTGTAGACGTTGATGCCTTGAATTTCCTGGAGCAGGGTTTTACATATTATGTTGTGAGTGGGGTCAGAAAGGATTTGTAATTTTCCAACAGCATTATATTTCATTGTATATCCTAAAATCATGTGTGTTTATAGGTGTTTGACACCTACCCAGACCACGACCTGACGAGCAAAAAGGACTACATCAAACAGACCGTCAAATCTGTGAGTGCACACACACACACACACACACACACACACACGGACCATTTCTAAGTTTTCTTTTGTTACAAAATGGCATCAAAATGCATCCAGTAGGATTAAAATACTATTTTTTATTAAAGTGAAATGGAAATTTAAGGTTCTAACATTTATTCATAGCACTATGCTTTTCTCTTTTTAAACTGAATATATCTGGGTTTTGGACTGTTGGTCGGATGAAACAAGACTTTTTGAAGATCTTGCTTTGGGAATTTTTTCATTCATTTTGTTGATTAATTGATTAGTTGCCTGGTTTAAAAAAAAATCAATATATACATAGATAAAGAAAATAAAACTTAGTTGCCGCCTCCTCTGCCGGGAAATAGCTGCCTTTTGTGAAAATAGTCAACTGTCAACTGTACAATACTTTAATTTCAAGGGACATTTAAAACACAAAGAATTATGGGACGCTTGGATAAAAATAAGGATTGAAATCTGCCCTGAGTAGAGCCAACTTGTCTCTCTGCTGGTCTCCAGCAGAGGTTGATAGTGTGTCACATGATGTGATCTGTGGCCTCACACACAAAGTCAACGTGAAAAGAGGAAATGACTTCGGCAGGTTCGAGAGCAACAACAAAGATTCAAACAGAGAGATTAGTTTACTTACAGAAATCTCATTTGCTGATGCTGAAGAATGTGGACTCACTGCTGCTTCCATATTCTTTCACATCAGAAGATCGAGCTGCTTTCAGTGTCTCAATGTTTCTGGCGGTTGTAATAGTGCCGACAATGAAGGCTGAAAAGTCACTTTCTGAAATGTAAACTATAAGATATTTCCCCTGACAGCCGGAACCAGAATGGTCCGTGTAAACTTGTTCAGTGCCGCGTGTTTTTCTTTCCAGCAGAATTTAGCACACGGCTGTTTTGTTGCCTTGAGGTCTTTAGCAGGGTGGATATTTTAAGCACTGCAACAGAAAGACAACTTCACACGCTAAGTGTAGCGGCGTTGCCTCATTTCCACCACTGACCTGATATGGTAACTCTGCAACACCTCTGTGCCTTAGTTTCTTTTACATATTTATCACAACGTAAAACACATTCAGCCATTTGCTTCTTCAAAGTAGAGCATTTATATCCAAATAAGACTGATGCTGTCTAAGTCCACACTACAGACTGATTCAGACTGAAGCAAGTATGTGACAAATAACTTCAACCCAGACAGAATACAGCGCATTTTTTTAAGCCCACGGGAACAAAGGTTGCAGAACAGGACACAGGACGGCTGTCCAGCTCCTCGACTCCTAGTTTGGGAACAATATTTCTGGGTGGTTAATAAACAACCACCTCGCCGTCACTCATGCTCATCACATCTGTTTGCTATGTTAGGAAGGTCGTTGGCCAGCTGTGGTTTGTCAGTTCAGTCAGTAACGTAGCAGATTGAAAGGTAAGAGCTCAGCATCTTCTTTCATACAGCACACGCTGAAGCTTTCCTCTGAACACTTGTCGTACAGGTGCTGTTCATCTCTTGACTCTGCAGCAGTGAACCATGAGTTTGTGACTGTTATATGTTGACAGTGAAATATTACTAAAGATTGTGTGTTTAGATAAGCGAGACAAAAGTGTTTCTGATTGGAATTCAATCATTAAAAAAATAACAGTTCATCTGGTTGATATCTGCCTCCGTCGAAACCGTGTGGCTAAATCTGACAATGCGTCATGGATCCAACCCATCCATCACCAAACCAGTCATTTCCTACGTGATGATTCAGTGTGAAATAATTACAGGAAGAGCAGATTGGATCAGATTCGTTGATGATCGATTAGTTGATAGAAAGTTAATCCGCACCAGTTTTGATAATCATTTAAATTATTTTTTTAAAGCAAAAATATCATAAATTCTTTGCTTCTTGTTGCTCAAGATTTGAATATTTTTTTAGTCTTCTTCATCTTCTTTGATAGTAAAATGAATATGTCTTGTTTTGTCCAACCAACAGTCAAAACAAGACATGTGAAGACGTCCCTTTGGGCTCTGGGAATGTGTGATATGCATCTTTATAGACTAAACAGTTCATCGAAACAATAATCAGTAAATCAACATATAATGAAAATAATCATTAGTTCCAACCTTCAATCGATAAAAAAGGTTGTTGGACATTTGTTGTATTGGAGATCTCACCCACATTGCCCGGCCTGAGGTGGGCTTGTAAAACAGTTCTGTGGTTATTCAGAGTATTTTCTTTGTCTGCACTGTTACACAACTCAAAGGTTTCTTTGTCATTCTTACTTCATGCGTCTGTAAATGTTTCCTCGCAGCTCATCACATGAAGATCTGAAGGAGAATAAAGTTGGAATCGCTGCAGGACGTCACCAGGAAAACGTCTGACTGAAAGGCTCCTTTTTCTTTAGTTTCATATCAGTTTGTTTTCATACAAAACAGTTTTATACATGATTATGTTTTTTATTAATGTGTGACTTGTGTATAGATTTTCAGATTAACTCAACAGTTTTCTGGCAAAGTTAAGATTCATGAGAAAAATGACACGAGGCTAAACTGCTGTTTTCCTCTGTGTCAAGTCTGGAAGTCGACTTTTGGTCGTCGGGTTCAAGCAGCAGAAGAAAAGTCAGAGAATTGTCTTTATTAATGCCAAATCTGATCTTTACTTTTGACTCACAGGACTTTTTATTTCTACATTAAAATTTGTACGTGTGTTTCTAAGTAGGTGAAGCTATTTTTCATTAACACACTTTATTCACTAATTTTGTTAAAACAAGTTATTTTTTCTGGATTTTGTTGTTTGTTTTGCTCTGTCAAACATTAATTTACAATTTAATTGTTCTGAGTAATTTACTTACTTATTAAAATTGTACCTTTTTTGAACAAAATTGTCTTAATGTGGTTTGAAATTCTGGTGCAGAAACATTTGCTCTTCATGCGTCACCATACTTCCAACAAGAGATGATTTTCCTTTTGCTCAGTTTGACACGTCAGTGCAACGTTTGCGACCTGATTGACAGACAGTCAAAACTGTCCCTGAAATGTTTGAGTATCTTTTGTGAAACCGAAGCTGCCGACATTTGAAATCTGCGCAGCAGCAGCGCTCAAGACGCTGAATCTGAGGAATTTTCTCTGGGAAATAAGACAAAATAACGTCTTTGACCTCTGTAGTTTCACTTGTGAAATAGCTGCAGTTCTGCTTTTTTCTGGTTTGCATGAAACACTGAATCGGTTCCGTTTATTTGTTTTTGTGGATTTTTCAGTGGAGATTTATTAGATACAAATATTCATTACTTGAAGATTTTAAGTTGTGAAATTTGAGTTACAGTCTGTTCAGGATAGTTTAGCTCTTCAGCAGTGGTGGAAAGTAACTAAGTACATTTACTCAAGTACTGGGCTTAAGTACATTTTTCAGGTACTTTCCATTTAATGCTTCTCTGTACAAACATACTCAGCACCAGTAGTGACGATGTCTCAGAGTGAATGTGAAGGTGACATTAGGTGTTTGTGGTCAGGTTGTATTTCACCCGGAGTTTTGCCTGTCAGGCTCCCACCTGCAGGTTGTATTCAGAGGAAGGTCTGCAGACGAGATTCAGGGCTCCATTTCAGCAAAAGTTATCAGTTTTGAATGTGCATAAAAAAAGATATATATAGCTCTCTCTAACACACACACACACACACACACACAGACACAGATAAGAGGAAGCTCCGCCTCGGTGGAAAGTGAAAGTATGAGTTGTTTACACCAAACGCAGTTTTCTTCATCCGACTGGACTCGACTCTCAGGCGAGTTGTTTTTCTTCACATTATCAAACTATGGAGAGAATTTGTGTGTTTTCTTCACAGTAAATGTAGAAACTCGGTGTTAAGATTCAGATTCTAAAGTTTGCATGGTTTTTGCATCTTTTGCACGTTTTTCTGACGCACTTCTGTCGATTAATCGATTTTCCATCAAACTTGTTTCAAACTGCAGCTTTTGACAGATGCATCGATCACATGTTCATGTTGCAGGTACAGACTCTGTTTCCCTCCATTTGTTCAGGGTTTGAAGAGGCTGAAAACAGCTAAACTTCATGGCTCAGGTGTTTCTTGTTTTGCAGGAAGCCTTGACGTCATTGAGGATCTGCAGCGCCATCTCGTGGCTGGATGAGAGCAGCACAACAACAACAAACTGTTGAGTATCATTACATCAGAGTCAATCTTTATAGAAACTTTATAGATCTGTCGAATAACTTCTTTATCAGAGCATGAAGGTCATAAGTTACTGACAGTATTTGAAAAATAATTTGAATCACCTTTTGTGTTATTCTGGTTTATAATTTGATTTCAGTGGTTGAAAGCAATGCAGACACAAAAACCTTGTGCCTTTTTTTGTAAAGCTCGCTGGTCTGCAGTGCTACTCGTCACTACATCACAGACTGACTGAAGAGCTGAAGATGAGTGGATGTGGATCAGAGAGAGGATCAGCACCTTCGGCAGCCAGTGTTGTTTCTGCGACCAGCGGCCGATCCAGAGAATATCCTCCATTCTTCAGCCCTGAGCCTGATCCTGCACAAACAAGGTGAGAGTTTAAAAACAGGAATCATCAACAGGGAGGAAATCTGAGATTGTTATAACACAGCTGAGACTCAGTGATTCGCTTAAAGGAAAATTCTGGCATATTTCAAAAAGACGTAATGAGGGATGCTGCACAAGCCTCCAGCTCTCCAGAGGATTTTTACATGAATCATTTCAAACACTGTCTCTGAGTCCAACTGAGAGTAAAGACAGAAAGTAGCTGCCTGTAACAGCCTTTATTTCCTAACTGCATAGGGATCTAGACAGACTGACTGAAGACCTGAAGATGAGTGGATGTGGATCAGAGATCGGATCAGCACCTTCGGCAGCCAGTGTTGTTTCTGCGACCAGCGGCCGATCCAGAGAATATCCTCCATTCTTCAGCCCTGAGCCTGATCCTGCACAAACAAGGTGAAGACTGAAAGACTAAATTCCGGGGTGTGCTTGAAACTAACTAGTTTGTCCGACCTTCTCTAAAGGCAAACATGTGTATTAAACTCTGCCTTTAAACAAACAATAGTAATACTACTCACTTATTCAAATTAAAATTTCAAATACAGATAAGGTTCACTCTTTTTTTATTAATTTCATTGTACAATATGTGAACTGGTTACCTCAAAAGGGAAACTAAGACTAATGCATGCTTTGATGGAAGATGTTTTCTAGTCACTATCTCTCCTTTTTTTCAGTTCTCAGACTTCATCAAGCGTTCAGCACAACCAGGACACCCCGAAGGTAGGCAGTTATATTTAATAATCCACTAACCTGCATGATTCATAATTTATTATGACAGTGTCTGCAAGTCACAGAGGTGCTTTTCTAGTTCACAAAGTAATTTTAAAAGTTCAGTTAGTTAGTGACACAGTTAGTTGGTTGACAGTTTATGAGCAGATTTTTGGTGGATGTCGGTTGATTTCTTTAGTTAACTTGACCCAAAAATACACAGAGCGATGTTGCTCATCATAGTATAATTTCAGTAACATTGTAACTTTTAACAATGTAGAAAAATAAAACAGTGATTGTTGATGTAGACCTACATCTTAGGGAATGGAGTGCTAATGTATGAAAATGACTAATAAAAAAAATTCCTGCTCTTTGTCAGGTGTTTGAATCCAAAGTCATGGCTTTTGTAAAGGAATCTCTGAGACCCCTTAAGAAAGCCCTCTCTGCAAAACACAAAGAATGGTTCGACGAAGACAAGCAGGAGGACGTGCTCGATGATCAACCGGTTGACTCTGATGATGAAGCAAAACAAGCAGCTGTGAAGATTGCTCTCCATGTCTTGAGGACCATGAATAAGGATGAACTTGCTAAAATACTTGAGCAAAGTAAGAGACTGCATGTCATCTAACTAGTGTGTTTGTTTGGAGCAAACTGCTGCTGATGGTCAAAAAATGTTATACGTTAAGTTTCTCACCAATTTGACAGTTTCTCAAGTGTCTGTAAATTTGTGTCTAGTTTGAAATAGTTGCACACCTGTTAGATGAACAGCAGTGAAATTCGGTGTTGTGCTAACGACATGCTAACACTAGTATTTTAGCTAAACACTAGTGGTAAAGCACATGACAAATTGTTTTTGTTCTTGATGTGACACATTTCTGTGCTCTTAGGTCTTTATGGAGAAGTTGGCATGTACCAAAAGAAACTAAAGACTTTCCTGAAGAGGAAAAATGAATACCTGTTGGAAGAGATAACTACAAAGCACTGGCCTCTGCCTCTTAAAAAGATTTATACCAAGGTCTGTCTGATAGAGGGGGACAGTGGAGAGGTCAACAATGAACATGAAGTGAGACAAATTGAGGCAGCATTCAACAGACAGAAGTCTTCTGAAACTCTGATCAGGTGTGAACATCTCTTCAACCCTTTACAAAACCAGCAAAGCAAACCAATCAGAACTGTGCTCACCAAGGGGATAGCAGGCATCGGAAAAACCGTGCTGGCGCAGAAGTTCGAGCTGGATTGGTCAGAGGAGAAGACCAATCAAGACTTCCAGCTCCTGTTTTCACTTCCTTTTAGGGAGCTGAATTTGATTAAAAATGAAAGAAGAAGTTTGATGGAGCTCCTGTATGACTTCTATCCAGGCCTGAATGAATCTGGAATCAAAGACCTGAAGATGTGCAAAGTTCTGTTTGTACTGGATGGTCTGGATGAGTGCAGACTCCCTCTGGATTTCAAGGGAAATGAGACATGTTGTGATGCTACACGGGCGACGTCAGTGGATGCGCTGCTGACAAACCTCATTGCAGGTAACTTGCTACCAAATGCTAACCTGTGGATAACTACCCGACCTGCGGCAGCCAGCTGCATCCCTCAACAGTATGTTGACCGTATGACTGAAATCCGAGGATTCAACAACAACCAGAAGGAGCAATACTTCTACAAGAAAATTGATGATGAAAACTTAGCCAAAAGAGTAATCGCAAACATAAAGTCAACAAGAAGTCTCTACATCATGTGTCATGTGCCAGTGTTTTGCTGGATTTCCTCTATTGTCCTGGGAAAAATGTGTGCCAAAGCAGGAGGAGGAAAAATGCCTAAGACTTTGACTCAGATGTACATCCACTTTCTGGCACATCAGACCACTCAGATGCAAGTCAAGTACTGCGAAGAGCAACAGCTGGACTCCAAAGAGAACAAGATGATTATGTTACTTGGGCAGTTGGCCTTCCAGCAGCTGAAGAAAGGCAACCTGATCTTCTATGAGGACGATCTTAGAGACTGTGGTATTGATGTCAAAGAAGCGTCTGTCTACTCAGGAGTGTGCACTCAAGTATTTAGGGAAGAGTCCTGTATGCAGCAGAAAGTCTTCTGCTTTGTGCATCTGTCTGTCCAAGAGTTCCTGGCAGCTTTGTACGTCCATGTGATGTACAGGGTCCATGGTGTGAACCTGTTGACCAAAGAACAGAAGGCCCCAAACAAGCCTGTAACTGAACTGCACAAAGCTGCAGTGGACAGAGCCTTACAGAGTGAAAATGGCCACCTGGATCTCTTCCTGCGTTTCCTCCTCGGACTCTCTCTGGAGTCCAGTCAGATTCTGCTCAGAGGCCTGAAGATGCAGGTTCAAACCTGCGACTTCCAAAGTCATGAGGAAACCATCACGTACATCAAGGAGAAACTAAATCTGACTCTTCGTCCAGAGAGGTACATCAATCTCTTCCACTGTCTGAATGAGTTGAATGATCACTCTCTGGTGGAGGAGATCCAGAGTCACCTGGAAAAGGACAGAGACTTAATGATGGACGAGTGCTCTGCAGTTCAGTGGGCAGCTCTGGTCTTTGTGTTGCTGACCTCACCGGAGACGCTGGAGGAGGTCCACCTCGAGAAGTACTCCAGAACGGAAGAAGGCCTTCTCAGACTTCTACCAGTCGTCAAAGCATCCAGATCAGCAATGCAAGTGTCTTTCATCAGTTTCCAATTACTCATTTTTAACAATTAGCACTTGATGTCTTGAACCTGTCCACCATTGATTTTTAATAACAAATTGACTTTGTCTTTCTGTTTATCAGGTTGAATGGTTGTAATCTCACAGCACACAGCTGTGAGATGCTGTCCTCCATTTTCAGCTCAAGCTCTAATCAGTTGAATCATTTAAACTTAAGTGACAACAGCTTACAAGACTCAGGGATCGAGCATCTCTGCACCGGACTCCGAAGCCGACTCTGCAGACTGAAGACGCTGAGGTGAGTCGATCCTCAAGCTGACAATAATGTGGCTGAACACAACGTCTGGAAAGATTCCCACATCTTTGATGATACAGTGCAATGGCAGGCAGACTCTGTAGTATAGTGACCACATTTCAGACTGTGGAGACCAACAACTGCTGTGTTTGTGTGTTGGTTCTTTAGTGATGGCAAAATGCGAGTGAGCTACGCTCAATACTGTCCCTGAACACATCCTGTGTAGACACAGACTGATTAAAATAATTCTATCCATGACCATTTTCCAGGGTTGTAAAATCCTGTGTGAGAGAATGATAAACTTCTTTGCAGTGATTTGGCATCTGAGAAGTCTTCACATTCATGGGTCTGTTACTTGAGGTGTCCATCTTGGATCAAGTTTCTTGCCTGAACAACACCCACACCAGCTGTCCTCGGTGTTGTTTCAGTGCAGGGCTGATTAGTCTGAACTACTAAGCCTCAACAATAAACAGCAAGAGAAAGTAAAATAACTTGATACAAAAAGTGAAAGTACTTAAGAGCACAGGATTGACTTGATTCCATTTTGTTCCAGCAAAGAGAGCTGACTCTTTATTTGACTTTTGCTTTCATTTTCCCTTTGAAGACCTGACAATATGATCCAATCCAAGACAAAAGTCTGGAAATAAGTGCAACCATTGTATATTTTGATTGTACAGTGATTTAGCTTTGTGATAGCTTTTGTTGATTTTGTAGTTTGGGGTTTTTGTTATATTTGATTATTATTTTTATTATTATTATTTTTTAATGTTGCTTGATTTTCATTTGTCCGTTTTTTTTGTCCATTCAGGCTGAACCGATGTGATCTCACCCAGAGATGCTGTGACAAACTGGCTTCAGTCCTGAGTTGTCCCTCATCACAACTTAAAGAGCTGGACTTAAGCGACAACGACATTGAAGACTCAGGAGTGGAGCTGCTCTCTGCTGGACTGGGAAACGTGTGCTGTAAACTGGAAACTCTGAGGTATCACTTTAAAAAAGCCTTTGATTAATTTTTCACTGTCATGAACGGTATCAACCACCAGTTAAAGGTGAATTGTGTCACTCTGTCACAGGTTGTCGTTCTGTAACATCACAGAGAAAGATTGTGGTCACTTGGCCTCGGCAGTGAAGTCCAATCCGTCGCACCTGAGCGAGCTGGATCTGAGGTACAACCACTTAGGAGAGTCAGGAGTGAAGCTCATCACTGAAGCTCTGGAGGAAGGACAATGTGAATTAATCAAACTCAGGTACAGAACACAGTCTTATGTTCTTGTTTTTTACCACTGTGATGTCTCCTGGCACATAATCCAGGTTGACAGCATGTGTTTCTATCTGCTCTACAGAGTCAACCACAGTGCAGAACATTGGTTTAAACCTGGACTGAGACGATGTAAGTTGTGAATTTTTGAACTAAAGTCAGTTAGAAATTGAGTCCAGACCTTTGTGTTGATATTTGGAAACTGAAAACTGAAAATTGCCATTCTGCATGTCTTAACTCCTTGACTTCTTCCTGCCACCAGATGCATGTGAGCTCACACTGGATCCTAACACTGCTCACAAACTCCTCGTCCTCTCTGACGACCACCAAAAAGTCAGTCAGGTCGGAGAGGAGCAGCCGTATCCCGATCATCCCGACAGGTTTGACTACTGGGGCCAAGTCCTGTTCCAGCAGGCTCTGACGGGCCGCTGTTACTGGGAGGTGGAGTGGGGCGGAAAATGGGCTGGGATTGGAGCGACCTACAAGGGCATCGGTCGCAAGGGGCCAGAAAGTGACTGTGTGATGGGATACAATGAAATATCTTGGGGTCTTCATTGTTCTGGTAAAGGTTATCGCGCGTATCATAACTTCGAGAGCATCGTCCTTCGCGTCCCCATTGGTGACTCTCGTAGACTGGCTGTGTATTTGGACTGGGAGGCCGGCGTCCTGTCCTTCTACAGAGTTTCTTCTGCAGGGTCGCTGGCACACCTGCACACCTTCTTTACCAAATTCACTGAGCCTCTCTGCCCAATTTTCAAGGTGTGGAGTGAGGGCTCGTCAGTGAGGCTGTGTCAGGTGAAACAGTTTACCAGAGAAAAGACTCAGTAAGGGATGCAGTTAATCAATTATTGATTAGTCTTCATTAACACTGATCAAAGTCAATAATCAAAATGATCAGTTTTAAGCAGGGTCTTGTCTCACTGTACAATATTAAGCTAGCTGCATTGTTTTCTAGTGCGTTTCCAATTGGTTGCTGAGCGGTTGCTATGGGTTTTGGGATGGTTGCTATTGGAGAATCTGTGTGTTTGACTGAGAACTGCATCGTTTCCAGGGTGAAGGACTTGATGGTAGCAGTCAAACTGAAACTCAGTTCTTTAGTTTGTAGTTTAGTTTAGTTTGCTGTGGATGTTGCTCAGCTCCGAATGTGTTGTTCAGTAAAGTGAAATCCTTGGCTGCCCCCCGACTTTCCCAGTCGACCAGAGGTCAGTAGTTGAGGCCGTTTTAAATTTGTTTTTTAGGCATCAGAAAGTGGTTTGAGTTCCAGGGCTGAGAAAGAGTCTTGGAACCGGTGTGCATGTGCATCAGGTGTTGACCTGCGCAGGTCATAACAGATGGACTCGACGACTCGGATGACTGGAAGACAGAGTTGGTCGTGTGCACGGACGAGGCCGCTGTCAACAGCTGCATTTTACCAGAACCACAGCGACACTTTCTGGTCGGGGGATTTCTTTCTGCACTGCACCAAATCAGCTGATCACTAGGTTCATTACTGCGACACATTGAATCACTTGTCAAGCTACTGCAGTTTTTAAAAAACCCATCCTGAAAACCTTCTCCTCCCGCTGGTCTGAGCTCCCAGGCAGAGTCAGCTAGCAGCAGCAGACTTCCACGTTGACAGAGAAAAGGTCCGTGATGCAACGTCCCCCCCGATACTTTCACCCCGGCGCTGCGACTAACCGACCAATGAAAACTTGTTGGACTAAGACTCTTCTCATCGACTAACAGTTTGGTCGAAGATTAGGGGGAAGCCCAAGTGAAAGTTTGAGAGCCTTTGTGGTCCCAGTGTATTTTCATCCAAATTTAACAGCATCTAAAAGAACGTGCTCACAGTTGAGTTAGTTTTGTGTTTTCAGTTTTTGTGATTGTTTGATTTCATGTATGTGAATTTCCCACTGTGGGACGAATAAAAGTTTATCTTACCTTATCTTATGTTTTGCATCATGTACGTACAAGAGCCCGAACAGTCTGATAAGACACCAAATAGCAAGAACTTCTACAATGTTATTACTTTTCTACTTTGTAGCTACTTTGTATTCATATACTGATATTAGTCTTGATATCCTTGGTTTTTGGACTAAATATCTATTTATGCAGCTTCCAAAACGTATATACGTTCATGTCCACATAAATGAATGGAATCAATTTAAAAATGAAATATACCTACATAATCAAACATATATTTTTTCATTCATTATTTAGTTAAAAGCATTAGTGTCCATTCTAATCTATATATACAGATATACATATGTTCAAATGATGCCATTCATTGTTGTCACAGTGAAACTTTCTTGATTCAACCACCAGATGCATCAGGGAAAAAAATATTTTTCAAAACTTTTCATATTTTTATTCTGACCAACAGTCCAAACTAAAGTTATTTCATTTGCAATAATGTGAAACCACGATATTTGTACTTGTACTCTGAATTAATCTATGATGGAAATTTTCTGCTGTAGTTAATCATTCGTACAATCCTGTGTGCTTATCAACCTGTCACTGATTTACATTTTATAGATATCAGTTTATAATTGCATTGGTGTATTTCCTGACTTCATAATAATTTACATCTTGATATGGATTCACTTAACAATGTTAATCAAGCATGTTCAATAAAAGTAACACATTAATCTATTATTGGCTGTGGCTTTAATTTTGCACAATTTAACAACAGTTGAATTCTATTTTAAGGATGTTTTTCATTTACAACCCGATTCCAACAAAAACAAAACAGAATGTGATTGTGGTCAAATCCTTTCTGACATAAACTCAACTGAAAACAGCACAAAGTCAATTTAATGTTTGATCATCAGTTTCATTGATCTTTGTAAATATCTGCTTGTTCTGAATTTGATGCAGCAATATGTTTCAAACAAAAGACTGTGAAAGTTGTGGACTGATTGAAAACACCTGTTTGGATCCTTCCACAGGTAAACGGGTTCATTGGTAACAGGTGATAGGATCATGATTGGGTCTGAAAGGTTCATCCTGGAAAGACTCAGTCGTTCACAGTGAGGATGGAGAGAGGTTCACCACTTTGTGAACACATGGTTGGATGAAGGAGATTAATACCTGGACTCAGGAACAACTTCAGCAACACAGTTTGTTTGTGAATGATTGTTTCTGTTGTTATCAATGTTTTACACAGAAACTCAGCGTCTTTGGAATCAGGGTTGTAGAACTTCCTTCAGGTTGTTGCTTTTATTTGCTGGATTTTAGGAAGCGTGTTCCAGTTCCTTGGGGTTTTAAGGTGGATATAATCCTTCTACACTCTTGATTTTGACCACTTACTATTTTACTGTTTCTGATCTGTTTCTTCAGAATGATTTAGGATTTGGGTAACTGGTGTACTCCATTATGACAATGTTATCTGTCCATCCTTCAGCCAATCAGAGTCTTCTCTGTCACCACTGTATAAACTGTAATGTCTCTTTGAAAAGTAACAAACTGTCTTGATTTTTACATTTCAGCCACGCTAGAGAACCGAGAGCCCGAACAAACAGCTCTGCACAGCACTTTATGGAGGCCAACACAGGTCAGTACAAACACACACCGCTGGTTTGATCCCCAGGAACAACAAACAGCTCATTATCACGTCTCTGAATCCAGACTTGAACTGAAGTTGACCTGTAGCTTAATGCAGCGATGCCAAACGGCACCAGAGGGGAAAACAAGTTGAAACTGATCTTACAAAACGATTGACGGCATGAAACAAACAGGAAGTGCATCTCTTTTTAAATGATGGCAGTTTATTGAGGAACGGACGGAGTCGACCTGTGATGACTGGAATCTCTTCAGAGATACGTCACTATATAAAAATATCAGAGGATTTAAGACACATTGACATTTTGAGGCTTTTTCAGTTCCTAAATCTATGAAATCCAAGAGAAAATATGTCGTCCCACTAACAGCTCTGGAACATTTGTCCCATGCTCCGGTGTTTCAGTCCTCTGGAGGTTCGAGGTCAGGACGACGTCCAGCAGAGAGAAACTCAGGAAACTGTCTTCGCACCGGGACGTCACAGGTTTGATCCCCAACAGTCCTGTCAGCTCCTCGGCTGCAGCGCTGCGTCAAACCGTCACATGTCAGCATCATTTAATCAGACAAAACAGGACTTGTGATGTTTTTTTTTATTGATCAAGAACAAAACATGTAACTTTTTATTTAAAAACAAAGAGAAACATTTGTATATTTACAGAGAACTTTCATCTAGAAGAACCGGAGCTGCAGCCAAGTAATAATAATAATGATGATTATTATTATTTTGGATTCTTTATCTTTGCAGAGTCAACCATCATGTTTCAGTTTAGGTTGTGTTTGCTAATATTAAAATGAGCCCGTCTCATCCACTGTGTGTCCGATCGTCCCAGAAGGTTCCAGAGAAAAGAAGTTAACCAGACGTTCATTCGCTAAAACAAACAGATCGTCTTGTAGTTTGAAAACACTTTCGATAGAGCAGAAATCTCATCTTTGTGTTGTTGTTGAAGTTTGTTTTTTGGTGTGGAATGAGCTCATTTTTGACCCACAGGGGGCAGCAATGGGCCCGTTGGCACACCTGAAACGTACCTGGACACAAGACACAGCTGAGATTTACACGTCATCTGTGTTTTAGTTTTGCAAGAGGAAAGACTTGAGGGATGAAGTTGTTTTGGCAAATGTGCGTCTGGTTAAGTTCTTCTCCATTAACGAGCAGCACACAGACGCTTTTCTGTGGTTCAATAAAACCTGACTCTGGGCTGTTGGAGACATTTCCACACGTCGGCAGTGGAACAAAAGAGAATTCAAATCAACTCTAAACTGAGGCAAGTTTAGATTTTCTCTGTAAAACTCTGCTTGTATCTTTGTCTCTCGGCAGCTCGCTCCTCCTTCACGTTCCAACCCTTCATGTGCTCAGTTTGATTCCTGGTTCGCTCCAGGTTTTTTCTGTCATCGTTACAGAAAACAAACACCTTCCCCCTCCTCACTTCGCTCCTCTGTCGGTTTCACTGTTTCCAGTTTGTCACTTTCACACTTGTCCTCCAGGTTGTGCAGTTTTTTCCCTTCATGTCTGAACGTGGCAGAACTTTCCTCCAGGTTTTAACGTCTGAAACCTTCCAGGTCTCTTTCATTCAGAGATAAAACAAGCAGGCGCTGACGAGTCCTCCGACAGGTCTGATGACGTCTGAAGAGAAACCTTGTCCACTTCCTGTCCTTCATCAGCTTCACTCCTCTGTTTTCTACTTTCTTTCCTTGACTTCCCTCCTTTGTCCCTTTAATTTGCTGCCTCACCTTCTTCATGTCTTCTTGCCTCCATCTTTCCTTCTCTCCTCCTCATCTGTTCCCTCGTTTCCTTCCGTTCCTTCCTCTCTGTCCTCCGTCGTCCTCCTGTCCGAGGTGCTTTGTCACTGGCTGTCGCTCTCTCCCAGTAGCCAATAGGTGGTCATCTTCCCTTTGCCCTTGATGTCGATGTCTCCTCTCAGCTCCAGCTGGAAGCAGTTGAACTCCAGCAGGACGTCGCGAGTCGCCGCCGACACGTGGATCTTCAGCGCTGCACAGTCACACACAGATACAAGTTCATTTCTCGCATCTGAGAGTTAAACTAGAACAACTAGGAAAGTAATTCTGTACATCTACTCAAGTACTCTACTCAAGTACAATTTTGAGGTACTTCGCTTGAGTATTTCCATTTGATGCTGCTCTATACTTCTACTCCACTCGGCTCACCTTCTCCGCTGGACTCCATACGTGACGACGTGTTGACGGTGTCGCCGAACAGACAGTAACGAGGCATCTTCAGACCCACGACTCCGGCACACACCGGACCTACAACACAGCAGGACGACTTCATACAACCAGCGAGAACAAGGTGGAGCTCAAACTGTGTCAAACCTCTGTTTGGTCTTATGTCTCTCTGTCTCTCTCTCTCTCTGTCTCTCTCTCTGTCTGTCTCTCTCTCTCTCTGAGTGGACATGTCCCCCCCTCACCGCTGTGAATTCCTATCCTCAGCTTCAGCTGCTGCTCTGATCGGTGGCGGATCTTGAAGGTTCGGACGGCGTCCAGCAGGGCGAGGGCCATACGGGCGATCTCTCTGCCGTGCAGCTTCCCGTTCCTCACTGGCAGCCCTGACACCACCATGTAGGCATCACCTATGGTCTCCACCTGGAGGCGCCACAGGACCACAGAGGACGCATCAGAGTCAGAGTCCTTTCTTATTGCACGCTTCATATTTTGCTCTATTTTCTTGTTTAACATTCTGTTTTTCTGGTTTTATCTCAGTTCTGTTCTGCTGCTGTTTGCTAATATTCACATATCTTAAATACATGTTAATGTTTTAGATTGTAAAATAAATCAAGTTGTTCTGTTCTCACCAGCTGTTCAGGCTGAACTCTGGAAATCTGCTGCGCGATTCTGTTCAGGTGGAAATTCTCAAAATAACTAACTAAAACAGATTGTGTAGATTTTGTCACCTTGTAAACATCAAAGTTGTCGATGATGGCGTCGAAACAGGTGTAGAGGTCGTTCAGCAGAGTCACCACCTGCAGTACAAGGACAGGATGAAAAACACACACGTGCTAATGTGCTAATGAAGTTCATTATGGGGCTGCACCCGGCTGATGTTTCACCAAGATACACAGATGTAACATCTGCTCCTAAAATCACAAGCTGTGTTTTACATTTCCGAGGGGTGAAGACACCTCGTTCATGAGAGGTCAGAGGTCAATGACCAGACAGGTGACGAGAAGAGAACAGCCTCTGAACACAACGTGTGGAACCTGGAAGTTGACAACTTTCCAGCAGCTTGTTGAGTCCACAGCACCAAGACTTCAGGCTGTTCTGAGTCCTCCTTGCCTGAAGGTGGCGCCACAAAGACTAAGAGACAAACAGGAGTGAGAGAGACTCCACTCACCTCCATCGGGGTGCTCTCAGCAGAGATGGCAGTGAAACCCACGATGTCACTGAAGTAGATGGTGACAGAGTCGAAGGCTTCGGCCTGAACCGTCTCACCACGCTTCAGTTGCTCCGCCACCGAGCTGAGGACGGGCGAGAGAGGTGCACCGACACAGGGAGAGAGAGAGACCAAAGTACCAAATCAGAACATGTACTGACTGCAGTAGTATCTGGTACAGTAGTCTTGCAGTACTGACTGTGGTAGTATCTGGTACAGTAGAGCTTCGGCCTTGCGTTTCTCCTCATGATAAGCCTGCGTTCGTTCCTCCACCAGCTCCTCCAGGTTGTTGGCATACTGCTCCATACGAGACAGCAGGTTGTCCAGGATGTTGGTCCTCGACTCCCTGCACACACACACACACACACACACACAGACTATAGTTTATCTGGACTCAATCCCACAAACTCCATCCTGCTGCCACAAAGACTCACTAGAGACCAAACGTGGATTCACCCGCCACTGAAAATAGTCCCCAACACATGAACTGTTTCCTCCTGTTTGTCTGATAAAACTACAGTGAGCAGCTGTTTGAGGAAACTGATGAACTTTTACTGAAAATTCTACTTTGTATTTGCGATGTGTTTTTAAAGATTTACGTAGTGAGAGCCAATGAGCCGCAGACAGGAAGTCAGGCAGTGTCACTAAAGGGCCACAGGAGACTGACGTGACCTCGTCTCCTCGTCTCTAATCGAAGCCTCCTGGTGCCGTCGAATCACTCACTTGTTCTGTTTGCGCAGCAGCAGGCGGATGTGGTTGAACTCCGGTCTCTCCGTCGGCTCCTCGGCCCAGCAGCGCTGCATCAGCTGACCCAGCTCAGGGCTGTGACTCTGGGGGTCGACGGACGGTCTGAGGCAGGGCCACTCGCCCAGAACCACCCGGTCCACGATCTCTACAGGATCGGGAGAATCAGGTTCAAACTTGTGCGTTCTCTTGTTTTGATGTACACAGTTTTAACTTTCAACCACATTTCACGGTCGTCTTCAGTGAATGTGAACATTTCAACACGATGAGAAGTCGCCTTTGGACGAGATGGTCACCAGCGAATAGGTGATTAAAAATAGACGGACGGTTATTAAACTGTGGAGAAAAGCAGCCAAACTGGACTGAAGACAGAAACTGTTGGATGAAGCTGCCAAAAGAAAAAAGATCTTAATTATCGACCAGTCTGAAAGTGAACAGAAATAATGAACTAATTATTTTGTGTTCTCTCTTGTTTTAATTGTCACTGAAGTTTATGCAGTAAAAAAAACTTTTAAAAGCCTTGAAGTCTAATTAAGAACTATTTATTTTTGGATGTTTCTTCGCCTTGATGTGCCTGATGAAAAATATCCACGAGGCAAAAACTGCAAAAAACGCCACTTTCTGATTGCTGATGGAGGACAAACAGCCAAAGCTGCTTGTTTTACATCATTTCTTGTTCTCACATTTATCTATTTGGCTTTTTACTTAATATTTCCCGAAACAAGAGTTTACACATTTTTACATTTGTCTTCACTATTATTGCATTAAAATCTGGGTCATACTTTGCTAATAAGTGTACGAGTCTCTACGAGCCGTTCACGAGAAAACGCTGAGTCTGAAGGTGCTGAAACTGTCACTGACTGAGGACAAACTGGGACAGACGCAGTCCTCATCAGAGGAAATGTAAATGTAAAAAAGAAAGTGTGTGAATCATTAGTTGGTCTGAAATCAGGAGAACTGGCCCTGATGAAGGCCGGCGCTGCTGGAAGACGTTGATTCCACCTGATCTGACGTCTGGCTTCTTTTCTCAAACCTTCACTCTGATTCTGGGGAAAAGTCAGAACTGAAGCAGATTTTTTTTGTCTTCCATTCTTAGAGAGTCTTAGAGACGTCCAACCTCCAAACCGAACTTTCATTCCCAAAGACGTCAGAGACGGATTTGACCTCAGATCAGCTGAAGAACATTTCCTCAAACAGACAAACTAAAATGAATGACTTTCCAGGACAAAGTGGTTTCTGACTGTGGTTTTTCAAAACACAACAAATAAATCATATAAGCTTTTTATCTAAATTTTCAAATCTCTATTTATTCCAGGAGAAAATGTTTTCAGCTGAACAAACGTGTTGTGGCTCCAAAAGAACCAACATGAGACGTGTTAACATGTGTCCTGCTGAGTTCTGCCCGTTCTGTTCACGTCTTCTTTTTCCTGCAGACTCCTTCGTCCGTCCTTCATTCAGGACGGTAACTCACTGTGGTCGTCATTGCTGTGATTATCACTCTGCTCCACTTCGGGAGGAAACCGACCGTCACAGGTGTCACATTTATTATGAATACACTTGGTTAGAGAGAGACAGGAAGAGGTTTCTGTCAAAAATCAGCAAACGGCTTGTTTACATCAGAGATGAACATCACGACCTACAGAGGTTCAGTGAACCTGGACTCTTCCTCTCTGGACCTGAAAACACACCTGAAGCCACGAAGCAGAACAGAAAAACAAGCAGAGAACTGAAAAGTGGAATTGAAAAGAAAATAATTCCTGAAAAATAAAATGAAACAAAACAGTCCAAAGGTTTTTGTTGGCATCAATCCATCTGTTGATTTCCTGATTTATGTCCACGTTGTTTCATTAACAGAAACCACCCAGATGTTTTTTTTTCAGAGGCAGGTCACTTGTGTTACCTGCTGCCAGAACACGGATCTAAACTCAGGAAACAGGGTCCTGTAGTGGTGACGACTGTGATCACACTCACGACCAAAACAGTTTTCAAATTAAGTTTTTGAAACACGGAGACCAGATCTGAGAACTCTGGGACAATCAGGCTGAAATGGACCAAAGGATCACGAGGTTTTGTCGGCGTCACCCGTGTGGACCGGTTCCTACCTTTAGGGCTGAGTGGGTCTCCCTCCAGGTGAAAGGCTCCTCGGCGCAGCGCCACCTCCTGGAGGATGATGCCGAAGCTGTAGACGTCTCCTTTCTGGGTTCCCTGAGGAGGAGGAGCCTCCATCCGGAGCAGCTCTGGAGCCATCCACAGCCTCTCTGCAAGGGAACAGGAGCTTCCGTCACATCAAGTCTTTCAGTTCTTTTACAGCTTCGGGACAAAATAAGGAAAAGGCTGAATTTCTTTGGTGATTTGTGAGCTTTTATCATTCGTCTGCTCAGAGCTGGATGATGTTGGATTAGATATTGAGTATCAAACTTTTTTTGAATATTTCGTCACACTGGTTTTATCCTTTACTCTCTGATCTGATCGCCAACCTTAGACTGTATTTTATTTTGATCAGGTTTTTTATTAAAACCAGTCTCCTTCTGGTATCGATACACATGATGAGGAAGTCAGAGCTGAAACTGATGTGACTTTATGGATGAATGTGTAGAATCTCGACTCTCTGTGTTTAAAGGAATGAGGCCAAACGTTAAGAGCCAAAAGCTTTGAGGACCTGAATAAATGGTAGAACAGGAACTCACGGGCGTAGTAGGCGTGAGCGTCTTTTCCTGAGCTGCTGTCGGGCTGAAAGCTGGACAAACCGTAGTCTGTGATCTTCAGGACGAAGCGGTTGTCAACGACACAGTTGGAGGACTTGAGTTTACCGTGAGAGACGAGGACGCTGTTGTGGAGGAAGACCATGCCCTGCAGGGAGAAAGACCGGGGTGGAAGTATAAAAACACCTCCAGATTTTCATTGGACATCATTTTAATATTTGTACCAATAATAAACTGTGTAGAAAAGTGTGAGAACAGATACAGAAGATAAAACATGAACAAAGAAATTCACCTTGACGATGTCGTTGATGAGAGAATATTTGAACATCCAGTCCAGAGTGATGCTGTCGTTCTCCAAGATGTCCTGAAGACACAGGACACAGACCGTTAACAGACAGAGAGACAGACAGACAGACAGAGAGAGAGAGAGAGAGAGACAGACAGAGAGAGAGAGAAAGAGAGAGAGAGAGACAGACAGAGAGAGAGAGACAGACAGGTGGGCAGACAGAAAGACAGGTGGACAGACAGGCAGGTGGGTGTACCTGCAGACTTCCTCTGGGACAGTACTCTGTGACGATGCAGATGTTCGGAGGGTCGATGCTCGCTCCAATGAACCTGGTCAGATGTTCGTTCTGAACGTCTCGCATCTGTTCAAACACAAAATATATGAATAGATATATATGCAAACATAGATTCAGCACATATTTACTAAATATTAACATAAATATACAGTATATTTGTTTTTGCTGCACACACACAAAAGATCGAGGAATAACAATAAATGTGAAGTCCTGCCGGTGTCTCACAGTCTGTTCTGTTTATTACAGATACAATATGAAAATGCTGAATCCTGATGACTCATCGACTCCTACAGCTAAATATGTAAAGTTTGTCCTGATGGTGGCGCTGGAGGGACGGCCAGATTAACTCTGGATCTCCAGCTGCTCTGAATGTAAAGACGCGAACCATCGGAGACTCACGTGTTTGAGTTCAAACAGGACCTTCCTGTTCAGCTCGATGCGTTTCCTGTTGCTGTATTTAATGGCCACGATGTTTCCCTGGAAGAACACAGAGCGACATCACTGAGCTGCAACACGCGAAACCTTCAGTCTTCAATCCAAGACGTGATCCTGATCCTCATCTAGAAACCCAAACCCTGAAGACGCCAGCTCTCATTACACAAACATGCTTCATAGTCTGAAATGTCTTTTATTGTTTGCAGTGATTTTAGATTTCTTTACATGTGAAGTCTCAGCAGACGTCGGCTCCACAAGCTGCTGATGATTTGTCTGATGACTGAGAGAAGCTGCAGCAGCTTGTGGAGCCGACGTCTGCTGAGACTTCACATGTAAAGAAATATAACTGATAAACTGATAATGAGTGGATGTTCGTCCGACTGCTGGAGAGGAAAGTCTCACCTGTTCTTCAGACTCTCTCAGTCCTTCAGCTTCAGAACTGATCAGATAGTTGACCTTTGACAGATGTCAATCAACGTGAAGTTAAACAACCAAGTTAAACAACCGGATCACAAACAGAGTCAGAGGCTAAAAATATTTTCTGGCCAAAAGAAACAGTTTGAGTTCTTCCTGTAACTAACAGGTCATTTCCTCCACTGAGGTAAATATATGTTTAAGTCACTTCCTGTGTGACAGGAAGCAGCTTTCAGACGGTGCGAGTGTTTGGAACAACTCGAGCTGGATGTGTGCTGATCACAGCCGGCTGGCAGAGGACAAACGGGAGTAATTTACATGAAGATGTGAGTAATTACAGCTCCGGTGCTTCACATTCAGTCGGACGTATTATCACCACAAAGACGACTAATCACACACACTGACCTTGTAATATCCAGTCTTTGCAAAAACCTGCAGGTTCCCATCTCCAGTCATCAGAGAGCCGTAGTTAGAGCCTCTCTGCAGACAGGCACAGAGTGAGTGTGTGTGAGAGAGTGTGTGTGTGTCACTAAGTGCTTCATATTACAGAGAACAAAAGACACAATTACAGAATGAAAGAAGGATAATAAGCGACAAAACAAGTACATCACGAACTCTGGTAAACAACTCTCTGTGTGTGTGCGCGTGTGCGTGCGTGTGTGTGCGCGCGTGTGTGTGTGTGTGTGCATGTGCTGACCAGTGACAGCGTGATCCTGCTGCCGCTGCGCAGCACTTTGTCCAGGTTGCTCATCTGAATGTCTTCCCAGCAAATCCTCCAGAGCTGAGCCACCAGCTCCTTCTCCAACTTCATCCTCCTGCAGAGAGATGGACGGAGACGTCACCGGCCGACAGAGGCTGACATATCCTGACCTTCAACCTCTAGCATGGTTCAAGCACCAAAAACATCGGATCATTCAATACATTTCCCATAATGCAACTGGACAGTGTCTTTTAAGTTGTGGAGTCGCAGAAATAATCACATCAAATATGACCTTTGAAGAAAATTGCTTCACTAAGTCACTGAGACACACGAGTGGTGGAGAAACCCTCCGTCAGAGCAGCGTAGCATCTGAGACAGTTGACTGACCTGTAGATGAAGACGGTGACGGTGAGGGTCATGGTGAAGATGAAGAAGAGCACGATGGAAACCATCTGGTGGATGGTGATGGTCTCTGTCAGAGAGGGAAACTATTTAATACACATCTGAATTACATCCCCTGTTAAAGCAACATGAACCAAGCAGGAATGAACGTGAATGTTCAGATCAGTCAGGTCAAGATTCACTGAAAACGAGTTTCATTGAACAAATGTTGATGCAGCGTTTTCATGACTGAAGCGAACTTGATCTTGTTTCGTCCACTGACTTGCGAGGCAGGCCGGGTTGTCGTTCTTGAAGCCACAGACGGGAACATCAGGAGGACAAGCTCCACCCGGCCAGTGCAGCGACGTCCCAGGAATCACAGTCAGCTGCTCCTCCGAGCTGTTGTACACCAAAACTATCTGCAATAAAACAAACAGACAGTGAAGACATCAGTTCTTTGTTTTTCCCAAATATCACTTTTCAGTCAAACAGGACGAGCAGGACAGCGAAGTCCGCCTTCTCGTCTTTCTGTGTTTTTGCAGACAACGCTCTTCTTTTCCTTTATGATCATCGGAGCCGAGGCGGCCGTCTCATCTCCTGATAACTTCCTGTTTCACTGCTTGAACCTGTAAATGTGCAGGTGTGGAAGAAACATTCAGAACTTTTACTAAAGTAAAAGTAGCAATACCTCCGATACCTCAAGGTCAAATTACTCCTCTGCGAGTAAAAGTCTTGCAATCAAAATTACTTAAGCGCTGACAGTAAAATGTATTGACAGTATCAAAAGTAGAAGTACTCGCAGCAGGATGACCCCGGAGTTTTTTTCCAGTCTCACTTTATCTCTTCCCTCCCCTCGTTCTGTTTCACCTTCACACGTCTCTCTCTTTCCCTCAGCCTCCCTCACACGTTCTAATAGTTTCTGTCATGGTCTCGGTGTGAAGGCCGGATCCGTCGTCTCTGCAGTCCAGTGAATCTTCTGGGAACTCGTCGTGTTACTGTTACTCCATGTCTGGTACTTTGAAATACTTCATCCCAGATCTTAACGCAGACGCTGCTTTTTTTTGTGATCACAAATCACAAAGTTTAATATCTAAAAATAGACTGTATTTAATACATTAGCCAAAATGTTTATTTTTGTAAAATCTTAAAAACTGTCCAATAAATGTGGTGCAGTAAAAAGTACAATATTTCCCTCTGATGTGTAGAAATACGTGGAAATACTCAAGTAAAGCATAAAAACTATACATTTTCTCCACAGCCGGCGGTTCAGAGGAATAATTCAAATGTTCCCTGGAGGGCTTTTATTTTGTAGGCAGGAAGTGTTGAACTGCTTAAAGCTTTTCCATTTCCTGTTGTTAAAACTCTTGGAGGAATTGATGAATTTTACGTTTGTGGATTATTTGGAAAAGAAAACAAACACAGCTCGGCCGTCAGGGACTAACACACGAGGATAATTGTTGAATTTCAATGAAGTCAGGGGTTCAAGAGAAACTAAATAACTCTGAACATTAAAATGCTGTTTCCTCCGTTTATATAATTATATCAACCTTAAAAATTACATATAATGAAACTGGTTATTGGACTTTCCAAATTAATTTTAAAATACATTTAATACACAAACAGTACTTGACAGTTTTGTAATAGAGACCTGACACTTAATGATTGATGAATATTGTTTTTGCGTCTTCTGGTTTCACAGTTCGCAGTAATTAATTCTCTTCCTCAAATAACGGCACACGTTCTTTTGGCTGCAGCTACAACGTCTGCCAATCAGAGGGCAGAGCATCTGTAGCCTGACAGCCGAAACCCGGGGCTCGAAGGAGTGTAATCACTGTAAAGTCTAATTACTATGAACACACAGCTATAATTGAAATGACATTTATCAACGTGTCTCTCGTCTCATCTGGATTCTGGCAGTTTGACAGTCTGAAGATTCTGTTCCCTTTATTATAACTAAGATTATTGGTTCCACCTGTGTTTTTCCTCTCATGAAAGGGTCTTTAATCTGAATCATTTGGGAACAAGACATATTTAATGATCATAAACGGACCAGTGATAAAACAGCAGGTGCACATACGTTTGCATTCACTCAGATTAAAGTCACTCCACCTCGAACAGTCACATGAATCTGGATGAGGCTCCACGGACGTTCCCACGTATGTTAATGCACAAAATATCAAAACTGTGTTCTACAGTTCTGTTTGTGTTCTGGACAGAACACTTCAAATGTAATTGATTGTATGAAAATATATCAACCTGGTTGGTTCTGTTCATATTTACAGCAAATACATCAAACTGCAGCTCAGTGAATAAATTGTCTTTTATCTTTATGAGCACTTGTAAATTTCCCCACTGTGGGACGAATAAAGGTTTATCTTGTCTTATGTGACACACCAAAGAAAAGTCATTTTGATAATCATTTTTGGTTTATTGTACTTATTTATATTTGTGTTTAAATAGATAATAATTCTATGTCCATATGTTCAGTAATTATAAAGCTTTTAATATTTAGCATATGAATATAGTGGGGGCGGAACCTTTGTGCTGGCTCTGGTTGCTCGGGGGGGTCAGTGAGGGCGCGCCCCCCCCGCTGCTCCTCAGAGGCAATTTGGAGAAAAACAACGCATCTTGTTCTCATTACCCTGATTTCACCTGCTTTATACAGGTTAGTGAAGTGAAAAAAGACACAAACTATTGTTCATACAAAGCTACGTTTAGTAAATGAATGTTTCTGTACAGCTTTGAATGTGTACGTTGTTTGAAATATGTGATATTTAGTGAGTAAATGTTTTTTTTGCGCAGTTTGCTAGCGGTGACGTCACACGCCCGCGAAAATATCCCCGCAGTATGTTAAATGAAAATGTGTTTTAAGGCTCCTGCACCTTCATTATTTAATTAATGTTCAACTATAAAGTATAAGTTTGTATGTATATAATAGTTGTTTACTGGTAGTTTATGTTAAAAGAAATAGTTGAAATATTTTCTCCAAGCACTTTTCAATCAATGCGTTTCAGGCCCTGTAACATGAATAATTAATGTCAGAGTGACAGATGCCGATGAACATAGCATCCGTTTAAATTTGTACTGTCAGTGTTTTATCAGTTAGATACTGTGAAATGAATGAATGAAAGTGATTTATTTAGTAACTTTAATTGTTATGGAAGAGGAAATGTGTATGTGTTGTTATGTTTAATGAATATGAGTGATCATAGTGAGGACCTGAACTTCATTGATCAGAAATGTTTGTTTTTATGTTTGGTGCTTGTGCAATAAACCTCAGAGGCAATTTGGAGCGAGACAACGCGTACCTCGTCCTCATTACCGTGATCTCACCTGCTTTATACAGGTTACATTTATTTGTTGCCGTGGTCTTTGGTCTAAATCAGACACCGAAGAACGAGAGAAAACAGAGCCGACTGTCAGTGTTTCCTAAATGCATCTGATGACAAACTCATTTCTGGATGCAGGTCTGTGTGGGTGTGTTGACCTGGAACGTGCTGGTGTTGGTGTCCATCATGTCCCACAGAGCGAAGTCTGTCTCTCTGTCTCCGTTCTCGTCCAGGTGAACCATCCCCGTCACACCTGAGGAAAGAAGACGCACAGTTTCAACGTGTCAGTCTCAGTTAATGTGAGTTCAAACAGGATCTGGTGCCACATTCTTACTTCATTATAGATTTACTCTGTTTAACTGCAGGAAACAGGAAAAGTGAAGTATCTTTAGTGAAGGTCAGCTCTGACCGTCATTCTTATTTTGACATTAATTTGTACCTGATAACACAGATGTCTCACTGTCTAAAAGATTCTGGTTGTAACTCAAGTTTGACCAAATATGTGGTTCAAAACATAAAGGTGAAGATTTCACGTTATGAGCTCAAGAAACTCTTCATTGTCTCTTTGTCAGTAGATCTGGTCCAGATCTTTTAGCCTCTTTTCCTACAAATATGTTTCTATTCTTCAAATTATCTGAGCGACTCCAGTCTTTCCACAGAACCTGGAGACTACTGAAGTACTCCTTTGAGTATAAGTACCTCTGATGTAGTAGCACTGGCAGCAAGTTGTTATATTTTGGTTTTGTTATTGGTGTTTTTGGTGAAACAACGGAAAGAGACAGAGAGATGGAGAAATGAAGAAATGATCCAAATGAATCCAGATCAACACAGAGACGAACAAACACTAATACAAGTGAACAGCAGAGTTTCATTTTCAGAAACCAGCATTTTCTCTGTGTCGGTGTTTGTGTCTAATAAAATAACTGAATATTTCCTCCAGTCCAAACCTGCATCAAAGATTGAAAACTGATCGGTGACGTAAAGTAACTAAGTACAGTTTCTCAAGTACTGTACTCATATGAATTTGAGATACTGGTACTTGAGAAAGTTACTAGTTACTTTACTGATTAAGATTTTTACTCACAGGACGTACAGAGGTTTATAAAATATAGTGTTTGGTTATAAATGATCTAATAGTTTATGCAAGTACAGATGACGTGATTAGTGTATTAATCAATTAGTCACTGACAATAAAAATATTATTCTGATCATTTTTACTGTAAAATCATTTCATGGTTCCGGATTTGCTCCTTCTCCTTTCACTGATGTGACTGACGTGAATGTGTCTGTAATGTGAATGTGTCTGTAATAGTCTGAATGTGTCTGTAATAGTGTGAATGTGTCTGTAATAGTTTGAATGTGTCTGAATGTGTCTGTAACAGTCTGAATGTGTCTGTAACAGTCTGAATGTGTCTGTAATAGTCTGAATGTGTCTGTAACAGTCTGAATGTGTCTGTAACAGTCTGAATGTGTCTGTAATAGTCTGAATGTGTCTGTAATAGTTTGCAGGTTTGTTCTGTTGCTTGGAGCAAAGCAACATTGTGAAGGTGTCACTTTGGGCTCTGGATCATTGTGACCACATTTCTCACTGTTTTCAATAATCGATTGATCAATGGAGAAAATAATCAGCAGATGAATCCAGAATGAAAAGAATCATTAGTTTCAGTCCTGAACAAAATAGTTGAAAATGAGCTCCAACAGGAAAAATCCTGCTTTTACATGAATGAGGAGGAAAAATCCTGTGACGACAGAAGATGGAACAGAAGAACAGACACAGTTTGATGCTCTGGAGACTTGAAGGACATTTAACTGATGATGCTATTATTATACACACTTTTAGTACATTTCCGATGCAGGTATTAGATGTAATGGTATTACTACCCTCACTGAAGCACAGAATAGGGGGGTCGGCTGCTCCCCCTCTGATTTGTGGATGGAAAAAATGAAAATAGCCATCAAAGGTTAATTACAGCCAATTAGCAGTTAGGTGGCTGGTGTGTGTGAGTGTGTTTGTGTTTGTGTGTGTGTTTGTGAGTGCTTGTGTGTGTACTGGGCCATTAAGAGCCAGGCGACTCATCTCCATAGAAACAAGGTAATTAGAGATCAGCAGGCTGTGATTGGTCAGTGAGGTCACACATGAAGATGTGAAGAAAACAACTGACCAAAACAAACAAGTTATAAATATGAAAGCTTCACATGTTGAACTGTATCAGCCTGTAATGTGACAAACAAAATTACTATTATTGCCATGTTAATCATTGTAATATGATCACAACTGAAATGAAATGACAAACTAAAGGAAGGTCATGTGATGCTTTCTGGCCTTTTCCCCGTGCTCCAGTTTTTGGTGCATGTAAAACATCTGCAAAGGTAAAAAGACCAAAGTCTACCAACACTCTCCTGAATGGCCTGAAGCATGAAAATCAAAATGCTGGTTTTATATATTTATCATTTATATATTTGATCCTGTTATTGTGCACAAATTTTTGATTGAATGATTTCTCCCGTGTTTTTATTTCTATTATTATTATTTCTATTCTATTTTGTTTTATGTGAAGCTCATATTCTTTTGGACGTGTTTCAGGAATTAACCACCAACAGTGTGTTATCTGGTTCTGTTCTGATGATATGGAAACAGTGACGTCAGGAGTGGGCGGGGTCAGACGGTCAGGTAACTAGGCGGCGAGCAGCCATCGGGTGTCTTTATGTCGGAGGATGACATTTAGAGATGTTGCTCACTGGACAGAGGCGCGTTCCCACCGCTGAAATGTCACAGAGCTTATTGAAGTCATAAATATATCTGGCCCACACACACACACACACACACACACACACACACACTGAACCACGTGATGCTGTTAACATTGACCTGTGTGAGTTTTATGTGTTTCTGGTAAGCGATGTATTGCTTTCCAGGAATGAAGGTGTGTTTGGTTGTTGTGTGTGTGTGTGTGTGTGTGTGTGTGTGTGTGTGTGTGTGTGTGTGTGTGGGTTCGCTTATGTCCAAATTGGGGACATACACTAGACTCAAGACCAGTTGATTCGGGACAGCGGTGCAATTGGGGACAAAAAGTCAATTTGGAAAACTGTGATTTTTAGTTCAACAGTTAAGGTTATTGTTAGGTTAAGGTTAGGTTAGGGTTAGGTTAAGGTTAGGGTTGGGTTAAGGTTAGCTAGTCCATGAGGTTAGTCTCCAGGAAATGAATGTAAGTCTAGAGAGAAGTGTTCTGACGTCTTACACTGCCAAAAATGAAGCTTCACTGGCAGCTCAGATTCAAAGGATTCAAGCAGAGACTCATCATTTCTTAAAACAGCAGTTTTGCACACACTGCTGTCACCATTCGTCCTGTTCATAGAAGAAGAGATCTCTTCCTGCTCTGAGTGATTGAGGACAAAAGTCCACATGAACGATGATATTTGAGGCATTAGCAGTCAGAGTTAATCAAATCAAGTGGATTCCCTGTTTGATTGTTTCTGTCCTCCAACGTGGCTCAGATACAAAGAGGGACGGTTGGACTGAAAGCTCAGACAGCTGAAGCCTCATATTAACAGATAAAGTTTGGAATCAGAAGCAGGATTGTGGATTTTGAAAATGAAATCACTTGAGAAAAGACGACAGAGGAGAGAGGAGCCCTGCTGCTCCACAGACACAACTCATCTCTAAAATCTTGTCCTGCATTTAAAAATGTCACTCGTCGGATCGATTTCCTCTCAGATTTGTGAACTTTGAGTTCCACAGTGAATTGATCCGAGTGGCGGCTCCTCGGCGAGAGCAGCGGTGAGTGGGAGCCGCTGTCAACTCTCTTGGGTTCACACAGACGGATCGAGGGAGAGCAAACAATCGCTGCAGCTGCAAGAACATAAGAAGCCGTGATGAAAATTGGCTTCAGGCTGAGCTGGAGGAACAAACCGCAGGAGCTGGATAATGTGCTCTGTAATTGCAGTTCATCAGGACTCGAAGTCCTTTGATCAGAAAGTGCCGGGTGTGTTTGTGCAGACGGCTTCAGGTGTGCGAATCACAGTGTGCAGGCTGATAGAGGCTTTCAAAAAGTAGCCTGCGTTGGGACGATTAGATAAAGAAATGCTGCAGGTAAATAAATTACAGGCGACAGTCGGTTCACAATGAGATGCCTTGTCTCCACGTTGTGATGAATCAGGAAACACTGGCAGCAACACGTCCTCCAAACTGCCATTTGTCCCTGAACATAGAAGAGTTTTCTAATTTAACGTGCGGCGTCTCAGCCGCCTCCCGATCGACACAGATCACTGCTGGAAAAATACGGTTTTATGATCCGACAATGCTGCGATTAAGACTCGCTTCGATTCAGAACAAAAACACTACTTCATCACTTGCACGTTAACGCACGATGACATGTTGACTTTCTGTCTGTCCACTAGCAAGAAAACCAGCCACACACAAGAGAAGACGCACAAGACGAAACACAAAGAGCAGACTTTCTTCTTCCTGTCTGTGTGGCAGCGTTTCACGGCTGTGACGTCATCAGGCCCCTTCCTGCTTTGCTTCTGAACATCAACATTTCATGTGTCCAGCAGACGTCAGTTAAACCTGAACACAAGTTGTTTTCAACACGTGAAAGCATGACGAAAGCTGTCGCTTTTTTCTCGAAGAGAGTCTCATTAAAATCTGCTCACACCGAACCTGACGAACAACAGATTTGCTCTAATATTCCTGATCCATCAAACACGGCGAGAAGTGGCCGTCCATTAGTTAATGGAGCGGAAACAGCAGAGCGGCGGCTGTAATCTGATCTGCCTCTCGCTCCTATTCATGGTTCTTACAGTCGGCCTCCTTCCTCCCATGTCCTATTTGTCAGGGATATTATCTGTGATGAAATCATATTACTCCTTTTCTTCCTCTCCCATTCATGCCTGTTCCTTCTCTTTCACTCACACACAACAAACAAGATTTCATTTTGCTGCAAAGGTTTTGGATAAATTAGATTTGGATTTATTCTGTTTTTGCTGTGGTTGGTTACTCAAATTTTATCCACAGGTTGATTAACGTCAGATGTCAGAGCTGCACATCACAGCACATCTCAACAATTACACAGCTCACTACAGCTGTTCATGGTTCCCAGAAGGTGAACCCTGAAGGAACCAACACGGTCCAGTTACAGAAATGACAAACGTACAAGTTCTGTGAACGAACTCAACATGTGGTGACAAACCTGCGTCCTCGTGGATGTGGACACAATCAGATGTTTGATTGAAGAACGAACACGTTCAGCTTCATTGCAGCCAGCGATACTTGACGGGATCAGCTTTCTCTTCTTGTTTCATGCCGCAGAGCTCCTGAACTACTGATTTTAAATCGGCTTAAATCCTTTTTGTCCTGATTTTTACTGCTAACTTTTGTAACTCATGTATCCTCTGCAGCGCCACCTGTGGTCCAAACTTCCACAGACTCATCACCAGGCTCAGTTTCATGGAAGTATTCATACCATTCCATTCAACAACAGAACCTGAACCTGTTGGTCGTCTCCTCTCAGTCTAAAAGATGTTTGTTTCTTTCACTTACAGAACCTGTTGATCCCACTTTCTTTGACACAAATCAATTCACAGGTCTGTTTTTAGGAGCCCGTTTTGGTCCAAAAGCTGAAACCTGTTGCCAGGTAACCAGGATCACCTCATCAGAGGTTTATCCTGCTCGCCGCAAAGATCGAATCAAAGATCGGCAAAGACTCTCAAATCTCATTAGAACGTCTGTGCTCCTTCATCACACACTGCTGGTTACAGAGCAGGTGAACAACGTGTGTGTGTGTGTGTGTAAATATGTGACAGCCCCTCAGGTGTCTGCTCTCCAGGTGAACACTCCCACACAGAAAAAAAGGGTCTTTCATTTCAGGAAAATTACAAAATCATTTTCTTCCACTGAAACTGGTTTCAAATGTGTTTTAAGGCAGCGATTTACAAATCACATGACCAGGATTCACAACCATTAATGAAAAGAGCTCATCTCAAACACGTGTGTGACAGAGAGCTGAAGACCAAACTGCTGCTCCTCATCTCTGCTGCATTAACACACACACACACTCCAACTGAACCGTCAGAGGAAGAGATGCATTATGGGTGATGAGTCTGACCGTGTAAAACAAATCTCCAGCTATTTAAAATGAGCTGAGTGAACTATGCTGCATTTGAAGAAGGTGGGTAAACTGCATTCATGTGCTTTTACATCCCACAAATTAAGTTCAAAGACAGAGACAAATTCAACCAGCGACTTAATGCACAGAAGAGCTGAAGCTTATATTTAACAAAGAGGAAGTTGAAGAGTTGAAAGTGGAGTGAAAAGCAGATGTTGAGCTGCAGCTCTGGAACACAGGAGAGAGGACAGACTGCGTTTTCCTGCCTCATGTCCCTTCTTATATTTTTCCATTTCCATCTATTATCCATCAATATTGAGTCGAGCAGCTCCTGGTTCATAACATGAAACTGAAACAAACCTCATGTTTCAATTCTGAAAAACTCCAACAAAATCTTAATCAGGCTGAATAATGACAAATGAAGCCAGACGATCTGAGGCTGAGGAAAATGATTCCAGCTGATGTGTTATAATAAAAACGTGGACGTGAACGCAGAGCTCAGCAGGTGGCGCTGCAGACAGCAGCTAATGTAAAGGTGGAGGTGTCATATTGAAATCTAAAAATGGCACAGAGACATTCAGAACAATAACAAACCTCTGTATGAAACACGCTCGACAGACACGAGGCGCCTGTGTTGTTTTTCAGACACTTCTGAATTATTCATGAGAGCTGGAAGAAAAAAACCGAGCTGCTGTCAGTGACCAGAAGCTGATTTAGCTTCCTGATGATGCAGGACGAACAAATGAATGAGCTCACTCCTGTTGACTCGTTTGTAAAAAGTCCGTGAACATAAAACAAGAATTAATCAGTTTTCCTCTTCAGTCTGGACCAGAGGCGTCTCTGCAGGCGGCTGTGGGAGACGTGAAGGGGGACACAGAGGAGGGGACGTCATGTGAGACGATTACGGTTCTTTAAAGACGTTAATGTCCATCAAAATTTCTTCTCATCCTTTTCTGAGTCATAACACAAATCTACATTCAGTCACATTTTCCAAAGACATTTCACATCGTCTCTGATGTCCATCACAAATAAACGTCCAAAAGTCTGCTCAGAAATCAAACAGGAGAATTAAACGCTGCTTTTAACTGCAGGACTACATCATCGTCCTGTTGTTCTATCAAAGTGATTGTTGTTAGTACAATTAATCGATTAATGGAAAATATTATTGGGTTGATTAAGAAATAAAAAGCAGCTGCAGCCATTTTTGTATTTTAGCTTTAGCAACCTCGTCTGTCGGGAGGAGATTGTCTCACTGTGATTATCAGCCCAGAGCAGAACCCGCGTCGCCGCCTCCATCACAGCTGTTACAGACACATGTTGGGCTGCAGCGACGCTAAGTGACACTGTGGAAAGGCCACACAGTGATGGACGTCCACGGCAGAGAAGAGAGAGACGGGCAGACAGACAGAGATAAGAGACAGAGCAGCAGAGGGCAGCAGGACGGAGGACGGACAAGGGCGAGAGACAGGAGGCTCTGCTTTCACAGCAGATTAGATTTCCAGCCTATTTCTGGGGTCTCCTGTCTCGTCCATCTCACAGAGAGAGAGACACAGAGAGAGAGAGACAGACAGACAGGGAGAGAGAGAGCTCTCAGTAACCAGAGGAGATGGATGAGAGGAGACAATAAAAAAAACGAAGAGGACATTGGTGTGATTGAATGGCAGAAATAAGACAGAGAGAGAAAAGATGATGACAAGAAATGACAGAAGAGACCGTATTTATTTGCCGACACTCTTCGGTGATAGTAGTTTGACAATTTTCAGCTTTACCTTTAACTAGATGCTAATAGAAAAAGCAGAAGAGGAATTTGCTTGAAAGAAAAGCTCCATTTAAACCAAAATTAATTCATTATTTATTATTGAAAACTTTTCTCGTCACATGTTTAATTGTAGTTTTGCTTGTAGACAATTAGACATTTTATATTTTTGTTATATTTCTGCTTCCCCATCAACCAATCATAATGAATTAAGTGGACCAATTAAATCATCATCCTCATCATCACTGGATTCTATAGGAACTGTGAACACACAGCAAATGAAATACTCTCAACATTCATTTATAAGATCCCTTGTCACGGACCAGAGGGAAGAACAATCTGAGAACGACAAACTGGTTCATTAACGCTGCGCAAAGCAATTTATCAAACAGACTGAAGTGTTTCCCTCCACGTCTCCACAGTTTGAGGCGACGGCGGTTTCGTTAACCTGAGGTCAAACACAGCGACGACAGCAGAGACACTGATGGAGGATGGATAGAAAAACAAAGAGATGGAGACGAAGGTTTGAAAAGGGACAGAAAGAAAGGAAGCGCAGGACAAATACACATCTGACCCCGCAGTCGCCTCCGGTGCTTTCAGGAGGACGGAAGATTCAAAGTGTGAAGCGACGTGATGCAAAAATACTCCAATCAAAAACTAGTTTTTCTGACCTGACATCCAGATGTTTATCTTGTTTTTATATTTCACTGTGTGTCTGCTTGGACCCGTGTGGACTCTTTAAAGCTGTTTTGTTGTGAGATCGAGGTGATGAAAGGTTGATCCATGGTTCTAGAAAAGGGAAGGATTGCAAACAAAATCTGCCTGAAAGGAAAAAGAAAGTGAATAAAGTTGAGTCATTTTCAGCTGTGAAAAGAATCTGGGGTTCTTACTTTCTATGACTTAAAAAAACATCCTTCTTCTGAATCCCACCTTTGACTCAGTTCGTTGTGTGCACGCCCCCTACAGGACAAACTGTGTCCTCCAGCTCACATTAAACACCATCAATTCTCTCACTGTCTGTCACCACTTTCCTCCTTCCTCGATGACCTCTGACCCCGTGACCCTTCAAAATAAAACACCACTTCAGCTCTGAGGCTCAGCAAAGCAAACAGCTACAACCCGAACGGGTGACGACAGCTCTTCATTGGCCGAGACGAGTTGTAGGCGTGTGCAGGTAAACGAGTCTGACCTGACGAGGGACGACGTGGTCCCTCAGCCGTCCCTCAGCTGTGTGGTTTGTGTGTTTTGAGAGCTTCCACGAGAGGAAGCTGCTGGAGTTTCATGTCAGTCATCGATCTGCAGGATGAACCCTCCCTTCAACAACTCACACATATAAACATCATTGAAACTGAACATAAAACTTTACATTTATGACTTTTTGGAGGAAGAGATCCGACACTGAAGACCTGCACTGCTGTGTGTTTATATCATGTGGATGTTACATGACTGCTGACCTTTTCAAAGTTTATGTATTGATTTCCCACATTCAGTTTCAAACAGACGGAAACTTCCTGAAGATTCATCAATAACCAATAATCAGTTAAACTGATTCTACACTCCAATAAGTCTCAGCTCTGCTCGGCCGAGATACATTGAGTCATTACAGAATCCACAACAAACACAGATCTGAACACACTCGGTGATGTTAGAGCAGCTGAGTTTCCTGCTCTCAAACGGAGCCACGTGCCTCCCACCTGCATCTTATTAATAGACTCTTGAACGCAGCTCAGCATCAGGATGAAGTGGAAACGATTCCTGTGACATCTCGTCCCGCAGCAAACGGAAATGTGCTTCCAGGGAAGCCGGAGGCAGAAAGCTGAACCGATCCGTGCTTTCTGCTGCCAGCGGGAACGAGGCGAGGAGGCCGAGCGCTGCCGCTTCTTCCTCCCACTGCTTCCTCTCCAGGATCCTGAAGTGAAGCAGAGGGGAAACATCTGCTTCTCCTCCCCAAAGTCAGAAGAACCAACCAGCCTGATGTGTCATTTCCACTCTCGGTGACGTGAAGCAGCCTGATTCAAAAGACACGTTTACATCGTGGATATTGTGTCGCCAGATTGAAAAAGTGAAAACTGTCAGTGAACATTTTACTGACTTGCCAGATAAGTTAACTTACTGTAATGAGCTTTGCATCACATATACATATATCATAATACATAACTAGAAGGGAGAGTGCAGACAAACAGTCGTCTCATCTATGATGTGTATTCGACCCCAGAGGATAACTGACTGTGGACTGACACGACCTATTCATGGCATTTTTTCCACGCTGGCCCTCATGATGCTAACGAAAATGAAAATAATTCAGTGTAGTTCAGTTCAGTTCTGCTCCAAAATTGAATTTGTTTCTTGGCTCATGCGAATCTCGTCCACAAAGTGTCATGAACATCAGTAGTCAGTTCGTCAGTAGTTTTTCTGCTGATCAACAGACAAACAGAATGAACCGACAACGTAACACAAGCTCCTGTGAGTATCTACCATTTCAGATCTGTGAGACACTTTATTTGAACAATTGAACAACAAACCTTTTGTGCCGGTCATTTTCAGAATCCTTGAATGTTGCAGTAAGATACGTGAGTCCCTGGAGTTTCAGCTACATCTGATCCAAGGCAACAGGAATATTTGCCTGACAGACGAACGGACAGAAACGCTGAGACAGACAGTCGACTTGTGTCCAAAGAGTCTGTCCAAAGAACCGATTAAATCCGAAATATAAGCACAGCTAGAGCCAGACGAGGCCACACATTCTATTCTCGCCATGTAAAACACAAATATTCTAATTTCTGCAGTGAATCGTGACGTCTCACTCCGAGAGAACGAGATTCAGTCCGGGTCTGTTTGTGTTTCACATTTCTACATTTGAATCATTTAGTTTCCAGAGAAACTTTGCGCTCGGTCGACAGCGAAGGACTGATGCTGAGTCAGTGGTGAGGAAGATGGGGTCAAAAGTCACAGCAGGCGGATGAAACAGTGAGATGATGGAGGAGGAGGTAAGAAGATCCAGGGAGAGATGACAGAAACTATTCTTCATCATAACACAACATCAACATATTGCATGATATGGTGCCACTCCTCCTCCTCCTCCTCCTCCTCCTCCTCCTGTCTGACCTCATCCGTCGCTTTTAGGGCAAAACAGGACTAAGATGGAGCAACAGAGGTCAAACAAACTGAAAGAAATCACTTTTTAAACAGCGACTCAGAGCAGTGATGTAATATGCCGTCTTTTCAAAGTGTTTTTGGTGAAACTGCTCATCTCATCTGGTTTGTGTTTCATGAATCAAACAGTGATGGATGAAGCTTTAATCCAGCTCCTCTTTCTTCTCTACGATGTCAGAATTTCCTCTGAGGTCAGACCCGTAAAGATAAACTGATACTGTTTGAGGTAAGAATGATGCATGAACCTCTGCAGAGCTCTTTACTGTAACAGGACACAGACGTTCGCATGAGAAGAGACGCACGCCGACCGACCGACAGTCAAATGATTCAGCAACGATGAAAGATTTTACTTCACTGCAGCAAAAAATTGAAATGAAAAGACTGAAATATCTTGAGATTCTTTTTAAATTCAGTGACTCTCCGAGGTGTAAAAACTCCAATTTACACAATACTTAAATAAATTAAAAGTTGAAATTGTGCCAACAAATCCAGCTCAACTCTCACTTCCACAAAAGTGAGTCCTGAAAAGCTAAAGTTCTATTAAATAAAATCCAACAGCTCCTCGCCCTAAACGTCTCCCAACGTCTAAAATTCAGGCTGAAATATGTGTTTTTTAAATGTTGAGATTTTATCTTTGCATGCTGCAGCATAAGGAAAAACCCACCATGAAGGATTAACTGAGAAGCCTGAGACCTTGTTGAATATATCGAGCTCCGTATCGTCCGTCACACAGAACGCTGAGTTCACTGAATCACTACGCTCCTGTTTTGTCGGTGTGTGTGTTCAGGACTCGAGTCCAGCTGTGAATCATTCAGGGTCACAAACCTTTCGACCTTCAGAGTTTCTAACAGCTGCAGATTAATGAGCTCTTATTTCCTGCTGATATCAGAGCAGAACATACTGTACATTCTTGAAAGGTTGCATAGAAAACTGGCATCAGCTGAGCGCTCAGTGTTGCAGATATGAGCTTCCAGATAAGCTCTTTAAAGAGGGAAACACAACACAATGAGACCAACAGAGGCCAAACAACAGGAGAGTCTGAGGTTCAAGGTCCAGATTCATCAGAGTGGAGCAGTGACAGATACACGCTCACATCACTGAAGGTATTGAATGATTATTACAGATTTCATTGTGTTTATTGGTTTCATCCAAATTTAAATGAAGCCCACTGTCCCCTCCATCTTCTTATCCCTCAAAGCAAAGTGAAGCTTTTATCAGCATAAAATAATAAATGTATACATTTTACTTGAATATCTTCTCAGAGCAGAATGAAGCACTAAAATATTCAAATATTAAAGCCACCATTTTCTCAGTCTCTCCCTCAGGAGCCGAGCAGGACACACAGGCAGCGTCGCCTCGTGAACAGGAGTCCTCACATGTAATAACCTCGACAGCATCTCACAATGAGTTTGACCTCGGTGCCATTTCATTCGAGTGGGTGTCACTTTTCTCAGGTGGCGAGGATTCGTTCTGGAGTGAAGCTCTTCTCAGCAGCTTCTTTTCAGATTTCATGTTAAACCTTCAGCAATGATTTAACTCTGAGTGTAAATGAAACTAAATCACACGTCAAGCCTCAAACCTCGGCTTCCACAAAGCAGCGATGTCAGAGCAGGTGTTTTACAAGTGACAGCTGAACAGCACAGAGCTGCAGCCTGACGTATGAATGGAAAGCACACATGTAAAATACTGACTTTGTGTTTTCACCACAACGGAACCAAAACCTTAAGCCTCAAGGTCAGAAATTCACTGTAATTTATCAGCTTCATTTCCTGCAGCCAAACAAACAAACCAGCTGTCGGCTCCGTCACACCAGCGCTTATAGACAAAATCAGTTCATTTGAATGGAATCAATGAATTTACTCATGGAGACAAAATCAGTCCAACTTTGTGAATCAAACTCTGTGAATTCACCCTTTGAACCATCGAATGTATCACTTTATTTTCACAGATCTGATGTAGCATTGCAAAAACACTGGATTTTAATATGAAACCTTAAACTCTGCAGAAGAATCAGTTCATATGAAATCCCCCCTCAGATCAGATTAACGCAAAACATGACAAGACATAAAATGAAATAAAACAGTGCACCGACCGTGGAAGGTTCGATTCCACATCCTCTTGGTGACGACTTTTCCCGGAGGCCGACCGCTGGACATGGACATGGTCTCATTCAGAGCGTGAGTGTAGAGCATCAGACCGTCGTAAAAACCTCCGGCAATGATGTTCATCTGGAAGAAAGAAGACAGAACAAAGTCCTTATATTATATTTCTGTTTTTCATTCACTCTTCATCGTACGTTCATCCTTTGTCAACAAACAGCATCAGTGTGAACGTGCTGAGGGTCAATGGCTGTCGCTCTCTGCTTCACAGAACATTTTCCATTTCACAGTGAAAAGAGCTGAGTGCTGCTGATGGAACAGCTCGATCTGAGCTCCGGTCACTGAATGTGTTTTACCTTCATTTGCAACAGGGATCATTAACAGACTCGCTGGAAACCAGTCGACTATCATGATTATCATCAGATAATCAGAACCATTCAGGCTCACATTCACACCACAGACAGTTTTCCCAACAGACCAAACACCGCTTATCAGTACATATGTGCATTACTCTTTTTTATGTCAGTTCCACTCACTGTGCAATACTTCACTCAATTCAATGTGCAATATTCTGTATTTAGTATTTAATATTCCATATTTAATCCTATAGGTCAAGCTCTCATTTCCTATTTCAATTCAGGCCCATAGTGTAAATACTGGTCATATATTGTATATTTCATACTTCATATCCATATTTGCAACTGTAAATAAGTCATGTGAAATTGTTTATATCTTCTTTTTTTTAGCCTGTTTATTTGTTCTTTTTACTATTTAACTGCTTCTATCCCCTTTGCTGCTGTGATATGTGAATTTGGGACGAATAAAGGTTCATCTTATCTTATCTTATCTTATCTTAGTTTAGAGCTGACAACGGAAAACCGCAGCACCACGAGGGGAAAGAACGACTCAGGCCGACCAGTTTGTACCTTGTCGTGAGGCGGCAGCACGAGCCGCTGCACCGCCGTCACTTCACCTGTTTACTGCAGCTGGTCCGTGGACGGATCCGGTCAGAGTCGGCTCCTGTGATCAGTTACACTGAAATTAGCTGAGACCCGCAGAATGTTACGCTCAGTTCTTGGCACAAGTTCCAAAAAATACCTAAATATGAAATCATCCTCTTCATCAGTCTGATGGTTTGCTACAGCTTTGGTTCAGTGTTTGAAACAATATTATAGAAGCCGGAAAAACCATCTGACATTTCTGTGAGCATTTAATGGATGTAAAGGGTTAAATCACAGCGAACGGCCGAACCAATTATTCAACACCCCGGAGCTTAGATCTGACCTGTGACCTCTGCCAAGTCTCCAATTAAAACGACGAGCTGACGACGCCAGCTGAGCATCGTATTTAAATCGAGCTCTTCTGACCTGCAGCTGTGGGAAAACACTGTGAGAAGCCGCGTCCACGTCTGCTCACATTTAATGAGGAAGCTCCGGCGTGCAGATCAGCTGGAGACGGAAAAACAAGAGGACGACGAGAAAACTCTTCTTGTAAAGTAACAATTAATAAGCAAAGCGTCTGATGATCATTATCCTCACCTGTAAAGGTCAAAGGTTAGTTTAGAAGTCATGTGACTGTTGGTTGTGTTGCCATCTGTTTATTTCCTAATGGTCTGTGTTTCCTTTGATGTATCCTGTTTCTCCACAGGGATCATCGAGTGTCATCTTATTATATCTCAGTGTGTGTGTGTGTGTGTGTGTGTGTGTGTTACAACATTAGCGTCCCCTCAGCCGTCTGTCTGCTGCTGATTAACAGACAAGCTGCCTGCTGAACCCACACACGTATGGTGCCTGATGAGGGACAAACTGGAGCCATAACAGGTCTGAGCAGATTACAGCATTAAGCAAAGTGCTGGGAAACATCGTCCGACACTTTGTGGCAGATGGATCAGTGTGCATCCAGCCCGTAGCCGGACCCGGGATCAGCACAAAGACCGGAAACAGGAACAGCTGGTGTGAAACAAAGTCACCGTTCACTAACTGCTTTTATTCTGAAGGAGCCGTTCTCCAACCAGCAGAAATCATCATTCACTATATATCAGCATCATCATTTAATATATATCACTAATTTCTTTTGACAAAAGCTTTTTGCTGTCAGGATTCATTTCAAGCCGATCAAAACTAAACCCGTTAATCTGTCTGCTGGATAAACAGTGTGGGGTCATGAGAGCGTCGGTCCCAAACAGACAAAGACTCCAAACCTGCAGGATCAAGCAGGCAGACGTGGAAACTACTTCAGGAAAGACGATGGAAAGATGCAGCAGTTTTCCAAAAGCTTCGACTGGAGCCAGAAGCCTGAAACTCTCTGTACGTCCAGACACAAATATGCAGACGCACAGTTTTCATTTCAGATTTAAAATGTACATTCGCTGTTTTTATGAGGGTTTATGTTCTGAACTGTTTCTTGGCTCAAAGCAGTCACATCCTGGAGTCTCAGGCCCAATCTCACATTACTGCTGCTCAGAGCCGAGAAACAGCCTGACACAGAAACAGCCTGACACAGAAACAGCCTGACACAGAAACAGCCCGACAGAGAAACAGCCTGACACAGAAACAGTCTGACAGAGAAACAGTCTGACAGAGAAACAGCCCGACAGAGAAACAGTCCGACACAGAAACAGTCTGACACAGAAACAGTCTGACAGAGAAACAGTCCGACACAGAAACAGTCTGACAGAGAAACAGCCTGACAGAGAAACAGTCCGACAGAGAAACAGTCCGACAGAGAAACAGTCCGACACAGAAACAGTCTGACAGAGAAACAGTCTGACACAGAAACAGTCTGACAGAGAAACAGTCTGACAGAGAAACAGTCCGACAGAGAAACAGTCTGACACAGAAACAGCCTGACACAGAAACAGTCTGACAGAGAAACAGTCTGACAGAGAAACAGTCTGACACAGAAACAGTCTGACACAGAAACAGTCCGACAGAGAAACAGTCCGACACAGAAACAGCCTGACACAGAAACAGTCTGACACAGAAACAGTCTGACAGAGAAACAAGTTTGATATTTGAATATTTGATGGCTTTATTTTTCATGGCACGGCAACATCCTGGCATCGCTTTAGAAAACCATGTGAGCTGCAGTCTCACCATCTGTTTTTGTAAATATATGGATGTTTCCGTGTGTGTGTGTGTGTGTGTGTGTGTGTGTGTGTGTGTGTGTGTCATGTAAACATCTGGCCTCAGGTTTCTGTGTGTTGTTTCAAGCTTGAACTCCCAAACTGTCAGTAATGTGTTAGACATTTCACACACACACACACACACACATCTCACCAGTGAGTCCTCTATGGTGTAGTTGAACATTTTCCTGGCGTCGGTCTTCAGGTTGCTGACGAACTGTCTGTACTCGGGGTTCTGAGGTTCTCGGTACGTCAGGATCTTCACACTCTGAAAACAGGAGAAGGATTGTGAATTAATAAGACGACAGGTGAACAGTTGTTTTCGCATTCGAAGGGAAACAGGATGAGTTGTTGCTTTGTGCTGTGAAAATGACCTCAGGTAGGTTCAGTGTTTATGTTCCATAGGAAATAAATAAACAGGAAGTCATGTGACTCGCCGCTGCGGTCAAAGGCTGGTGCTCAGTTCTGGTTTTAAATTTGGCATTTTGCTGCGAGGTCCAAATAGACTTCATATGGTGAAGACAACACTGGGATCAGACTACAGGTTCGTCCTTGACACGATGACTGTGTCGGACGAGATTTGCTGTGACTTGGTCGAGAGACGTGTCAAACAACACATGTCACATCGTCCAATCATACGTCCAGACGTACAGAGATGAAGCAGCCGTGTGAAGACGGCCTCTGTCTTTTTCCTTCCCAGATACACATCATAGAAAATGGATTTGATTCGATTTGGATTAATAACAACTTCTCAAAATGAAGGAACCTCAGGAAGAGCAGCAGAGGAGGGAACCCTCTACAGGACGGACAGGAAATAGACGTGTGTACAGAACGGAGCGACACAGTAAAATGACAGTGTGGACAATCGGGATGACAACGTCAGAGATATATGATCACGCATGAAGAACAGACCCAGAAGGACGTTGAGACCTGGATCACATGACCTGTCTGTCGGATCAGGGCGCTGAGCTGATGTCAGCATCATCTACCTATGAGTGATTATTTTAATCATCTATTGATTATAGTAATAAAACCAGAGAGGACGCTGAACATCAGATGACTTCAGTCTGAAAACCTAATTGAATTCGCTGTCACATCGAACAGAATGATGAACCAGAATAATGTCTTGTGTTTTTTTCATCTCTTTGCTTGATTTGTTTGTCAATGATTAATTTTATCTCTTTCACCGGCGCCATAACAGATTAGACTTGTAAAATGTGGTTCAACATTAGTGAAGTGAAGCTTTAAAGTAAATCAATTGGAAAACACTTGGACTGTAATTTTAAATATTTACTGAGGATTTAAATGAGCAGAATGAAAACGCGTTTGTCTGGAATGAATCAGTCACGAAGTCTCTTTAGCTTCTTTGAATCTTGATCAAACTGGGTGAATTCCTTTGCTGTGAGAAAGCGGCTGGATGTTGCTTCACTGCGTCGACCTGTTGTCTCTCCAAACACTCCCATGTTATTTGAGTGCAGCTCCTCTGTTGTCTTTTGTCCAGATGGCCAGTCATCCGCATCCCGGCTCGGCTCATCCTTCATCTTATTTCATCTGTATTTACCAAGACGGGCGGCGCTTCGGCCTCGTTCACCTCCGCCCGTTTACAGCTCGGCAGAGCGACCGCCGGCTCTGCCTGAAGACGTGTAGTTCGTCAAAGATGAAGTCAGGCTGAACAGAAAACTAAAATCTCTGACTGGATTTCCTCCTGAAGAGTTTCTGTCTGACAAGCTGACGCGTGTTTTTCAGTCCGTGTTGTAAAATAACTCTCCTGGACAGTAAAACTCACCGAGTCATTCTAGATAAAAGGATCAAAATGTTTTCTTCGAAATCAACATTTTCCATCTCAACCAGCAAGATCTCAAAGTAGATGTTGAAGCCTGTTGTTCATCAGTAGTTGATGGACATTCATCAGACCGTGGACAGAAACATTTTCCAAAAAGACACAGAGAAAAAACAGAACAGAGGAGGACTGGACGTTTTACAAATCTCTTAGTGCAAATGCAACGTTGCACAGAGACAGGATTTCCAATGAAAGAGAGCATTTTCAGCCTGGAAGCTGAAAGAGACACAACAGGTAACATCACCCTGATTTTCCACCAGGTTTTGTGGGAAAAGTTCAACGAAATGAAAAAACGAGGGTCCAACGTGATTCTGACCTCGATGCAAGCAAAAGATACGACAGTGAGAAATTCATTTCTGAATTCCTGGATGAACTTGAGAAAACAAACTCAAGGAGCCAGAAAATATCAGGAAAAAAATCATTTCTATTATTTACATTCTGACCACATGCACGAAAATACGCTCCTGTGCCTTTACTACAAAAATGAGTTTCAGTTACTTGAAGATGACAAGAAGAAACATGTTCAGAAGAATCAGGTGTTTGATCGATTTGAATCTGAAAATGTGTGTGAATTGTTTCCTGTTTCTTTATGTGGAGCTGCAGGGAGGAAAATAAAATGCTTCACAGCCAGAAGGGACAGAAATGAACAGCTCAGACAAACAGAATAGAAGTGTGTGTGTGTGTGTGTGTGTGTGTGTGTGTGTGTAGAGGAGGGCCAGTTGAGACTAAAGCCAATTTCAAGCACAAAACAGATGAAGATGGAGATGAGGAATCAGGTTCTGCGGCCGGCTGACGTCAAACACTCCATAGAGATGTTTCTCGCCCGCGGCTGCAGGTCGGCCTTTAACCCCTCACCCACCAGACCGAAGCAACACACCAAGCATGTGCCAGAGTGGAGTCTGTTGACCTTTGACCCTCCTGTGGCGTCAGGAGAAATTCAATTTACCTCAATAGCCCCTCAGTACATGTACATGTGTGTTAATTCAACGTGAAGAGGAGGAAAGCTTTTTATTGTGTTTCTGACAGAGCTGTCTGAGACATTGATGGACGGATGATTCATCCTGTCCCTGATTTCAACATGGAGGGAAAAACGCTGCCGTTACACAATCAGTGACAATGAAAAGACGTTTTTAAATCATTAAAAGAGAGCGCGTGAATATTTAATAGAACGTCTGTCAAAGTTCTGCAAAAGCCAGTTTCAGGCAAACAAAAGCAGCATCACACACACACACACACACCTGCAGAAAGTTTACTCTCAAATCTTAATCTGGAAAACAATATTCCTAGAACGTATGCAGATGAAATTTAGACGTACATGTCAAAAGCCCCATTCAAAGTGGATTCATTTCTCTGGGGAGGTGATTTCAACATGATCAACTCATATGAACACATTTGTAGAAAGAAAGAAAGAAAGAAAGAAAGAAGGACTGTGGATTTGCTCTCTGTCACTTGGAAGCATGTTAGGAAGAGTTCTCTTATGAACAGGAAGAATTATTACACCAAGCAAAAACTGTGTCATTGTTCATTCAGGCCTCTGTCAATTAGATTAGACGGATTTGAAAAACTGTGAACCTGCCCTTTAAACTCAGGCGATCTCGTCTGTCTCATGTGTTTCAGAGGAACCGCAGTCAGATTTGAGCGGAGGATTCATTTGTGTTTTGGACGTGAGGGCTCGTACCTGGAAGGCCTCCTTGGCGATGGCGTCGTCCTCGTCCCCGCGGGCCCACGGCCGTCCCCGTTTGGAGTTCAGACTGTCTCCGAACACGTCGATGTAGAAGAAGACGTACTGCTCGTGAGGAAGATCCGCCCGCCGAAACTGAACCATCAACTTCCTGAAGACGTCCGGTGAGCAGCAGACAAACATCACTGTAAAACAGCACAGACAGGAAGTGGTTTCAGTAAGGTTCAAGAAGCTACTGGAGGACGTCACCAATAATTTGGTGGGACAGACATAGACACTGTTCTGGACACTGGCATAAAACATGAGGCAGCTGCAGTGAATTTAAATGTCAGACTTCACTGAATTGAAAGGTACAAGTCTGAGTCAACGACTCTCAAGAGAGAAATCGAACACAAGTCAGAGGCGAGAGACATTTTTCTCCATCTGTGAAACTCTCTTCCCTTCATCCTCTGCTCTCATCCTCCTGCCTGGTGGCTCAAACTTACTGAGCTCTCTCATGAATTCTTCAGATTCTTCTTCCCCTCGTGGCTCTTTGTTTATTTCTCAGGTTGGACGAGCACACGGAGGAGACGCAGGAGGAGCGGTGGAGGCTGCAGATGTGAAAACTCCAACCTCAATCTCTCAAAGTGTGAGAGGCTGAGATTGGTGCACGCAGCAGCCTCGGTGCGACTGTACACTGCATGTAGGTTTTACTATTTTCAGATCAGCTTGTGCAACTGTCACAAATGATAGTTGGCACTTTTCGACAACGTCGACATCAATGTCAACGTGACAGAACAAACGTCAGTCACAGGATTCATACAGATCACGAGGTCTGAACATCTGCTTGAGAAGAGCGAAAGCAGCCTCAGAGCTCCGGCTCACAAACGGCTCTTTGACCTCGTATTCAAAGTGTTTCATTTCAAATTGAATGGAATGAACAAATCAAAACAGAGCAAAGGTGAACCCTGTTAAAACCAACAGCTATTAGAACTTTTATACCAAAAGGTGCCTGAAAAAGAAATTCAAATTTCATTTGAAAACGAAGTTCAGCTTGTGAGCGTTTCCTTTGTAGGAGCTTTTTAAAGCAGACAGACTCTGACTGAGCGTCGGCCGAACTCGAAGCTCGACTCAGAGGACGAGGGTCAGACTTCAAAATACAGATCCGATTAGGAGCAAATGTCTCCGCTGCTGCTTTAGTTTCCCGTGTGTCCTCAGTGTGTGAAGCGAGTCCTCAGCGTGTCGGTGAGTCGATGGCGTTGATCTGAAGTACGAAGGTGAGAAGAGAAAACGATAATCAATAACACGGCTGGAGGCGAGAGACGAGCTCCACCTCCACCACCACTCATCACTGACATATCCGTCAGAGGATTTATCACAGCCGTGTGTGTGTGTGTGTGTGTGTGTGTGTCCTCTCTAAGAGCAGCAGCTGTTCAGTTCTGTAGTTACTGAGGAAAATCCATTAAGCCTCTGAGTCTTCAGTAGCTGATATTTAGTATCAGGACTCAGACAGAATCGATGAGATATTGATGAATTTATCTGTAAAAAGACACCGCGAGGCTTCGAGTTACTCTCCGGTGACTCAGACGCTTCTTTCACACTGATGTTTTCCTCGGTTTCCAAACCAGCTTCTGTGCTTTGACTCTTACTAAAACCTGATCTTTGTAAAACACTTTTTGTTTCTTGTCTGATGCAGTTTAAGTAGAAACTGACTTCACTGTGTTTCTGTGTGATGTGGAAGAACTTTCCATTTAATCACAATAATATAATATTGACTTTATTTCTATAAAACACAAAGTGCTTTACAGAAAAACAATAACGATTCGTTAAGTCAAATACTGAAGATTTTGTTGTTTGGATTCAGATGTCCCCAGAGGACAGAGGACTCCTCTGAATGAATGAATGAAGACTTGATGTTGCAATGGGAGAAAGACAGATTTGTAAAAGACAACAGCTTCATTTGCACAATGATCAGCTGAAGTCGTGATTTTCAAATCTCTGGTACGATCCTTTAAAGATGGACCAGAACTTAACACCAACATATTTATTTTTCTGCTCCAAATGAGTTTAATTTACTAAATATTGTTTTGCAGACATGAAATTCAATCACAGTCACTCTGCTCTGTTGCTGGTTTCTGTTTCAGTCCAGAGTTTTCTCGGCTTCCTCCCACATCTCAGTCTCAGGAAGTCTCCAGAGGCGTGATGACATTCCTCCGGCCGGCCGTTCCCGTCCCACCGCCTCTATTGTTTCAGGCTTTAATAACCTCTGAGCAGGAAGTGAACGGTGAAACCGCTCAAACCACACAGGCTAAAAGCTTCTTCCCATTGATACCGAGCTCAAAACCCTGCAGCCGCCGCCGAGGGGAGTCAGACTGCTGAGACTGGATCTGCCTTCCTGTGTGTGTGTGTGTGTGTGTGCGTGTGTTATTCCCTTTTACCTGCACTAAAAATACTGATCTAAAAATACTCTGCGCTTTCTGACGTCTCATGTCTTTACCAAACATTCTGAAATCGTACTCGTCCAGGGAGAGTTTGTCTCTGTCACCGTCCACAGACTTCACGAGGTTAAAAGCTTCTCCTGCTGCTCCTGAGTGCTGACGCAGCATTTAGGCTTTAAACCAGAATACATTATAATAAATGAATGATTCTCTCTACAAATGACTTTCACCAACAAAGAAAGCCAAAAAATACAAAGTGAACAAAAGCCACACAAACAGACACAGACAGGACGGACGTCTGCAGGGATTCATGAAGTCTGCCAGCGTTTGGCAGAACCACGACCTCGTGCAGGAAAGATAAATAAAGGATTGAACACAACGTTAAAGAGTTTTACCAGAGAACTAAACCTGGCTTCATTCCTCTGTTTACTCTGATGGTTTCATTCAGTGGTTTCATGCACCGGCCCGCTCTCCTGCAGGTAACACGGCAGCAAACACACTCTGGATGAAATTTAACGCCTCTCTGATTAAAGTATTTCGTCTTTGGTTGATTGAGCAAACACGGAATGAAAAAAATGTAATATTTTTTAAATGTGCTTTGCAAATGTTTTAATAAGGGAAGAAATGCATTCAACACATTTGTTTGATCTCAAGGACAAACACAGGCTGAAGATAAACACAAACTCCTTTATTTATAGTTTATTTATAGTTGAATATTTTACTGAAACAATCGTCTTCTCTGAACCTTCACCAGAAGCAGTTACTGATCACACGAGGGATGAAGGACACGAAACCAGGAGTCGACGTTCTGCACTTCCTGGACTGGAACAAATATTTCCACTGAACATCCAGCAGCCGGCAGAAAAATAAGCAAGTTAGTAAATGACCGTAGTTTAGAAGAGATGAGGCTGCCGGTGTAACCAGTACAACCAGTATAACCAGTATAACACAGGCCTTCCATCAACAGAGCCTGACTGACACTTTAAGGCTGAAACCAAAATCAGTGTCAGTAACTGGCTGATTTCAGATGAATCTAATTAATCAGCAGACTTTTTAATGAATGGATGATAAACTGATCAACATTTTCTGACGGTGCGACAGGATGAGTCATCAGTCGGCTGCTGACTCAGTCCTGAAGGTCAGAGAGCAGATGCGACCCTGAAACCTGCAGGTCCTGCAGGAGGAGCCTGGAACGCAGCCCTGACCTCTGACCCCTGCACACTTCCTGACTCCCACAGATGTGCTGAGATGAAAGGAGAGCAGCTTCCACTTCACGCTGCACTTTCCACAGACAGTGTGACAGCTCTGCTTCCAACAGGCTTCAGAGGAAGAACCGACAGAAACGCCAGGAGCATGAAAACCACCTGGAACCTGAACCTTTAACATCATCCACAAATGTAGAAAAACTTTAAGAATGACTCATTTCTCATTAATTCTGTGATGTGACGTCTTTATATCCAGCTTGTCATTTAAAGCTCAGAGAATGAAGCTGCCATCCTTCACATTTCAGGGGCGACGGAGATAAGCAGAGGTCGTGCAGGAAAGAGGATGAGAGGAAAAGTAATTATCTTCATAATCTCCCTTCTGCACCTCGTTCCGCTTCGCGCTGCTGTCTGAGGTCTTAATGCTGCAGAAGCTTCGAAGGTCTCGAGATGTTTGGTTCCTTCAAAGCCAGAAGATTCAGCACAGATGAGAATAACTTTATCTCCTCTTCAACACAAAAACAAGGAAACAGGACTGAAAAGACTGTGGACTAAAAACCCTCATTTTAAAAACACTGACAACAAACAATCCAAAGAGTTTGTCAAAATGAATCAGTTAAATCTCTGAAGCTGTGAGTGACCGACCTGGTCCACAAAGATTTCACCTCTTATATTCTTCACAATGGCAGGTCAGAGCACCAACACTGTCGAGCCTCTCTGTTAAGTCTGTTTTAAATAAAGGTCTGGTTGTCATGGTTTGGATTTCTTAGTTTATGTGTGTTTGTTCTCCAGTGTTTTTGGTTCAGGCTTTGCTTCAGGTGCTGGAGGTGTGGTCTTCAGGTGCTGGAGGTGTGGCCTTCAGGTGCTGGAGGTGTGGTCTTCAGGTGTGGTCTTCAGTGGTGGAGGTGTGGTCTTCAGGTGCTGGAGGTGTAGTCTTCAGGTGTGGTCTTCAGGTGCTGGAGGTGTGGTCTTCAGGTGTGGTCTTCAGGTGCTGGAGGTGTGGTCTTCAGGTGCTGGTGGTGTGGTCTTCAGGTGCTGGGGCCCTCTCTCACTCACAGCTGCATCTCATCTGTCCTCATCACTGATAGCCTTAAAAACACTTCTGATTTCTCCTGCAAGCTGCCAGATCGTCCATGTCCCCTGTTTTCTAGAGCTTTGTGCTTCCCTGTCTTTGCCCGTTCTCCAGTGTTTCTTTGACCTCTAGTGCTTTGTGTTTCTCAATTAAATATCTGAAAATAGTGAAAAATGTCATCAAAGTCATCAAATCCAACAAGTCCAAAACCTAAAGATGTTCAGTTCACAAAGTTATAAAACAGAACTCAATGGAGGAAGCAGAATATGTTTGGAGCATTTGCCTGAAAAATAAGTGCATGCAATGCATCGTCTCTCCGACCAGAATCATTTAAAATAACCACACAGGAATCCTTCTCACTGAGGTCTGACGTCTTGTGACTGCGACCAGACCAGGAAACACTCGCAGCTTCGTCTCGCCAAAGGTCACGAGAACTATCACCGCCTCCAACCTTTAACGCTCTTCTACATGTGTGCTGTTGATATAAATGACTTTTCGTAAGTTCGAATGATGCTGTGATCTTTCCTGGCTCACTGTCGCTCCATCGCCTCCGTGTCGGGGCTCTGCTATTTGCATTGAACTGCGAGAAGGAACTAAAGGACACAAAAGCTGCACCCCCACATCCCACCCCCGAGTCTCGAATGACCAGAAACCCGACTGTGATGGAAGCAGAGAAGGGCGACAGAAACAGAAGGCGGCCTGACGCCGGACAGCACGACGCCTTCGGTTCAGCCTCGCCTGCCGCCGTCAGGCCCGTCGACAGCCGGCAGGACGGACGCTCTGTGACGCCGTGACTCACCTCTCTCTCATCACCACGTCTTTCCTTTCTCCCTCGTTTGGCTGAAGCACCGACTGAATGCACCACACAGACGAAGCCAAGATACCGTCAAGCAGGATGTGAGCGAATTCTGTGGTATTTTCCATTCAAAAACAGCAGGTGCTCGTATTTTGACACACATCACGAGTCGTGACAGTTTGCATTTTACAGCCAAGGATCCAAACACGTGATGAGGCAGATCAACAGGTCTCTACCAGCAGAGGAAGCAGCCACGCAGGGAAATGAAAAACTCTTTAGATGCAATATATTTTCTTTCAAAGCGGCAAATTTTTTGGACAAGTGAAGAGTTTGCAGCTGAAACACTGGTTGTTGATGTGACAGCTCACAAGCACAGTTTAATAAGGAATCTGGGTTTCACTTCACAAAGAGAAGACAAGGACAGAAAGTCTATAAACTGAACAGAAAAGATCGTCCTTCCTTTTTTTCCACGAGGACATGCAAACAATAATTTTCTATTACGCTGAAACGCTTCACCTCTGCAGGAGACACTGAAAAGTTTGGACCTGCATCAAGTCATTGTGTTCACGAGGATTTCTGAAGAACGGACAGAGTCAATAACAGGCTGTTTACAAAACAGGAAGTGGTGATGAGGCTCACCTGCTGACACGGCTGGAACGAAGCCATCGGTGGTCAGAGAACACGAGACAGGCCTCACATGCAGAGAGGAAAATATTCATTTACACTTGTACTGAGAGGCAGAAACAGTCCAACACACTCGGCATCGCTCCATCGCACACAGACGCCGTCAGTGAAGCAGCTGAACGCCGTCTCTTCTTCAGATCCTCGGGCGGGACCTGGTTCAGCAGAAGCTTCCTTCATCAGCAGTGACACGACACCCGACAGACAGGAAGCAGAAATGGATCCACGTTGACATGTAATTGCTTATTGATCGACTGAGGAAACTGTGGGACATTTGGAAATAAACACATTTGTTTTCTGAGTTTAATGTTTTGCTTCTAGCTGGATGAAACCTCCTTAAATCTTCTGACGTTTACTTCGTCTTAATGTTCTCAGAGCAGAGCAAACGATCTTAATAAGGACTGTCTGTGTGTGCGTGTCTTCATCGTGGACCTCACAAACGCCTGACGCAGCTAATTGGGTCTGATTGCTGCCGTCGGTGAAACCTGCAGCTCTGATGATCCCGACGATCCCACACGTCATCCTGCTTCATAAACACATCAGCTTCACTCTCGGCCGCCTTAATTAGATACTTAGAAATAAGGAGGCTGTCGGTTTCTTCATTAAGTCCTGAACCTTTCAATTAGACTCCTTTTTTCTTCCTCTTCCTTCACTCGCTCTAATCAGAGAGGGGAGAAGTCGACGGCTCGCTGAGCTGGAACGCCACCGCCTCCGTCGCCCCGACCTCAACATCACTCTCAGACTGCAGCTCATCATTAAAGCAGAGACACACACACACACACACACACTTAACTTGCTCCTTTCAATCATTAGTTTAGCTTTTTTTTTTTTTACTGTTTGTGAGTTGTATCAGGCAAAAAAGGTTTGAGGTTTGATCTACGTTCAGGCTGAACTGTTTCATCAATAAATTTATGAGCTGATCAACAGGAAATCAATCTGTGTATGATAAATATGAATATCAAAGTGTCATGGTTTGGGTCTCTGTTTATTTTTCTGTTTTTTGTTTGTTTTATTTTCTGAGCATTTTTAGTTTTATCTCCAGTGTTTTTTGTTTAAGATTGTTCCTGTTACTTCAGGTGATTGGGGGCGTGGTCTCAGGTGATTGGGGGCGTGGTCTCAGGTGCTGTCTCACAGCTGCATCCAATTCCACCTCGTCACCGGCAGTTTAAAAACTCCTCTCATGTTCCTCTCAAGCTTCCAGATCGTTCCCGGTCTTTGTCCCTGTTCTCTAGTGCTTCGTGTTTTTCTATGTTCCCGGTGTTTTCCTGCCGACCAGTGTCTCCAGTGTTTTCAGTGTATCCTGAGTCTCCAGTCTTTCCTTGACTTTGTCTCCACTGTGTTTGTCCCGACCTGCTCCACCTGCACGTCTCCTGCCGTCCTGCCTCCTGTTTTGTGTTTAATAAATCCCTTTTACTCCGTCACCCTCGTCTGCGTCTCGCTCCTGGGTCCAGTAACGTAAACCCACAACACAAAGTGCCATTTTCATTCGAACGTCATGATTCGGCCATCGATGGCTTTATTTTGCTCCGTTTTTAAGAGTAAACTTTAAATCATCAGAAGGACAACACTCCAGTAACTCAGAGTTAACACAACCACGGTGCTACACTCAAGTACAAGTGTCACTGATAAAATGTGAAAACGTCGACAGTGACATTTTCCAACCAACAATTAAATATGAAAAATGTGCTGATTGCTGCATCTCAGATGTCTTTTGTTGAGCTCGTTTCTCTGGTACTTGATGATAAAAAATAACTGATAGTTTCAGCCTCGGTTCTGAACGGAAGCTTCATGATGTGTTTGGTAGAAATTAGAGTTATTTTGGTCGAGCAGTTCGTGGCAGGAAGGTCACAAAGTTCATTTAACGCTCTGCAGCCGACAGCGGGCCGATCGACACCCGGCTGATTTTATCACCGTAGCAGCTCGACGGGATGCGTCCGAGTGTGAATGTCAGCGATCTGAAACCGACACGTTCTGTTCCTGCAGTACAGCGTCGGCGACGCTGGTGCTAAAAAAGCTCAAGCAACTTATTTGATTTTACATTTGTCTTGTTCAAGGGTGAAGATTTTGGAGGTTCTTTTTTCTGCATCAGTAATTTTCCTTGACACTGTTTGATTCACTCTGCAGTTCATACACATCCTCTGTTAAACCACAGAAATCGACCTAATATAGACACGTTTACTGAGCTGAGTTTTTGAGTTTCAGTTCATTAAATTAAATGTGTCATTAAGTAATTTCTCAACATTCTTTGTCTTTATTTGGTGCAGTTATGAATCATGAATGCAACAGCCTGAACTCTGCAGTCACGTTGAATCACAGGACGGTTCACAGGTTTGGATTGACCTGCCACAAACAGTCAGAGAGATCTGCTCCATTTTATATGGTCGATGCTGTTTCATCATTTTAGGCTGTAGAAAGTGCTTTTTACAGACAGACGTAATTTTCAATGAAGATTTTCCATAAAAATGGTGAAAGACATTTGGTAAATAGAGAATAAAACGCTGCACGATCAACGAAACCAAGACCTGAAAGAGACAAAATACAGCTGAGCAACAGTTAAATAAGAAAAATAGAGCTGCAACAATTAGTCGATTCATCAATAAGTGAATCCAACTGTTTTGATTAATCATTGTTTTTTCAGGCTAAACTGTCAAACATTTGTTTGTTGCAGCTTCTTAAATGTGACGATTTGCTGCTTTTCTTTCTCATTTATGATAGTAAATGAAAGTTTAGGCCTGTTAAAATGAAGCAATTTGAAGACGTAGCTTTGAGCTCTGGGACATTGTGATGAGCATTTTTCACAAATATTTTAAAAACTTAATGTTTAATAGATAATTCAAATAATCACTAGTTGCAAAGCCACAAGCATCAAAACTGTGGGTCCAAGCTGATTATGAAAAATCACAAAATCTGACAGTTTTAGAGCAGATGAAGATGAAGTGAGGGATTCTGACTCTCGGTGCGACACAGACATGCAGAGTGTTGTCATGCAACACTGTGGGGACGTTCTAATGATCAAAACTATTTCAAATCTAAATAGTACATTTAGTGAATGATATTGTTCTTATCTATGTTTAAAGTGTAATTATGTCTGGGATTGGAAGCTGAGCGAGAGATTGCCAACATTTCAACAACACCACAGTATTTTAATTTGCTCTGTTCGTGACACGTTAAAGGTCCAGATGGACGAGCTGCAGTCAAAGAGCAGCAGACGAGGTTTGGATGACTTGTTCCAGGTCGGTCAGTCTTCGCTCTGTTCGACTTCTCGCTCGGGGCAGAGGCGTCTCGCTGGGGGACGTAATTGGCCGAGGCCGAAGCTGCGGGACAGAAAATGAAGTCGCACAGCAGCGGCGTGTTGTCGTCTGCTTCAGGCTCCCTTCAGAGTCCCAGAGGGCCGTTCTGCTGAGGCAGATCACGACCCGGCAGGACAACAGCCCTGCGGCCGCCCGGCTCCACCTCTGGCCTCATTCTGACTTTGCATCAGTCCAGCTCTGGAAAATGTCTTCCACTTCGCATGTAACATCGAACCACAGGCAACATTCAGCAGGACGGTCTGGAAGCTGGTGATAAATCCTCAAGCTGCTCAGACCTAATGAGCAGGGACTGTATTTGCTGAGTGCGTTAACAAACAGGACAAAGAGCATCTGTCTGAGCAGATGTTTGCTTTGGATGCTGCTGTGGGAAACACACAGGCTGGTTCAGGAGAAACCTGGCAGCACTGGTTCAACTGGTGATGAGACGAGTCACTCGAAGCAGATTCCAACTGGTCAGGATGTGACAGGTAGATAAAGAAATACCTGTAGGTAAGTGCAGAAGTTGAACCGGTGAACTTCAGTGCTGAGGTTTGATTTGACTGTTCTGTCTGCAGCCTCTCGTCTCTCCGCCTCCATCAAACCGTCTTCTCTCGGCTTCTTGGCTCTGAGATTCCAGCATATTAATCTTTAACCACTGCCAGATGGGCAGGAACACGGCGAGGAAGAGGAAAAGAGGGCTGAAGCACGGCCTTGTGGGTAGATTTGTTCAGGATGATTGACTGCCCGCTTCGCCGCCACAACGACAGGAGATGAGGCGGTGACATCACCGGGTCCTGCGCAGGGACGACGATGTCATGGACGGCGTGATGTCAGCAGCTGTTTGAGCCCCGATCGGGTCCTGAACTCAACTTAGACCAGACGACGCCTTCAGAGCCAGAGTCAGGATTTTAGAAACACTGAGGTCTCAAGTCCAAGACCATCAAATGCACCAACCACAAAGAGTTTCATGTTTTATTTATTCAATTGTACTTCCTGTAAATTTGCTTTTATCAAATCTGATCAAATTTTATCATACTGTGTCAGAATAAACACTTGATACTGATACGTATCATCATTTCCAAAGAGCTATCAACAGCCACGATCAGGTGATGTAGAAGCAGGTAACTTCCTTCAGGTAACAGCGTCTCTGATCCGTCGGTCTGTGTCCTCACTGTTATAAAACAGGTGACACGTACAGGAAGTGACCTCCATCATAAATAAAGTAAACAACATCATGGTTTTGCTTGTAAAGTAGACAAGTCTTCTGGCATCTGATCCTATTTTTCCATTTAAAAAACAAGAAATCCGAGAACACTAACTGAATCTTTGAGTAAAAAATGAAATAATTTCCCACTTTTCATTTGTAAAAGGTTAAATTTTGCCTTCAGTACTAGAAGATGCTGTCATTTAATAATCTAATCTAGTTTGACTTTTCTTGGTTGATGTCCTTTAAAGGTTGAATTCTCTTCACCCATCATCATCATCAATTTTCTTTAATGTTTTAATGTGAAAGCTGCGACTTTATCTTGATAATCACTTTGTCAGCAACATGATGTAATCAAGGCTTTTTTTCCTTCAGGGCTGAAAGGACGTAAAACACACACTGTGATGGTTTGACAAATTTGCAATTATGTGTGATGATTAGTCCAGAGGCGTCGCTCGCTCGCTCGCTCTCTTTGTTCCTGCTGTGATTTAACGCCTCCGTCAACAAAAGTCTTTATCAGTGATTACTGAGTGGCCTCATTCTTCATTCTGCCGCCTCAGTCAGCACAGATTAGCTTCTGAGGACAGTAAACACATCACGGTGACACTGTGGGAGCTTCAGCGCCGCCTGACCAGATCCACAGAATGAACATACGTCTCAAACATTATAGAAAACTCTGCTCAGTTACTTATGACAAAAAGTAACTAAATACATTTATGTATTACTGTACTCGAGTCGTAAGATGTTGAGGTACTTGTACTTTATGTATTTCCATTTTCAGATACTTTTTACTCCACTACATTTAAAGCTACTTACTCAGATTATTAAAACAAAATATGATCAACAGAAAAATGAAGATATATTTTTACAGATGAAGCGACGCAGCAGTAAATAACATAAAACACCACCACACACAAAATGATACTGAGAGAGATAATTCTGCTGTTAAAGGAGTAAAATTGGTTTCAATGGTTTGAAGTTTTGCTTTGGCTTGATAAGGATTTTAGTTCTCGGGATGAGTCAGAGCCAAGTATCATCCAGGTACACCTGGACAGGTCGTCCAGCGGAGACACACAGAGACGTCTCCTGGTGTGATTACTACAGTCTGGTTCCAGTTTTCATCGACGCGTCTACGGCCAGATTCAAACCTTCACATGTGGAAACAGAGTCCGTCCTATCAACAGCCTGTTGCTGGATAACCAACGTGTTTGAAACTGTTGCAGGGCTGGAAACTGAACCTGCATTACGTAACATCACCCACGGGGACACACGGCGGCTGAAATGAGTCACGGCTGGCGTCGAGTCGCCTCCTGAAAAAAACACCTAGTGTGGAGAAGAAGACTTGAAAGAGCTGAGAAATGACTCGGAAGTTGTTCTTCGACGGTTTGTTTACATTTGAAACAGGATAAACGACACAGACGAGAGTCTGAACTGTGAGTTCGGCTCCGACGTCGCGATCTGACGGGCAAACGCACACACCTCCGACCGTGTCAATGTGCTGCTGTCGGTGGCTCCATCAGATCAGACCTGCTGCTGAGTTCATGTTCATGTTTCTGCACAGAAACTTATGACACATAATTCAATAATTCATGCATGAAATTTTGAAGCCTGCTGCAGTGGTTATAAATTATTCAGGCATCGGTTTACCCTCAGGTCCGAGTCCAAGGTTGCCTCTTGTCAAACATTTGTTACCTGGATGATGTTCAACAGCAGCTTCTGATCTTTTTGTCTCTTGAACATTGTAAAATAATGATGATGACTTTGGACACAGAAAGCTTTCATCTGAGCTGCAGCCTGTGATCAATAGGTCACTTGAATCCACTCTCGTCCACGTTGAAGGTTTGTTGAGGAATCAAAGCACGAGCTGAAACCTTTCTGTTAACACGTGCTGATGCCAGGAAATACACTGAAACCCATTCATCTCCATTATTGGAGCAGCGTCAGATGTTCCTGACTGGCTGAAACCGGCTGGACGTGAACCAACGCTGACGACAGTGATGGATAGATTTCTGCTGCTCTCAGACCAGCTCGCTACGCAGCGTTTCAGCAGCGGCAGATAAACCTGGAGTGGCTCCTGGCTCCGTCTCTGGCTCTGTTGCTTTCTGTGTGATAGGAAAACAGACTCTCGGCAGAGCGTGGACGGACGTAAAGAAAGCACAGCTTCACATAAAGAGACAGGAAGTAAAGATATATTCTGCCTCATAAACAATCAACATCTTTACAAGAAATAACTCACAAGGATATTTTCAACGTTAAAGTCAGAGTGTGAGTTAGACTGAAGGGCAACTGACTGAACATGTGTCCACGCTGCTTTTTAATAGTTTTCATCTGCAACTTTAAATTGATGTTTTTAGTGTCATAATAAATTTATTACTGTTGGTTTTACATTTTATGGTTCTAAGATAGACTCAGATGCTTTAGCTCCTCTGAAAAATGCACATGGTTCATTTCCGTCCTGCAATAGTTTGAAGTTAGAGAACGTCCCGTCAGTCATGTCCTTCCAGAAAGCCAGTCTACAGAAGGGGAAAGAAAGAAAAGGCTGTTCGATTGATGATTGATAGTAAAATAAAGCAGCGTTGTAAGTTTCAGAACCAGCCAGAGCGAATCTGTATTAAATCTGTCAACATCTAATCATGAGATTAATGAACTGATCTTGACTGATCTCATCAAGTGGCTCCTAAAAGTTATTTCAAGCAAATGTGCAGCAGTTTAAACTTTAAGGAAAAAGCTTTTTGTTATATTTAAATGTTATATAATTTTAAAATGCTTGTAATATTCTGTCTTTAGAGGATGATTTCAACTAGAGGCCATGAAAGAAAGATGGTTTCTTTTCCAGCTTTTTCCTCAACAATAATGAAGACACCAGCATTTACAGAGGGAATAAAGTTCTGTAAAGTTTTCTCACTGAATAAACCTCAAATTAAAAGTATAACACAGTAATTGAGCACATAGAGAAAATGTGATATAATGTGCAGAGTCACATTTGCGTAAATGGAATATGAACTGAAAATCTAGATACATGTGTTTAGTTATCAATTCAATTTTGTATACAAGCTTGAAAATAGACAAATGAAGAGGGAGGAGGGTCGACTGAGACCGGAAACACACAGGGTCCATCCTGTTCATACACTGAAACATTTCCTGGCAATTACAGCCGACTGATAAGGGAACTGAAGTCTGGAACCAGAACTTCCTCGAACCCACAGCACAGCGGCGATACCAATGTTTACCGTGAAAAGATATTCAACATGATGTGTCTAAAATTTTGACCAGACATTGACAAACTTGTGTTGCGATGCAGGACAAATATTTTCAAGTTTAATACTTAAATAAGCAAAGAGTTGGAACAAGCAGCTGTAACATGTGGGAATTTATTTTATCTATTAAGAGGACCGGGAAAATGGAGCTAGAGCTCAAATTATAAGGCAATAAATCAAATAAAAATACTTTAATTCACCAGGCCAATCGATTCAATTCAGGGAAATCTGAGGTGCAAATGTTTTTTAAAAATAGTTGATCAGCACAAAATGAATCCAGTCCTGATAATCAAATTTTTCATTTCTGTCACTCTTCAAGTCAACAGATGTGATGATTTGCTCCTTTTCTGTTTCACATCATTGTCAGAATAATGTATAAAATCTTTAAAGGCATCACTTTCATTCAGAGTTCATCTTTGACCACAAGGGGGCAATGAGACAGTCGTCTCGCTCCACGTCCGCTTCAGGTCGTCTCTTGCTGGAGATGTTGATCCAGAAATGAAAGTGTTGCTTACATTCAGTCGGACTGAATGAGAATCAGCAGCAGCCTGAAAAGCTTCAGAGCTCCGACAGTCGGCCGTCACATTGAAAACTCGATCAGCTGTCTGCTCTTAATTAGCATCTGTTCACTGTGAAAACCAACTTAAGTGCAGCTTGGCTTCAGTTAATGAGGCCAGAGCTGATTAGTTTAAGAAGCAGAGCCGAGGAGATTAACGACATTCAGTCTGGAGAAACTCGAGAGCTCCGGAGTCTCTAATCAGTTTCTCTTGTTAAGCTTCAAAGTGAATCCTCTCAGTCTGTTTTCTCGACACGTCGTTGTTGCCGTCCGTCCATGAGAGCAATCAAACGCTGAGAAGTCACGATGCCTCTCTCGGCCTCTTGTCCTAATTGGTCGGGCTGTTATTCACCTTTAAAGGTGGTGAGAGCTGATAGGCCGAGTCCTCGATCACCTGTTCAATCACAGAAAGCCTCTCTGGCTCTGGTTCCTGCTCTCAGACAGTTTGAATCATCGTGTGTGAAAACAGGGACGGACATCCGACTGTCAATGTCCACGCAGTGTTTCCTTAACCCGATTTCATCCGGCAGATGTGAGCTGGATCAACCCGAGTCACCGGAGTTCAGGAGAAAATTCACCACTAAAATGGAGGCGTTGAGGATTAACTGCGTTTCAACAGCTGAGGAAACTCAAAGGGAGCGAAAACGCAGTCGGTGTCAGAAAAATGCTGAACACACTGTTTGTGAACTTTCACAATAAAACACCTCGTTTTTGCAAATTGATGAACATCTGCTGTTCTCACATCCCTCCACTAACTCATGAAGGACAATGTATAAAGAGAGAAATAGATCGTCATCGTCCGGTGTCAGCGTTCACCTTTCTGCGTGTGTGAGTGTTTAACTTCCTTTAACTTCTTGTTAAAACACAAAATCTTCCCCTTCACGTAAATTCTACGACACATAAACTCATAAATTGTCGGACAAATTGTACAAACTGAAAGTTTGACTTGATGATGGAAAATTATTACAGTTCATCCTCTGAGGACCAAGAATGTCCAGACCAAATTTCATGACAATTCAATATTTTTTCAGATGTTTCGGTCTGGACCAAAGTGGTGAATTAATAAACACGTCATAAGTTAAAGATCAGATTAATTTCGGCGGTTTCGTTGTTGAGCCAGATGACAGTTTAACCTGATTTTAGAAATGACGTCTGTTTCAGTTGTTTCCTCCATCGTACGTCTCCACAGACCCGAGCAGGTCACAGTTTAACCAGGAAGTAGCTCTCAGAATACTACACTACTCTACTACACTGGAGATGATTTTATATTCTCATCTTGATGTTTTCTCATTTTTATAGCCTGATTACAGAGAGAAACACTTTATGTTTGAAATGACAAACTGATCAGAGGAGAAATGAGCCGCAGACACATAAATATAGAAATATAGAAATAGCAGCATTAAACTGACATTGAGTGCTGATGACTTGATACCAGACAACCGACACTCAACGTCCATCTGCAACGGTCAGGGTTTGAAAAGGCAGCAAAAAACAAGATCAGGCCGGAGAACGGGTGATTGAGAAACTCTTCAGCTGTTTCCTCCGTATTTACTATATAAATGAGTCGATTTACTGTGTTTATTTCCTGACATTTAGTTTGTTGTGTGAAATGCGAGCTCCTCAAAAACAGCATGTTCACCTCCTTCACTCGTCCTATGTGATCTGATGGAAACTCCGCGGCTGTCGGTCATGAAGCAAAATGCGATGCTTCATAAGAGTTTGATTTGTATTGTAATATATGATTTTCTGCAGCGCAGAACCACTGAGGTATAATGAATGAGTGAAGGAGAGATTTCAGCCTCACTTTCATCTATGAGCTCAAACCTTCTTAAATCCACTGACTTAAACATCCAAAACACAAACCATTTCTATAAGCAGTGTTCACAACATGTTTGATTAAGGAGACAAAAGACAGGGACACGAGGTAAAATTAGCCCGAGTGTGTTTGGCAGGAAATACCTACAGATCTGATAGAGCGACTGTAGTTTCCATGTAAGGCGGCCGGGTCCTGACCTCTGTTAATGAATGCCCTGCCGGGAGGTTTAATGCCTCTGTGGGAACCGGAGGGGAAAAGCTGACGGAGAGCTGCCGTTTGTTTGTGCAGGTTTACAGACCGACACACCTCCGCAGATAGAGGAGGCACAATTTATGACTATTGCAGAAGTTCAGCACAGCGACGGGACGGATTTTATGACTGAGGCTCCGTCCTGAAGAGCCGAAAGCTGAAAGGTGCTGGTTCACTTTTCTCAAAGTCAAATTGCCCATAATAAAACCTTTCTCACAAGCGTTGACCCTGTTTAGTTCCTTTGTTTTCCTTCGGTTAAATATCAACTCAACAAAGCGCCAGATGATTTTTGAATTCAGCAAATTGTGACCCAGCATCTGATTTTCTGTGTAGGAATTTTTTGTCAAACTATTTCCAACCTCAAAGCTTAATTTCAAATATCTAATGTCTCTAAGTGTCGACTTATAAACCTCCATGTTTAAATGCATCTTTAAAAAATGTGACTAAAGTGACGTAGGAATTCTCCTGAGAGGCAGTTAGAGTCTGTTTGTGACTGATGTTTGTTGTTGTTGCTGTTGAGTTTTTTTGGAGTCGTGTGTTTGTGGAGCTGCAGCGATCAGCGCTGATTAATCGATTAGTCGATCAGAGGAAAACCAACAATTTTTAGGACTGATTCGTGTTTTCATTCATTTTTCAAGCAAACATTTGCTGCTTCCAGCTTCTTAAACGTGAGGATTTGCTGCTTTTCTTTTGTTTGGACAAAAGAAGCAACTTGCAGACGTCACTTTGGGCTCTGGGTTACTGTGACGAGCATTTTTCACACGTTTTAAATGATTAATCCATTAATGGTGAAAAGCCTCAGCAGACTAATCAGTGATGAAAATAATCATTAGTCGTGTGAGCTCCTCCTCCACGGTGGAAATCTGCCGCATCATCCACTGAGGTCGACTTTTCCACTGTGCCTCGGGGCCGTTTCCGGCGCCAAGCTGCCGTCTGACCTGCGGATGCATCGATTCAGCTCATGTTTCAGGCCGCTGCAGTGACGACGCCCGGAGGCAGCGATCAGCAGCTAATGTCTGCTTTAACCACGGCGGGAGCGACGAGCAGACATGAGTGTTCACATGAGCTCCGAATATCTGCAGCTTCAGACTGAGCAGCTGAATCAACAAGAAAATACTGAAAACACACGCTGTGATTTCTGCTGACAGTGACCTGCTTATTTTGGTTGTGTGTGTGTGTGTGTGTGTGTGTGTGTGTTTGTGCATCTATCTTGGCGTTTTAGACGTTGGGAGTGAAAATATTTTGGCCGGCTCTCACAGCTTGTTTGAGGGTTCAGACCTGGTTTTACGGGTCAGGTTAGAATGAGGTTCAGGTTTAGGTTGGTGGTCGGCATCTAGTTGTGATGGTAAAGCAAAGAAGTATAGAAGTGTGTGTGTGTGTGTGTGTGTGTGTGTGTGTGTGTGTTGTTGCTGTGGGATAATAATGTGCAAGATAAGAAGCTCATACATTTATTACGATATATGGACGCAATCAGAAAAGATAAAGACGTGCTGAGTGATCTGGGCTGTATTTGCTGGAACATCATGTCTCCTAAACATCAGCTTTTCAGGAACTGAGCAACCTCTTTGTTTTCACCTTGATGTGTTTATCCACCACTTTCCAGGTATATTTCAGAACTTACAGGACGTCAGGTCAAGAATTCACGTCCAGAACAATAAAGCTTTCTAAAACTCAAATCTTTAAACATCATATAGTTTCTGCTGTAAAAAACTATTTGACGAAACTACTTTTCCTGAAATACATTTCACGTTTATAAAAAAGGCTAAAGAAGATCGATTTGTTAAAAATAACTCAACAGCATCTTCCGACGTTTCTACATTTTCAATAATTTCACTCCTAAATGACACATGAACCATTTTAAAATCTCCCGATTCAGTTCATATTAATATTCATACTAAAGTCAGAAGTCATCATGTTCACTTGTACCGAGAGGAAGCTTCTAACATCAGACATAAGCTTTTATTTATGGTGACAATCACAAGTTGAAGTGGTTATTGCTTTAAAACAGGAGAATCAGTATAGAAGAGGATAAACTGAAGAGCTCCTGAAAACATATTCATTCAGTGAACTGTGTGGACTCGGTGGTCCCTGATAAGAATCACAGGCTGCGATTCCACGCAGGCGACTCGGGGCAGTGTTTATTGGACGGACGACGTCGCTGCACTTCGACCGCTCGGCTCCTGCTGTGTTCTCATTCTGTCGCTCTGCAGTTTGCTCTCTGCTCTTATTTCTCATTTTATCTCAGTCTGACTCAGACTCAATTATGATTTGCATGAAAATGTGTAAGAATGTAATTATAAAACAAATCTTGTTTAGTTCGTTTAGTTGTTAGTTTGATCAATGCAAGAAGAAAGAGCGGCTGGAAGACGGCGTCCTGCTTTTTACTGCCAGAGTTTGTATCTGAATCTTTTCCTTTGAGAATTGAATTACTGGCAAAGCTGAGACAAACGGGACAAATTGATTCCATTTACAAAAATGGAATCCTTAAAAAAGGATCCTTCAATAAACACAGCTTGTTTAAACGTCTCAGAACTGCATCATCCAATCAAACCGAATCATTCTCACCTGGATCATATCGACTGAGATGGATAAAACACTATAAAGCTTATATGAAGGGAAACTGACTGAAAACAGTTTGTATTCATATGTCGTTATAAAAATCAGGTATGAACCGGACATGTTAGACATTCATATGATGAAGCACGAAAATCATCTACGTCAAACGTTTCCTGTTTTCAGCTTCTCCCATTAAAGGATTTGATGTTTTTTTTGTCTTGAACGAAACAGTTCAGTTCACAAACGTCAATCAAACGTTAGAGGGATTCAAACATATAAAATTTTGGACCTGGTCTAGACACAAGGAAACCAAACTGAACCCTGCGAGCACACATGAGCTTCAAAATGAGACCCGATTCAAAACCTGAGGACAGTTAGACACGATGAGGATAAATAGACCAATTACACAGACAGACAGGCAGGCAGACAGACAGACAGGCAGGCAGACAGACAGACAGGCAGGCAGACAGGCAGACAGACAGGCAGGCAGACAGACAGACAGACAGACAGACAGACAGACAGACAGGCAGGCAGACAGACAGCAGGCAGACAGACAGGCAGACAGACAGACAGACAGGCAGACAGGCAGGCAGCAACATGATTCAACTCTGTGGCTCAGTGACAAAAACTAGAACTACGACTTCACAGTGTCGGTGGATCTTCATCATCTCTGTCTCTGCATGTTTCCCATCAACCTCTGCTGTCTCTACATTCATGTTACAGTAATGACAACTCAGTTGCACTTAAGGAAGCTCCTGGTATTGATGACTAACAGAAAATAAGAATAACTAACTGACCAATCTAATGTCAATAATTCCGCCTGTATGTCAAAATGTGAAAAAGGACTATTAGACAAACTGACACATCCTGTAAGTCTGAGACCTGCAGCAGGATCCTGTCACACCTGGTTAGACTGAAGACTCTGGTACCTGCGAAAGCTCTCAGTCTTTTGCGATTCAGTGGAAACATCTCACAATCTCATAATCTTTTAGAGATGAACTGCAACAGTTCAAACAAACATCATTTGAAATGAAGCAACGTTTAGCTGCCGTCTGTTGACTCACCACGGCCGTCGTTCTGAATGTCGGACAGGATCTGGGAGTAGTTCACCGGCTTGTTCTCTTCGAACACTCTGTCAACGAGGGTGATGTTGATGCTCTTCAGCTCCGTGTACAAACCTTCCACGGCAAAGTAACACGGCCGATCGTCCACCTTGTTGTCGCTGAACATGAGCATCACGTGCTCGCGCCATCCAAAGTGCTCACAGATCCGCAGGGCAAACTTCCCCAGCTTCTTGTGGGTGGGGCCTGTGTTGGTGATGGACGGGTAGACTCCGCCGTCAAAAGCCACGGCTGAGGCGCCCGCCGTCACCATGGGAACGTCCCAGTGCGTGGTGAAGAGGCCGACGGGGGAGGAGGTGTAGGAGCAGCCGGGCCCGATGAAGGCCCACGGGTCGTACGCGAACTTTAGGTCCACGGCCATGAGCGGGGCGATGGACTCGGAGCAGATGCCGTCCTTGTCTTCACTGTTCTTGAAAGCGTAGGTGAGGTGGTGGTCAGGGAGCAAGGTGGGGTCGGCGTTGACGGTTTTGACGGCCCGCTCCAAGGCGGGACCGATGCGAGGCCAAGCCCAAGGGTAATCTGTGTTGCTCTGTGGTAGAATGACGGCCAGTGTGATGTTCTGATACGCCTGGTGTTCGTGGTGCCCTCGAGCTTGACGTCTGCGGTGTCGAGGCGGTCGCGCCGTGACCGGCTGCAGGTCGCACAGAACCAGCAGA